>JAFEMH010001167.1:135000-523153 GCA_022495995.1 Adenophora triphylla var. japonica | reverse complement strand
AATCAAATTTGATCATAACGTTAGAAATCAATAATTGTGTGACTCACTTTTGAAGATATATAGAAATTAGCATTTATTAAGTTTTTAGTGAACCACATATAAAGGTAGAGGACCTTTGCTTGACCAGAAAGCAAAATTGTAAGATTTTATGTGAGTTTATTTTAGTTAAGGACACAAGCAAAAACTCACAGAGTAGTAATGGACCACGTATTCCGGGCGTATGAATGAATGAATGAATGAATGAATGATGTAGAATGTCTAGCTTGATATTTGAGTTGGTACCTAGAACACAATAAAGAAAATAAGCATTGTTAAGGACAAAGCCGAAATTTAATCAGTACGGCGCCAGGTGTGAGAGTGAGATCTACGAGATATTTCAGCGAGAAAATAAGACTTTGAATATAAGTGAATTATTGTGTTTGGGGTTTAGACAAATTGTGGGCTTACAAATATAATTTGGCACTTACCTTGTCCACGTAGGACGAAGGTTGATATTTATAGGAAATGGGAGCTGACCGCCTGACTGTCGGCCTTATGGATATCTTTGTCTTTGACCAAGGACACGCTGTCCGCATTCGGTTGGGACACGCCGGTAAAGCAAGATTCACTGCGAGTCAGGGATGTACGCTGGATGTGGACCAAGGGAAACGAGTATAGGAGGAGAGTTGGAACACGGCGCATTAATGGCATGCTGAGTAGGCGCCCGAGCCGCATGATGAATGTGATGGAAATAAGCCGGCTTCTTTATGGTAGAGCACGTTAGGAAACTTGCTCTATATGCTTTGTCTTTAACCGAGAGTCTGCAGAGATCGCAACATCTGCGCGGTCAACGATATCGACGCGAGCACGGATATTACAGCCACGGTTTACGTGGTCACCTTCGATGGTCTAGCAGTCGCGGTCCCGACTGACGGTATGAGAGGATCGCGGGTCGATCCCGACTCCAGTCTATCTCGTCCGCGGTCTTGATTTTGGTCTAGGGTATGCCATGTCATACTTCGCCTGACCGGATCGAAGCTTTGGGGCCCTGGCCTAAAAGGTCCGGGCTCATCGCTGGCACCTAGCTTCAAGTGAGAGATTATTTATGGTCTCGAGCAAGGAGCTATATTTCGCTAGGCTCGATCTTTTGTCGATCGCTAGCCACCGGTGTTGTGCTTTTCGCCGGTTTTGTTCTTCGACTCCGCAAACACGTAAGGAAACCGGTAGAAGCTTGTCCTGCTTCCCGGTTGCCGGTGGTCCCCTTATCCGGCGAAACGCCGCCCGTGTCAGTACGGAGGGTACGTGTCGGAATGTCAAGAGGCGCCATAATTGCCGCTAACCGCCAAAAATTTGAAATTTAAAATGATGGCGCCGGTTCGTGATTCGGGGGGAATAGTTTGTGGGCTATTTATTACGGGTCAACCCGTATAGGTAGGCCTTATAAATACCCAACCCTACTGATGACGCCACATATTTTAAGGCGTCTGAATGATGTAGGATATACGGTTTGGATATTTGAGTTGGGTACCGTTATTGAAAACTCCAGATGATATCGTAGATGATTTTCCATAATCCGAGATGATATCACGAGATGATTTCCCCGTCTTTGGAATTTACATAGTTGTACATTTCTTATTTATTTATTAATGGACTAATGTGCTAATATAATATATATAGTCTATGGTGTATGTCCATATTTCAAAGTTGCAATATGATTGGAGGATGAGCTAGAAACATGGTGGAATTTGGAAAAGGAAGACTTATGCATAAATAACTTTTTACGCATAAACCGTTCCAAGACCCGTTTTGTGTTAGCAATATTGAAAACGTGGGAAGACTTATTCAAGGGATTTGTTGCTGATTCAAAGAGAGTACAACATAGAGAAAGCTTGGGAGTACAAGGCATTGAAGCTTGACTTGGATAACAAGCACACGGTTGCTATTTTAAAGGAAAGTGGGCGCTTGATTGAGGAACACTCCAACCACTCCCCCACTCTCCCTCAACGTCCAAGGCAGCCCCAAGGCTGTTTATTTGAGTAGCCTTCAAGTAATTGAAAACTATAAATATTCTTGGAAGGAGTCATTTGAAGATATGCCAATACATGCCCATTTCATACACACCTTTGAAGCATAAGAGATAGAGTTCTTTGTTTGGTTCGTTCATCTATCCTCCCTTGTAATTTCGCACTTGATTACATTGGTATCAAGTTGTGTGAAGGCTAGGATAGGATTTCGTTCTTTATCTCTTGTTCCATTGAGCTCATATTCTTATAGCCATAGGGAACATTTCGGCTTTGTAAATTCGTTGTTATAGTGATTATAAAGTCTTGACTAAGAGGCATTCTCAAGTTATATTTATATAACTTGAGAAAACAATTTTGGTGTTATTATTCCGCTGCAATCTCTTTTAAAAAATTGTTTTATTTTTGAAGGGTGTGTGTGTGCTATCCCAAGTGCTATCGCTGTGCCGTTATCACCTTAGATATCACTTGTGATTCCGCTGTGACAATTTCAACCGGTATCAGAAAGGTGTCACTTGACGATACTAAGTGCTTGGTCTAGGTGTCATGGCGTATGATCCCGCAAATCCAAACCAAAAACGTCTTCCTGGTTCAGATGGTTCGAATTATGCATATTGGAAGATCCGTCTTCGCTCGCATATCAAATCAATTGATCTTCGAGCTTGGCGATCTATAGTTAATGAGTACTCTCTTCCACTTTTACCTCCAGATGAGGATGGTGACATCCAGGTTAAACCTGATACCGAGTGGACTAATGAAGAGATCACCCTGGCTAACTATAATGAGAAAGCTCTTAATGCTATTTTTGAGTGGGTTGACATGCACATTTTTAAACTTGTTCAAAATAGTTCCAGATCTAAAGAAGCATGGGATATTTTACAAAGGTTTTGTGAATGTGATTCTAGTGTGCGTGAAAACAAACTTAGAGGTCTTACTAGCAAATTTGAAAGGTTGAGAATGGGTGAAATTGATACCATTTCCTCTTACTTTGAAAAATTATTTGACATTGCTAATGAGTGTCAACTTTTGGGTGAACCTTTTACAAATAAACAATTGGTTCCAAAGGCTATTAGAACTCTCCCTGAGCGTTTTAATATGAAGGTTTCATCTATAGAAGAGGCACACAACCATTCTACTATGGACATCAATTCCTTAATGAGCATTTTAAAAAAATTTGAGTCAAACTCCGCTGAAAGCAAAGTGAAACTTCTAAAGGCAAGAGTGTTGCTTTAAAAGTTCAATCCTCTAGTTTATCAACTGATGAGGATGACGAAATTTTTGAGGAATTAGATGGAGATGCTAGTGTTGGCTTGCTTGCTAGGAAATATGATTCTATGTTACGAAAGTTTGACAAAGAAAATGTGCGGTGTTAAGGCTAAAGAGCAACAAACCAAGGTGTACAATTCAATTTCGAAGAGGACATTTCCATCTACTCAGAAAGGTGGTCCCATAAGGAGAGCATCATTAGATCAATCTAGATCTGATCCGAAATACCTTGAATCAATCTAATGTCACACATGCTCTGGGTGGGGTCATTACTCAAACGAGTGTGCTAACACTCTAAGGAAGATGGGTAAGAACCTATGGGTATCCTCAGTGACAATGAAGATGAGGAGACCAATCAATCTGAAGATTTAGATCAAACAGCAATGGTGGTCACAAATTATGACTCGAACTCTGTCAGTGATACCTCATGTGATATCCAAATTGGGATAGTACCTGAGATATCATCCAACAGGTATACAGATTTTAATTTGATAATGCTTTTTATTTTGTGAGTTCTGTTAACATGGATGCAGGTTTTTCACAAGAGGATGAACAAAGTAAGGAGTTCAGCAAGGATGAACTCATTCATGCGGTCTTAAGAACCTTGCAAAGAATTTGGTTGACGAATGGAAGAAAGAGAACAAGAAGGTGGTATCTCTGTCCAAAGAGGTTCAAGATCTGACTGATGGCTTGACTAGATTGGAAGTTCAACTCACAAAGAAGGATGTGGAGCTGGATAAAGTCAAAGCCAAGCTTACTCTAGCCGAGGTGTAAGTGCTCCAATTTGAGTTGTTGGTATTTTCGTTAGAAAATTAACGAAAGTTTTAACATTCCTAACATTTCTAACATTTCTAACCAACCAAGGGTAGATTAGGGTTTGCCATTTAAAGATAAACCAAGAAAAGAATCTCAAAAAGCAAAAGAAATTGGAAAAATCCGAATTGGGCAAGTTTGAAAAACATAAACCTGCCGGAATTTTGAATTTTATTCTTCCTGTCCAAAGCCTGGAGCAGCATTTAATGAACATTGCACGTTTACAGAACCCTCCGCGTGGACATGTTTGTCAATTTCAGTGGCCTATAAATTGAACCCTCCTCTCTCAGTCTACACAACACAATTGGCTCATAGAAGTTGTATTCTGGCGAAAAATAAGGAGAAAACAGTGGGAATTCACTAGAATTGCCACCATTTTCTCTTCAATCTTTCCCAAACCCCACTCACTCAAAATACTTTCAAAACACTCTCATACATACTCTCATACATACACCAATCCAAGCTCAAATCACCCCTTAGGAGGAGGATTAGAGAGAAAACATAGAAGACTTAAGTGTTATCTACTTGTTTTCTCTTTGACCAACTCTATCATCAAACCCTAAACACATTCAAGCCTTGAATCCACCCAAACACAAATCCAAACACCAAATCTTGATACTCCTCAAGTCAAACACCAAATCTTGATACTCCTCAAGTCAAATTCCAATCCTAGGAAGATAGGGTGTCACCATTGGTAAAGCCCTCCTTCTTTAAACCCTAAAACTCCCTTTTAACTTCTTGTTCATCTTGTTCTTCTTACTTTGATTTACTTTATGTCTAGTTTAACTTAAATCTTGACCTAAGATTGTCATCTTGAAGTTCATCTTCATGAATGACCATCTCAAATGGTCCACATTTTAAATCTCTAGTTGATTTTTCTCTTTAATTTCATCTCTACAAAATTTCCCTTCCCAAGCAAATGAAATGCTTAAGTCCTAATGTACCCCAAGGATGATTTGATATAGTAGATCATCACCACTAAAATGTCTAGTGACTACTAATCAAAATCTAGGGAAATGGGGACAAGAATGGATGCCAAACCCCCTTTAAAATCATGTTTTCCTTCTTAAGAAGTTGCTGTCCAGTAGCAATTTTCTAAGATCCCAGTCCATGGTCTAATTTTTTGGACACAGATAAACTTGGAATTTGGTGTGGACTACAAAACACTTTTTGTAGCCAACATGCAGAGCTTTTCAGACATATTTTTACTTTATTTTTTGAGTGAGTAAAACTCCATTTTGCAAATTTTCCTTTAAAGGTCAGTTCATCAGTCTCTGGAAATCCAGATTTCACATCTGAGATTTCCAGAAGGTTTTGGTCCCTCAAATAATCTCCAAAATGGGAAGTTCTTTTACAGAAACCTCATTTAAGGTATTTTGAACATTTTTCATTCTCGGACTTTTCCCAGATTCTAGAGTTTTCAAGCCCTAAAATCCATTTCAAAATCAAGTATCCACTGCCTTTTTCATTCTGGCAGAAATGGTTTTCAACTTCCAAAATCTTTTGAGTACGAAATCTCAACCCAAAAATCACACCAAAAATCATGGGATCTGTCCAAAGTCTAATAAAGAATTCCCAATTTTTACTTTCCTCAGTTTCAACTTATTTTGGCCAAAGTAACACACATACACACACACGCACACACACAAACAAATGGTTTTTAGCTTGGAAGACTCGTTTTACGAGGCATTCCGGGTGCACACTAACGTCCTTCCCGGCGTGTAACGTGACCTCCGAACCCAAATCTCTAATCTCGGGTATTTTTAAAAGTTTTGGCCCTTAAAATAAAAATGGCGTGGCGACTCCGTTTGATTTCAAAAAATCGGGTACATCACAGTGGCGACTCCGCTGGGGATTAAATAAGTTTTTTCTAAAAAAAATGATATTTGGTATATTGGTGGAAACCATTAAACTTCCCGTTATCGTCTCCTAACACGAGTCGGGGATAAATTGTGGTTTAACAATCCCACGTACCGGTATCATCGTTTTCAAAAAAAAAAAAAAAAGCTTTTGAGGGTCAAGCTTCCGTCCCGCATTAAAAATCATTTGTGGTGTGTGTTGATTTTTGCACATTTTCGTGTTGTTTTGGCCGCCTCAGAAAAAGTCAAAATTTTGACTGTCGGAATCATGTCCCTAACTGTTGGAATTTTTGCGCTTATGTGCTTATGTGTGCATTTACTTTCAAAAAACAAATTTTCAAAAAAAAAAAAAATTTTCAAAAAAAAAAAAAGAATTTCAAAAAAAAAAAGAAAATTTTCAAAAAAAAAATCATGCATCATTCTTTTTAAGACACATGAAAAATTTCTATTTTACTCAGAAAAAGAAGATAGACTGCTTGCACACTATGCGCACGTGACCTTACACTGCACACTACGTCCCTAACCCAGGGAAATCCTTGTCGCGGCCCGTTTGATCTTATTACGCCTCTCGGTGCAAGAACAGGACTACCCAAACATCCCATGGAGCCTCGTGTCGACCATGCACTTGTCCGTGACACACTTTGTCCGAGACCCGGTTGGTTTTTAGTCTGGTCTGTGTCATGCCCTGTCCGTGTATAGACCTTTCCTTTCAAGCCTTTGTCGGCATACCGACTCAATATCTTTCGGGGACTCCTAATCGCCGAAGTCATGCCGGTTTTCCGCCGCAGCACTTTGACCAAGATATTGACCGGCGCCTTGACTTCGGCTCGACCGGCACAAATTATACACCGACTCCCAAAGATTGACACCGAGTCATCAAGGATTAATGATTATTCCATGCCTAATTACGGCCTAATTGACGACAAGTCAAGATCAATCGTGGACATTTATCGCCCAAATCATGCCGACTTTTTGTCGAGCTCCTCGGACATAATCTTGACTTTGACGCGCCTTTGTCCGTAATTTACATCGAATGCTCGTTAAGACTCGATTACCCGCCAGACTTTTAGGATCGTTTTTCTTTCGGTCGGTGGGACCCGCTTGCCCTATAGGACCCTCGCCCGGTGCTGTCCACCCTGGGAGGTCGAAATACAGGTGGAATACGAGGGGCTTATAGACGTAGTGACGGGGCCCACTGATCCAGGATCCAGAGTAGTTTGCGAAAAAGAAGAGCAATCTTTTCCAACCGATTAGGTTAATAAAACATGTTTTAAGTAAACAAGAACAAATAATTGCATGTTGCATGAGCCCAAAGCCCAAACACTTACCCACCTTCAATTCCCAAACATCTCGAACCCTCGTGTCTTTCCCCGCAGCCTCCGCACAAAGCTTGGTTTCGGCACCGGGTCACCGTTTGATCGGTTGGGAAGAGTCAAGCGCATCGTCGGCTTCACCATTTGTTCCGACTCCGGGTTTCGTAATGTTTGCATCACCGGTAACGATGGGGACAACGTCACTCCGCCTCCCGGGACTCCTCAAATGTAACCGCAATGGAATCGCCTAGCCGAATGTATGAGAGTGCGACAGAAGCACACCAACAACCTTATGGAGGCTATCAAAAGCCATGGATTGGCCGCCAGCTCAACCCGAGATGGCACCTTCACTGTGGAAGAAGAGGAAGACCCCAATCCCTCTCTTGGTCAACCCGACTACTCCAAGATGCCACCACCGGCTTCCCACGGTACTACCACCGTGAGCCCATGCTCCTCGACCTGGGTCAGCCGGCTCCCCAACCGCAGACCGCCGGATCCATGCAGCTCGACGGACGAGCCGGTTCGCAGTACCTCGGTGGGGACAAAGTCGGTATGGAATGTCTACTCATGGTTGGGGTTACTCTCGGAATGCCACAAAGAAATGGGGATCCCACCTCGGTTCGGAACCGATCAATCCGGACCTTCACAACAACAGCTTTGGAATGCCGCCACGCTCGATTGGGACTACGCCGAGCCCTTCCTCGTAATGATGCTAGCTCACCGCTCCTCACACAGCCTTTCACAAATCCATGTATCACTCAGGGTTCGATGGGTTACCAAACCTCCATCCCGGTTTCATCATAATCACCAGGACCATAGTACCCCCCTGGTTACACACCCTCGCCACAGGCAGCCATGCAATTCAACAACCAGGGACAGCAGCCCGCACTCAAGCCTACTTACGGGCCTCACCCCGGAAATCCGAGTTATCCAGCTTCCTCAGATCTGCCTCCATCTTCTCTGCCGATTGGAAGCCAACAGCAAGTCGCTAGGTTCTATCCCTTTGCCCAAGCTCCTACCTACACTCCCCAAGGTAATTTGGGCCAAGGACCGGTTTTCACCTATGCTCCGGGATATGGTATTCCTTCCACCAATGCACCACCAACAAATAGTCCTCTTCCTAGCTCAAATATCGTCTCAGGCATTCCCGCTCCACCTTTGGATCCCCAATTGGCTTGGTTTATGGAGCAACACAAGGAAATGAAAGCGCAGATCGCTGAATTGACCGTCAAAAAGAACACTGCTCTTCGGCCTACAGATCCCGACTCGATTGTACCCCTGCCTCACAAGTTCGTGATGCCCAATCTCGAACTGTTTGATGGAAGTGCGTGCCCTAAAACTCACTTGGACACCTATACTCGGCAATGAAAGCCAAGGGATGCACAAACCAAATAGCTTGGCCGACTACTTCGCCTCTCTTTGAAGTCGTGGGCTTTGAAATGGTTTTTCCGATTGCGGCAAGCTAGGGCTACTTGGGAACAGATTACACAAGCATTTCACGAGATAAGTATAAAGCCAACTTGGAATGGGAAACAAACAGAGTTGACCTACGAGACGACGATGCGGCGCCACGATGAGAATATTGGGGATTTCTATAAAAGGTGGAACCCGAAGCTTAGTGAAATGGCCATTCCTCTCCTCCGACGAGGAGCAGCTTAGACATCTTCCGAGTCATGCTTAAAGCCGCATTTTAGAGCTTCCCTCGGTCACTTCCCTACGCCGACTTGCGTGCAATGGTTAATTCCGGGGCTAAGTTTGAAAAGGCTTACAATTAGCAGCTGACCGCGCATCTCGCCTACGTATACCGGGTTTCTTCCACCTCCAACACAGGCTCCCGCCCAACCAAAAGGTAAAAGTGATTAGCTATGCGGGACAGATCGTAATAATGCCACTTCCTTTGTTCCCAAGAAACCCGATGCATCCGTATCCCGGCTTCAAGACTTGAGAAACTTTGGGATGCCTTTGAGTGATATCTTGAGAGGTTTGGTGAGAGAAGGTTTGCTCCGGCCCTTGGAAAATTATCGCCTAGAAACCCCAATGCTCCTTTGGATACCTCCAAGCATTGTGCCTTTCATCGCACCACGGGCACTTGACAGATGATTGCGTCCCCCTGAAAAAGGCAATCCAAAGTTTGATTGAACAAGGGAGGTTAGAGGTTCCTGAAGAGCCTAATACTATCAATAACCCCCTCACCAGAAATAGCAACATGAATGTCAACATGATCGAGTTTGGTGGTTCAAGACTTGGAAACATAATGGAATTTGACTCACCCCTTCGCGAGGTCGATGAACCCGGTCATCGCGGCAAGGAAAATGGTTGGATTGAGCAAGAAGCTGACGAAGAAGTCCGGATGGGAAGACCTGCGATAGCTCCCATCTCCAGCATCGAAGAATGGATGCATGGTCCAACAGCAAAGAGCGGCTAGACTAGGGGCTACCTATCTCTAAAATAGTCTTTTAGTCAACCTTCGTAGGTTCTAGTATTTTTCTTTCACCTAAGTCCATCTTGGACACTTGTCGGTTTTGTCCACCTCGAATGTTGTGGAAAGATAGCTTAACTATCATTTAAAATTTATATATATATAAGTCTTTCTTCTTTTCTTGCTAGACTCGAGACATCACTTGCACACCCACGTTACGCTTAATTGAAATGGTTTTATCCTAGATGATCACTTGTGCTGCTCAACCACTAATTCTTTGAAATGATTAATATTTAAATTAATTAGAGTGAGAAAATCAATTGATATCCCTCTCAAATTGGGGCTTACCAACTCCCCATCTTGCATCTCATATGCTCACATCCCTTTCATCAGCCTCATCATCTCGTTGTTCGATGAATTTGCATGGATCTTTTCTCATTTAAAGCTTAAGCAAGCAATGAAGACTTAATCTCAGGTCATCCGGTAGGGATTGCGGTTGAAGCCTTTCACCCATAGGAAAGCCATTACCTCACCCTCACTAAACACTACCCTTTCATTTCAAGATCGGCATGTTTTGAAACCCTGTTTAGCCATCACCTTTGCTCCTTATTGAGAGAAGTCCAAGAAACGCCAAAGAAGTTAGCGTCGAGAGTCGGCGATGCATAAAATGTTCAAGTTGTGAAGGAAGGAAAGATAACTCTCAACTCCTCAAAGAGGCCTTCCGAATTCTCAAAAGAATGATTTTAAAATCCTCACAATCTCGGATATAATTCCAAGCTCATCGAAGCCTTCCAAAAAAGAGGCTCTCCAATGATCAAAAAGGAGCCCGAATTCTCGCAAGTTCACAAAAGTTCTCGATAGATTGGACTTCCTCTTATCATTACCTTAAACCAATCCCAAGCCATCCTCTTAATTTTAGAGGATACTCCCATCACCATTACCTTCGCCGTTGGCCAAGGTCAAAATTTGACCTCTCATCCTTAGGGGCAATCAATTTTCCCCGCCATAGATTTTTCAAACACATCCCTCGCAAGCCAACCTCTCATCTTTAGAGGTTCAAGAAAAGGCCCAAATTCGACCCCTCACTTTAAGAGGTCATAACTCCCAAAATTACCCGATGGCCGATCGAAGCCCAAAAACCCAGCTGCAATTCCTATCGGATAGCAATTTCATCATAAAACCTAAATCAAATTAATGGTTCATTGCTTGCTTAAATTGGAATCTAATCCATTTTGGCTCAAAATTACCAATCAAAGATTGTGCAAATTCAAATTTGATTCATGTGAGCATAATTCATTTCTACTCCACAAACACTTGCCGTGGATGTCCCACTGGGGCTTCGCATCCGTGTCTTTCATGGACACTCTAAGGGGATATGTTATTCAATCCTCCAAATCCTCAAAATCCCCAAAGGTCCTCAGATCCTCGAATTTCAACATTCGTTCTCTTTTCATTCGGGATAGGCCCGAACTACGGCGACCTGAGCTCTTCATAATGGAGGGAACGTAGGCAACCAGAAATGGTCCGGTCGAAATCACAAACAAATCTCAAAAAAAAAATCCGGTCTCATCAAGGATCGTCCCTATACACTTTCCGTTCTTCCGAGCTTGATTCTCGATATCAGCTGATTTTCTCCTCGTGATTAATCAAAATATTTGTTCATATCAGATTTAGGAGTTGAATAACCCGAACATTAACAAAGGGTTTTAAGCAGCCTTGTGATCATCATGAATAAGACAAGTTTTCAAGTGTCTCGACAAGTCTTCTCTCTCTCCATCATAGGGAAATAGAGCCAAACACTGTCTTTCTGTCAGCAGGGGCTTCCATACACTTTTCCACACCTTGTGATGCTTATACTCTCTCAAAAGAGTCAAACCTAAAGCGAGAGTGTCATACACAAATTCGGGAGACATTCCCACCTTTCAAAAGATATGCCCCTGCACGTAAACATTTCTGAGTCTTGTCCAAGTGACTGGTTGACTAAGGTCTGAAAAGATGGGTGCCTCCTCTGTAAGACTACTCTGAATTTCTTCACGCTGGGGCTTGCTAAGCGGTTCTCCCAGGTTCTCCTGTATCAGCTCTTCAAGCTGGGGCTTCTATAGTCATCTTTGGGTCCACATTGGGTTTTTCACTACGAGATAGATTCGATCTTTGTCAAATTATTTTCAAGATTGCTTTGCATTACCAATCAGATTGGGACTCTGCTAATGACAACGAGGTAATAAGATTGGGGCTTCGCCAAGTCTCTTCTTCAAAATCTGGACTTTGCCTATTCAGTTCTTCAGACCGAGGCTTTGCCAAAGAAGGGATCTTTCCTCGCTTTAATAAGATCTGGGGGCTTTGTCAGGTTGGTCCTTTGGATCTGAATTTTATCAAGTCACAAGAAAGGTCTAGTCACATCAACAACTAGATTTTCAGCTTCAGAACTTGGTACATAGCAGCTTCCCGTAGCATCGGGATTTAAGATCTGGGTTTCTCCCTGCATTAGCAATTTCATCAAATCATTCTCCGAACAAGGTTTCGGCCTAGGTCACAGCTCACTCAAATGAAAGAAGCTTCACTCATGTCAACGTGCCCTAGAGCCTGTCAGCATCAGCTTCAAATGACCAAGATTGAGAGAGAAAATTCCAATCAAGACCCGGGATCCGAATCCAATCTCATCAAAATTGAGGTCCATGTGATACTGTTAACAAAACCTCATCAACAACCGCTGTTTAAATCGCGATCGAGGGCTCTCACCACTTGCTTAAAATCTGTTCCAAACAGTTTCCAGACACATACATCCCAATGCATCCCCTCTCATCACCATGCATCCCCACAAAAATCTCCCAAGGGCTCATGTAGCATGCACAAAACTTGAATCAATAGGAAAAATCCTAAGTGATTGAAGATCATAAATCATAATTTCCCTGCCAAAAGCTTAGACTAGGTGCATCTTCGAAAGCAAGTAAATGCATATGCAGTGATGCTCTCACAATCATTTTTGGTTCTATGCATGCATCTGTCATCATGAATGTCATATATGCTTCTTCCTCTCTACTAACCAATGCAGGAATTCAAATGTGAAAGACCATTTTCCTTCGCTATTGAGACTTACCCTCAACAAGGAAGATGTTTACCAAAGCCCAAAATCATTGGTTTCAACAAAATTGCAAGAAATCAAATCCCCCTTTTCGGCAAGAGATGATTCCGGGCAAAACATGTGCAGATCACCTCCAGTGTCTACAAATCGTTCAAGGACGCCAAGTTCTCAAATACAAATCGGTCAGGGACGCCAAGTTCTCAAATACAGCTCGGTCAGAGACGCCAAGATCTCAAAATGCAAATCGCTCAGGGATGCCAAATTCTCAAATACAAATCGGTCAGGGACGCGAAGTTCTCAAATACAATTCGATCTGAGACACCAAGTTCTCAAAGGCAAGTAGGTCAGGGACGCCAAGTTCTCAAATACAGTTCGGACAGAGACGCCAAGTTCTCAATGATGCATCAAGACTCTCAACACTATCAACTACCACACAGCCCCCGCAACTTGCTCTCCTGCAGGTAAGCACAGCAAAGGTACGTTAGTCCTTCAACATATCTCAAAAATATGCTTGCACTCACAAATGTTGCATGATTACCCATAGCTTTAGCTATCCATATCTCCGCAAATAGCAACGTAAGCTTTAGTCAATCTTCGGGCGACTTCCCTAAAATAGTCAAATCCTCGGGCGACTTCCCTAAAATAGTCAATCCTCGGGCGACTTCCCTAAAATAGTCAATCCTCGGGTGACTCCCCTAAGAGCAGTCAACCTTGGGTACAAAGCTCATAGCCTCTCGTTATCGCCACCTCTTTAGCCTACCATAGGTCCAGTCACTTGACCAATAGTTCTCGTAAGCCCGAATCTTCCCCAGCGAGAATACCTTCAAATAGTCTCCCTCAAGTACAAAACCTCGACTTAGAATCATACTCCTGAACTAAGTCCCCATTTAGGTTCATACTCCTAAACTAAACCTCGACTTAGGATCATACTCTTGAACTAAGTCCCCATTTAGGTTCATACTCCTGAACTAAACCTCGACTTAGAATCATACTCCTGAACCAAGTCTCCATTTAGGTTCATACCCCTGAACTAAACCTCGACTTAGGATCATACTCCTGAAATAAGTCCCCACTTAGGATCATACTCCTGAACCAAGTCTCCATTTAGGTTCATACTCCTAAACTAAACCTCGACTTAGGATCATACTCTTGAACTAAGTCCCCATTTAGGTTCATACTCCTGAACTAAACCTCGACTTAGAATCATACTCCTGAACCAAGTCTCCATTTAGGTTCATACCCCTGAACTAAACCTCGACTTAGGATCATACTCCTGAAATAAGTCCCCACTTAGGATCATACTCCTGAACCAAGTCACCATTTAGGTTCATACCCCTGAACTAAACCTCGACTTAGGATCATACTTCTGAAATAAGTCCCCACTTAGGATCATACTCCTGAACTAAGTCTCCATTTAGGTTCATACTCCTGAACTAAACTCCTACAAAGGCTAACAAAATCCCCAGCGAAGTTAACGGAATCCCGTTTCTTTTCCCACGGTCATCCTTTTTCTCGGCAGCAAGCGTAAGACCGATCTCTTCAAATCAAGGTTCGAGGCACCTAAGACGCCATCATCAAGGTTCGAGGCACCCAAGACGCCATCATCAAGGTTCGAGGCACCTAAGACGCCATCATCAAGGTTTGAGGCACCTAAAACGCTATCACACACAACGCTAGGAAAGCGATAAATCGCAATCATCCCCTAGGGCGACTTCCCAAAAATAGTCAGATCTTAGGATGACTTCCCAAAAATAGTCAGATCATAGGGCGACTTTCCAAAAATAGTCAGATCTCAGGGCGACTTCCCAAAAATAGTCAGACCTTAGGGCGACTTCCCAAAAATAGTCAGATCATAGGGCGACTTCCCAAAAATAGTCAGATCTCAGGGCGACTTCCCAAAAATAGTCAGACCTTAGGGTGACTTCCCAAAAATAGTCAGATCTTAGGGTGACTACTTCCCAAAAATAGTCAGATCTTAGGGTGACTTCCCAAAAATAGTCAGATCATAGGGCGACTTCCCAAAAATAGTCAGATCATAGGGCGACTTCCCAAAAATAGTCAGATCTCAGGGCGACTTCCCAAAAATAGTCAAATCTTAGGGTGACTTCCCAAAAATAGTCAGATCTTAGGGTGACTTCCCAAAAATAGTCAGACCATAGGGCGACTTCCCCAAAATAGTCAAATCATAGGGCGACTTCCCAAAAATAGTCAAATCTTAGGGTGACTTCCCAAAAATAGTCAGATCTTAGGGCGACTTCCCAAAAATAGTCAGATCATAGGGCGACTTCCCAAAAATAGTCAGATCATAGGGAGACTTCCAAAAAATAGTCAGATCTCAGGGCGACTTCCCAAAAATAGTCAAATTTTAGGGTCAAAAATCCGAACTACGACTGGCTTGATTCCTCTTAAGGATACGTAGGTAGCCTATCACTAGGTTCAGCCATCAGACCGAAAATGGTCATTCCTATCCCCAGCAGAGCGGATACACAACTCCAGCCATCAGACCGAAAATGGTCATTCCTATCCCCAGCAGAGCGGATACACAATTTCAGCCATCAGACCGAAAATGGTCATTCCTATCCCCAGCAGAGCGGATACACAATTTCAGCCACCAGACCAAAATGGTCATCTCTTATCCCCAGCAGAGTTTCTTTCAGCAAACGACTGCAGAACTCATCAAGGTTCGAGGCACCTAAAAACGCCATCATCTCCAGGGTCAAAGACCCGAACTACGGCCGGCTTGATTCCCATTCAGGATACGTAGGTAGCCTATCGCTAGGTTCAGCCACTCGATCACTTGATCATCCTGTCAAATATGGAGCCTTACTCTTATCGACGACCCCGCTTCCTTCGAAAGCGCCGTCGCCGAGGGGCTACTGTAAGTGCTCCAATTTGAGTTGTTAGTATTTTCGTTAGAAAATTAACGAAAGTTTTAACATTCCTAACATTTCTAACATTTCTAACATTTCTAACCAACCAAGGGTAGATTAGGGTTTGCCATTTAAAGATAAACCAAGAAAATAATCTCAAAAAGCAAAAGAAATTGGAAAAATCCGAATTGGGCAAGTTGAAAAACATAAACTGCTGGAATTTTGAATTTTATTCTTCCTGTCCAAAGCCTGGAGCAGCATTTAATGAACAGTGCACGTTTACAGAACCCTCCGCGCGGACATGTTTGTCAATTTCAGTGGCCTATAAATTGAACCCTCCTCTCTCAGTCACACAACACAATTGGCTCATAGAAGCTGTATTCTGGCGAAAAATAAGGAGAAAACAGTGGGAATTCACTAGAATTGCCACCATTTTCTCTTCAATCTTTCCCAAACCCCACTCACTCAAAATACTTTCAAAACACTCTCATACATACTCTCATACATACACCAATCCAAGCTCAAATCACCCCTTAGGAGGAAGATTAGAGAGAAAACATAGAAGACTTAAGTGTTATCTACTTGTTTTCTCTTTGACCAACTCTATCATCAAACCCTAAACACATTCAAGCCTTGAATCCACCCAAACACAAATCCAAACACCAAATCTTGATACTCCACAAGTCAAACACCAAATCTTGATACTCCTCAAGTCAAACACCAAATCTTGATACTCCTCAAGTCAAATTCCAAGCCTAGGAAGATAGGGTGTCACCATTGGTAAAGCCCTCCTTCTTTAAACCCTAAAACTCCCTTTTAACTTCTTGTTTATCTTGTTCTTCTTACTTTGATTTACTTTATGTCTAGTTTAACTTAAATCTTGACCTAAGATTATCATCTTGAAGTTCATCTTCATGAATGACCATCTCAAATGGTCCACATTTTAAATCTCTAGTTGATTTTTCTCTTTAATTTCATCTCTACAAAATTCCCCTTCCCAAGCAAATGAAATGCTTAAGTCCTAATGTACCCCAAGGATGATTTGATATAGTAGATCACCACTAAAATGTCTAGTGACTACTAATCAAAATCTAGGGAAATGGGGACAAGCATGGATGCCAAACCCCCTTTAAAATCATGTTTTCCTTCTTAAGAAGTTGCTGTCCAGTAGCAATTTTCTAAGACCCCAGTCCATGATCTAATTTTTTGGACACAGATAAACTTGGAATTTGGTATTGACTACAAAACACTTTTTGTAGCCAACATCTAGAGCTTTCCAGACATATTTTTAATTTATTTTTTTCGTGAGTAAAAATCCACTTTTCAAATTTACCTTTAAAGGTCAGTTCATCAGTCTCTGGAAATCGAGATTTCACATCTGAGATTTCCAGAAGGATTTTGTCCCTCAAATCATCTCCAAAATGAGAAGTTCTGTTACGGAAACCTCATTTAAGGTGTTTTGAACAATTTTCATTCTCGGACTTTTCCCAGATTCTGGAGTTTTCAAGCCCTAAAATCCATTTCAAAATCAAGTATCCACTGCCTTTTTCATTCTGGCAGAAATGGTTTTCAACTTCCAAAAATCTTTTGAGTACCAAATATCAACCCAAAAATCACACCAAAAATCATGGGATCTGTCCAAAGTCTAATAAAGAATTCTCAATTTTTATTTTCCTCATTTTCAACTTATTTTGGCCAAAGTAACACACACACACACACACACACACACAAACAAATGGTTTTTAGCTTGGAAGACTCGTTTTACGAGGCATTCCGGGTGCACACTAACGTCCTTCCCGGCGTGTAACGTGACCTCCGAACCCAAATATCTAATCTCGGGTATTTTTCAAAGTTTTGGCCCTTAAAATAAAAATGGCGTGGCGACTCCGTTTGATTTCAAAAAATCGGGTACATCACACGAGGCCACAATTAAGAAACTTAACACGAGTTCTTCCAAACTGGATAAATTTTTTGGTTAAGCAAACCACTCAAGACAGGTATGGGTTTTCAAGAGTCCTTAAATGCTATAACATCTACTTTGGCTAATAAGGAAGATAAATTAGTTTTTGTTGAAGAAAGAGACAATGTCGAACTAATGTCTTCTGATAAGCCTTCTGACAAGGTTAAAATATGTAACTCTTTGTTACTCTCTTTTGGACATTTGAAAAATGATTGTAAAACTCTTTTAAAGAAAGCAGTCAGTTCCTCTGTGCTACCTGAAGTGTTGCCTAGCATGTCAGATATCACTGGGAGTCAGAAGAGAAATTATCAAAGTAGGAAAGTGTGGAAACCTAAGTCTAATCTGAGGTGGAATGTTGTGTACACTGCCTTAAAATCTAATGTTGAAGGTTCATGGTACTTTGATAGTGGTTGTTCACGTCACATGACAGGAACAAAAATGTTTTTAAAAGAATATGATCCTATTCAAGGTGGTAGTGTAACATATGGTGGTGATGGCAAGAGTAATATAGTAGGAAAAGGCATTTTAAATATACTTGAATTTCCTGCTTTGAAAAATATTTTGCATGTTGATGGACTTGTAACTAATTTAATTAGTATTAGCCAACTTTGTGATGACAATCTTGAAGTGAAATTCAATAAAAACACTTGTGAAATTTTTGATTGTACTAATAACTGTGTTATGACTGGTACTAGGTCAAGTAATAACAGTTATCTTGTTGAGGATAAACAAGTGTGTCATTCTGTGAGAGTTGATGATGTTACCTTGTGGCATCAAAAGTTGGGTCATGTCCATTTTTGAAACATTGTGAAACTCATTAAGGCTGAAGCTATAAGTGGTATACCTAGTCTGGACATATATAAGAAAATCATATGTGAATATTGTCTCAAAGGTAAACAGACACGTGTTGTCCATAGTGCTACCAAACACAATGAGGAGTATTCTGGGACAACTCACTGTTTCCAACTTATGCATATGGATTTAATGGGTCCAGTTGAGGTAGACAGTTTAGGAGGTAAGAGATATACTTTTGTCATAGTTGATGATTTTTCTAGATTTACTTGGGTGTATTTTTTGAAAGAAAAATCAGAAACTTTTGAAAAGTTTAAGATCTTACATGCTAAGATCAAAAACACGTTTTGTACTCTTATCATGCGAATAAGGTCTGATCATGGAACGAAGTTTGATAATTCATTGTTTTTAACTTTTTAAGAATTAAAAGGAATTAAACATGAGTTTTCTGCTCCGAAAACATCTCAACAAAATGGGGTGGCTGAAAGGAAAAATAGGATCTTACTTGAAATGGCACGTGTGATGTTGTTCTCAAAAAGAATTTCAAAAAGATTTTGGGCTGAGGCCTTAAACACGGCTTGTCACACCGCCAATAGAGTTTTTCTAAGACCCGGTACTACAATGACACCATATGAAATTTTGAATGGTTGGATACCAAAAGTTCATTATTTTCATATGTTTGGGTGTGTGTGTTTTATTCTAAATGATCGGGATTACTTAGCCAAATTTGACTCTAAAAGTGATAAGGCTATATTTCTTGGGTATGCTCAGGATAGTCGAGCATATAGGGTTTATAACCTTAGGTTAAGAACCATTCAAGAATCAGTTAACGTTGTTTTTGATGACTTAGAAAGTGTTACAGGTGATGGAGTGCAGGAATCTCCTTTGATATTGCTGGAAGAGCTGGAGGAGCAAAGTAAAGCAAGTAATATCACGGGTGCTGACCAGTGTGTTGCCACTGAAGGGATAGCATCTCCGGTATCACTTGAGACCAGTCTAGCAACAGAAAATGACGAACAGTCTGATGATGATGCTCATGTGCATGAAGATTTAAGAAGGGATCCACCAGCTAGGATCAGAAGAGATCATCATTCTTCCCATATTATTGAAGAGGAAAATGAAGGGGTACGAACAAGGAACAATGAGCCCTTTAGTAACCGTGAAATGGTGAGGTATGTGTGCATGTCCACCACATACCATAAGGTAAAATATTCTTATTTTGTTTCCTCTTTAGAACCTAAAAATGTTTCAGAAGCTTTAAAAGGTAAGAAAGTGTTACAGGTGATGGAGTGCAAGAATCTCCTTTGATATTGCTGAAAGAGCTGGAGGAACAAAGTAAAGCAAGTGATACCACTGGTGCTGACCAGTGTGTTGCCACTGAAGAGATAGCATCTCCGGTATCACCTGAGACCAGTCCAGCAACATAAAATGACGAACAATCTGATGATGATGCTCATGTGCATGAAGATTTACCAGCTAGGATCAAAAGAGATCATCCTTCTTCTCAGATTATTGGACAGGCAAATGAAGGGGTACGAACAAGGAACAATGAGCCCTTTAGTAACCGTGAAATGGTGAGATATGTGTGCATGTCCACCACATACCATAAGGTAAAATATTCTAGTTTTGTTTCCTCTTTAGATCCTAAAAATGTTTCAGAAGCTTTAAAAGATATTTTTTTGATACGTGCCATGCAAGAGAAACTTGAACAATTTGCTCGTAACTGATGAATGTGGTTTTACCCATCCAAAAGATATATTTCCTAGCTTATTTGATGCTCGAAACCTTGGGAATTTAATGTATTTTGTATTGTTTTGAAAGTACAGGGGTTGAAGTGCAATTACTGATAAAATGGAGGTTTGGAGCGTACTTTGAAAGTTTTTGGATCAAATTGCAATTCTAGAAAATATGGGACAAAATTGACATTTGAAAGTTCAATGGCCAAAACGTAAATCTTGAAAATTCAGGGACTAAATTGGAAATATGGAAATTTCGGACGAATTTGATTTATAAAAATTCATGGGCTAAAGTGAAAAATAAAATCTCAAAGATCGAGGTGCAAAATAATTAATTATAGTGATTAAAGTGTGACGGTGCATTTACGGGACGAAACGAATACAAAAATTGGCACAAACCAAGGCATGAAGTGGCCGGGCAGTTGGGGCATTTTGGGGCCAAGGCAAGAAGGAAGAACTGGCCATGGTCGTGTGGGCTGTTCATGGGCCGGCCAATGCAAGAACTGGGCCAAGGCTGTTGGCAGCATGGGCGACCGCTGTTGACAATTGGGCGGCCGCTAAAGTTAAATTTCAATGGCCGCGTACCTTCTGTACACATGGGCGTTCTCATGGGCAATTATGGGTGACCACCCACCCACCAATCTTTAGCAACGGATTTAATTCCGTCACAAATAATAAAAACGAGATTTCAACAGAATCAGCACAGAATCAGTGACGGATTTTGGAAGATTTTCTATTTTGACAAGGATTTTGATCAAGAATTTGTTTCCAAAAAGGATTTTTACCTCCCTCCTATAAAAACAACCCTAGACTAGTTTTTGTATCATCTTTAAATCCTTAATATTTTATCTTTTATCTTTTATTTTTTTTGATCTTTTGATCTTTTGATTTTTCTTATTCTTTCTCCTAAACATATTACAATTCCTTTGTACAAGATTGAAGGTTTTAATTCAAGGTTTGAGGTATTTATTTTAATGGCCCTTCGAGGCTAAATTCTTTAGTTTGCGGATTGGTAGTAACACATATTTGATCTTTATGCTAAGGTTTTAATTCTTCCCATCTCTTTTTCTTTCTTGTTCTTCTCAACATTCTTAATCATTGTTCTTGAGATCAATTGTGTTGACCTAGCGGAATACCTTTGACCTCTTGAATTTATTTGGATATGAATTTTTGCACTTGCGTGGATGATTTGTAATTTGACCATTGTTGAGAAGAATAGATTCAATTGAGGACCTAGCGGAAATCAAACGAATCTAGGTTCCATTGTTCTTAAGCTTTTAATTAAATTCTTGAATATTTATATTGACCTAGCGGAATATATAAACAAGATAGAATTAGGAGGGTTTTAATGCTCTTATTGATCTAGCGGAATATATGAACATCTTAATCCTATAATTTTGTGAACGAACCCAAAAATGAGATTGAGTTATTTACATGATTTAAATAGCATAAAGTGATAATATGTTGTGAATCCAATCCGTGAACTATTTCGTAATCCTTGAATTATTTCCTTGTTTTGTTATTTTATTTGCTTAATTAGTTTTTGTTAATTAGTTTTAATAATAAAATCAAAACCAAAAACCCCCTTTTGTTTCTTGTCACACTAATTAAACCAATTTGTTCAACACTCAAATTTTTGTGAATTCGACCCTTGCTTGTGCATACTACTACATCGGTAACTTGTACACTTGCAAGGTATTTTATTACAAGAGGAATTTTATCCATCAAGTTTTTGGCGCCGTTGCCGGGGATTTATTGTTATTTGAACAAGTTAATTTTGTTAGTGTATTGTAAATATTTTCTTTTATTAATTTCTTTTTAGTGTAAATAATTTTCTTTCTTTTTCTAGTTGTTTAAAAAAATTAAAGGTCATGCATGAATCTAATTCTCGTGAGAAGTTGGCCGGGCAAGTAAAACAATTAATTGCTTTATTCAATGCGAAAAGTGCTTCGCCTAGTGCCAATTTAATACAAGATGCATGTTCATGTTGTGGATTATACTCTCATGCTACTATTAATTGTCCGTCTAGGACATATTTTTCTGAGTATTCTCCACAGGTACAAGAGGGGATTTCGTTCCATTTACAAAGTCAAGGATGGAACAGTTATGAGCCACATTACTATGAGTCTTCTCATCCTCAACTTGAAAAGCAACCATGGGAGGAAGCTATAGAAATATATAAGGAGGAGAAACGACAACGGGATAGTCGAATAGAGGCAACCATGAGTAACATGTCGGCACAATTAGACAAATTGATAGAGGCAGCGAGGAATCAAAATTCGACCATAATCCATGCACAACCTGTGACGATGTTGAAATTCCAATTTTCCCGAAAGATCTTGTGTTTTTCTTTTCTTTTGAAAATCAATCGAAAAAACACGGAGTCGCCACGCCATTTTTGTTTTAAGGGCCAAAACTTTGAAAAATGCCCGAGATTAGAGATTTGGGTTCGGAGGTCACGTTACACGCCGGGAAGAACGTTAGTGTTCACCCGGAATGCCTCGTAAAACGAGTCTTCCAAACATTTAAAATCATTTGTGTGTGTGTGTGTGTTACTTTGGCCAAAATAAATTGAAACTGAGAAAAGTAAAATTGGAAATTCTTTATTAGACTTTGAACAAGTCTCATGATTTTTGGTATGATTTTTGGGTTGAGTTTTGGTACTCAAAAGATTTTTGGAAGTTGAAAAACATTTCTGTCAGAATGAAAAAGGCCGTGGACACTTTATTTTAAAATGGGTTTAAGGGCTTTAAAACTTCAAAATCTGGGGAAAGTCAGAGAATGAAAGTTGTTCAAAACACCTTAAATAAGATTTCTGTAAAAGAACTTTCCATTTTGGAGATGATTTGAGGACCCAAAACCTTCTGTAAATCTCAGATATGAAATCTGGACTTCCAGAGACTGAGGAACTGACCGTTAAAAGAAAATTTGAAAAAGGGAGTTTTTCTCACGCAAAAAATAAAGTAAAAATATATCTGGAAATCTCTGGATGTTGGCTACAAAAAGTATTTTTAGTCAACACCAAATTCCAAGTTTATCTGTGTCCAAAAAATTAGACCATGGACTGGGGTCTTAGAAAATTGCTACTGGACAGCAACTTCTCAAGAAGGAAAACATGATTTTAAAGGGGGTTTTGCATCCATGCTTGTCCCCATTTACTTAGGCTTTGATTAGTTATCACTTGACATTTTAGTGGTGAATCAACTATATCAAGCCATCCTTAGGGTACATTAGGACTAAGCACTTCATTTGCTTGGGAAGGGGAATTTTATCCTTGAAAATGGAGATTTGATGTATGAAAATGGTTTTAGGGTTTTGAAAATGCATTTACAAGTAAGTAAGAACACTTTGAAAGTAATGTTGATCCTTGTAAAAGATCAACCATGGAGATGAACTTCCATGGTGATCTTCTTGGATCTAGGGCAAGAAGATGAACAAACTAAATTTTGGAGTTTGAAAATGCATGCATGGATGAGAGATTTAGGGTAAGAAGAGGGAGGTTATACCTATCTTCTTTTGAGTTTGTGTTGAACGGATTCAAGACTTGAATGTGTTTAGGGTTTGAATTTGAGAGTGAGTGGGGTGATTTGGGAAGATAATCAAGAAAAGAGTGACAATTCTAGTGAATTCTCGCTATTTTCTCCCTATTTTCGCCAAGGTGCAGTTGTGAAATGTGTTGTCTCTCCCTTGTTTCTGTGACTGAAGGGCTCAATTTATAGGCACTCTGAAATTACATTCTTGTCCGCGCGAATGGTCTTGAAGGCGTGCACTGTTCATTAAATGCTGCTCCAGGCTTTGGACAGGAAGAATAAAATTCAAAATAAGTAACCAGAAAATGTCCCAGCCACTTCCATTTCGGGTTTTCGACCATTCTTTTGCTTTTTAGGATTCTTTTCTTGGTTTATCTTAAAATAGTAATCCCTAATCTACCCTTGGTTGGTTAGAAATGTTAGGAATTGTTAAAAATGTTAGAAATGTTAAAACTTTCGTTAATTTTCTAACGAAAATTCTAACAACTCAAATTGGAGCACTTACAGTAGCCCCTCGGCGACGGCGCTTTCGAAGGAAGCGGGGTCGTCGATAAGAGTAAGGCTCCATATTTGACAGGATGATCGAGTGGCTGAACCTAGCGATAGGCTACCTACGTATCCCGAATGGGAATCAAGCCGACCGTAGTTCGGGTCTTTGACCCTGGAATGACTATTTTGAGGCGTCAACCTAGTGAGCGAGTTCTGCAGTCGATTGCTGAGAGAAACTCTGCTGGGGATAAGAGATGACCATTTTCGGTCTGATGGATGGAGTTGTATATCCGCTCTGCTGGGGATAGGAATGACCATTTTTGGTCTGAAATTGTATATCCGCTCTGCTGGGGATAAGAGATGACCATTTTCGGTCTGATGGCTAAACCTAATGATAGGCTACCTACGTATCCTTAAGAGGAATCAAGCCAGTCGTAGTTCTGGTCTTTGACCCTGGAATGACTATTTTGAGGTGTCAACCTGGTAATAATGGCATTTTAGGTGCCTCATACCTTGAAGATGGCATTTTAGGTGCCTCATACCTTGATGATGGCGTTTTAGGTGCCTCGGACCTTGATGATGATGGCGTTTCAGGTGCCTCGGACCTTGATGATGGCATTTTAGGTGCCTCGGACCTTGATGATGATGGCTTTTTAGGTGCCTCGGACCTTGATGATGATGGCTTTTTAGGTGCCTCGGACCTTGGTTTGAAATGTTTTCCCTTAACGGTTTGGGATGAATGGTCCTTCGGTGGACTTCGTCTGCTGCCGAAGGAGAGGGTGACCGTGCTGGTCGAGTGGCTGGACCTATGGTAGGCTACCTACGTATCCCTAGTGGGAATCAAGCCAATCGTAGTTTGAAATGCTGCTGGGGATGGAATTGAGGGGTTCCTTTGGCTTTTGCTGGGGAAAATGGGATTCCGTTAACTTTGCTGGGGAAATTCAGACGTATTCGTCGGGGAAATCGGTCTTACATTTTACTGCCGTTGATGATAATGATGAAAGAAATGGAATTCCGTTAGCTTTCTCGGACTTACGTTTTACTGCCGGGGAGGATTTTGATGAAAGAAACGGGATTCCGTTAGCTTTCTCGGAGAAATCGGACTTACGTTTGACTGCCGTTTGATGATTTTGATGAAAAAAATGGGATTCCGTTATCTTTCTCGGAGAAATCGGACTTACGTTTGACTGCCGGGGATGATTTTGATGAAAGAAACGGGATTCCGTTATCTTTCTCAGAGAAATCAGACTTACGTTTGACTGCCGGGGATGATTTTGATGAAAGAAACGGGATTCCGTTAGCTTTCTCGGAGAAATTGGACTTACGTTTGACTGCCGGGGATGATATTGATGAAAGAAACGGGATTCCGTTAGCTTTCTCGGAGAAATCGGACTTACGTTTCACTGCCGTTGATGATTTTGATGAAAGAAACAGGATTCCGTTAGCTTTCTCAGAGAAATCGGACTTACGTTTGACAGCCGTTTGATGATTTTGATGAAAGAAACGGGATTCCGTTATCTTTCTCGAAGGAATCGGACTTACGTTTGACTTCCGTTGATGATTTTGATGAAAGAAACGGGATTCCGTTAGCTTTCTCGGAGAAATCGGACTTACGTTTGACGGCCGTTTGATGATAATGATAAAAGAAACGGAATTCCGTTAGCTTTCTCGGACTTACGTTTTACTGCCGGGGATGATTTTTGATGAAAGAAACGGGATTCCGTTAGCTTTCTCGGAGAAATCGGACTTACGTTTCACTGCCGTTGATGATTTTGATGAAAGAAACGGGATTCCGTTAGCTTTCTCGGAGAAATCGGACTTACGTTTGACAGCCGTTTGATGATTTTGATGAAAGAAACGGGATTCCGTTATCTTTCTCAGGAATCGGACTTACGTTTGACTGCCGGGGATGATTTTGATGAAAGAAACGGGATTCCGTTATCTTTCTCAGAGAAATCGGACTTACGTTTGACTGCCGTTGATGATTTTGATGAAAGAAACGGGATTCCGTTAGCTTTCTCGGAGAAATCGGACTTACGTTTGACTGCCGGGGATGATTTTGATGAAAGAAACGGGATTCCGTTATCTTTCTCGGAGAAATCGGACTTACGTTTGACTGCCGGGGATGATATTGATGAAAGAAACGGGATTCCGTTAGCTTTCTCGGAGAAATCGGACTTACGTTTCACTGCCGTTGATGATTTTGATGAAAGAAACGTGATTCTGTTAGCTTTCTCGGAGAAATTGGACTTACGTTTGACAGCCGTTTGATGATTTTGATGAAAGAAACGGGATTCCGTTATCTTTATCGAAGGAATCAGACTTACGTTTGACTGCCGTTGATGATTTTGATGAAAGAAACGGAATTCCGTTAGCTTTCTCGGAGAAATCGGACTTACGTTTGACGGCCGTTTGATGATAATGATGAAAGAAACGGAATTCCGTTAGCTTTCTTGGACTTACATTTTACTGCCGGGGATGATTTTGATGAAAGAAACGGGATTCGGTTAGCTTTCTCGGAGAAATCGGACTTACGTTTCACTGCCGTTGATGATTTTGATGAAAGAAACGGGATTCCGTTAGCTTTCTCGGAGAAATCGGACTTACGTTTGACAGCCGTTTGATGATTTTGATGAAAGAAACGGGATTCCGTTATCTTTCTCGGAGGAATCGGACTTACGTTTGACTGCCGTTGATGATTTTGATGAAAGAAACGGGATTCCGTTATCTTTCTCGGAGGAATCGGACTTACGTTTGACTGCCGTTGATGATTTTGATGAAAGAAACGGGATTCCGTTATCTTTCTCGGAGAAATAGGACTTACGTTTGACAGCCGTTTGATGATTTTGATGAATGAAACGGGATTCCGTTATCTTTCTCGGAGGAATCGGACTTACGTTTGACTGCCGTGGAGTTCTTTTGAAGAGGGGGTTGACTTTGGTTGACTTCGTTAGGTTTGGGACTAAACTGCAGGGTCCCAGAATTTTAAAGGGCAAAACGGTCTTTTTGACCCTTCAATTCTGTCCGCGCGGATCAGATCGAAGCCCTGACAGGTTTAAATAAAGGCTGCCGCCCCTTCTTCTTCTTCTTCACTTTTTCCAGATTTTCGAGAGAGAGACGAGAGGGAGAGACCAAAACCGCCATTTTTGGCTCAAAAACCTTAAAATCCTTCCGATTTCTTCGATTTTTTAAGCAATGGAACACGGGGAAGCTGCTATCCATGGTCAAGGACGCGGTCCAATTGCCGAGAGGCGATTAGAACTCGTTCGAATGAGAAGACATTATACACTTTCGCAATCGATTGCGGAGGAGCATTACCCCGATGCTTGGCAACATTGGGCTTCTGATCCGAGTCTCCGAACGGTATACTTCGAATCTCTTCGATCCCTTTGTCGATTTTTGTTTGAAATTGATTTTTGGTGATTTTTCTTTTTTTTTTGAAATCCGAAAATTATGAATGACAATCCGGAAATTATGTTCTTGGCTTTGAATTTTGATTTTGATGCTTCGCATGTTGTAATGAATATATGGGTGACTCAAATATGCATTTTGTTTGGAAAAAGAATTGGCATTTTTGCCATTTTTTTTTAATGTCCGAAAATTGTAGTGAAAAAATCGAAAATCGTGACTTGAATTTCGAAAATTGTGTTCTTGACACTGAAATTGGATTTTGATGTCGTGCATGTTGCAATGAGTATATGGGTAACTCAAATGTGCATTTTGCTTGGAGAAAGAAGTGGCATTTTTGCCATTTTTTTTTAAACATGAGATGATGAGAATTTTCTCAAATCCGGGACGGACCTTTTTGTTGCAATGACATGAATGTATGCATGTATGCTTCCCTTTTTTTTTTTTTTTGCAATGAGATGATGACTCCATGAATGATATGTATGCATGTTATCTTATGAAAATGGGACAGAGTTTTCACATGTAGGATTTTTTTTTTGCAATGAGATGATGAATGAGGTGGATGTATGATGATTTTTTTTTTGAAAAGTGGGACGGATTTTTGCTTCCGTTGAATGAATGTGTACATGTTATTTTATGAAAATGGGACGGAGTTTTTACTTCCGTTGACTCCTTGTATGAATTTTTTCTTCATGTATGAATGAATGTTGATTGGGATTTGCCGAAAACTGTCTTCTTTTGTGTGAGAAAAATGGGGCTAGGTTCATTGCATGCCGTTATGCTGCCGAATTTTCTTCAGAACTTTGTGTTGCATGATGCATGTGTATGCTTTCCTTTCTTTTTTTTTTGTGCAAATGCAGACTCTCTTTTTTTTTTGACATCTTTCTCTTTTTTGAAATCACAGGGCGGAGATGGCTTCGTGTCGAAGCAGCTGAGCAAGATGAAGACTCGAGGGTCGGTGGAGTCTGTGATCTACTTGTGGGACCGGCTTACGATTTTGGGTAGGGGGGCGATGATGAGTCCGAGACAGATCGTCATCGAGACAGGATTGTATGAGTTTATTGAGAGCTTGAGGGGGTTGGTTAAGTTACCTAAGAGCAAGGGTCTGTTCTTCGCTTTGGCCCAGCATTGGTGGGACGCGACCCACACTTTTCATTTCTTCTGGGGCGAGGCTACGGTTACGCCTTCCGACTACGTTGCGATCACGGGTCTGTCCTTTAATGGACGCAGCATTGAGTGGCGGGATGGTTACAGCGACTTGGACCTGCAGGCCCTTCTGGGATTTTCCCCTATTCCCAAAAAGGGGATGGGGATGGAGTATGCTGTGGTTGAGGGAAAGATTGTGGAGTGTATTCGGAGCTATGAGGACGGGGATGAGAGGATAGGCGCTGAGCAGATTGCTAGGACCTTTTTATGGTTTGCTTTTTCGAGCACGCTATTTGGACATGCCGAGGGGACGGCTGTTTTTGCCTTGCTGAGGTCCCTGGAGGACATGGAGAGAGCCGGACAGATTTCCTGGGGGGAGGCCGGGCTGGCAGAGCTTTACTTTGCTCTGGATAGATACAGCCGGAAGGCTGTGAGTTCCTTCTACTGCTTTGAGTTTCCTCTGGAGGTATAAGTTTTCTTTTTGCTTTCCCTCTTTTCTTTAAGCACGTATTCTTTTTCGTACTTAATTGATTTGATTTTTACCTTTCGCAGGTATTGGCTCTAGAGTTCTTTCATGTCACGATGTGGCGGCAGCCGGCAGAGTACGTCGGGGCGTATCCGGCCATGCGTTCCTGGTCCAAGTATGCCCGGGAGAAGAAGGGTTCCAGGGGGCGCACGACCCTCAAGTATCCGGATTGTTTGCCTTTGGTGAGAGCTGAGACAGATGAGGGGATGATTTTCTACCCCTGGGACCGTTTTGGCGTGGAGCAGCTGAAGGGCGCTGAGATATGGACTGTGCAGCGGAGGATCTTGAGAGGCTTGACCTGCGACATGTATTATCTGGGAGAGAGAGTGACGCGCCAGCATGGCGTGAATTCGCCTCTGATGGCTCCGGTGGAGCCTCCTCCTGACATGATGCATCCGAGTGAGAACTCGGAGACTTGGGATGCTTATCGAGCCGGCCAGCACTTCTTGACATTCGTGGCAGCCGAGTCATACTCGCATTTTCTCTTGTGGAGGTTGAAGCCGCCTCAGGTTCTTGAGAGAGAGGGGTTGGGGGTCGCGCGGTACCCTCGATCAGATTTTTCGTATGTCCAGGACGGGGTTAGGTTGAGAGTACAGATCTCTGTCCCCGACCGGGTTCCACGAGCTTTTCGGCCTCGTCCGGATATGAAGGTATGGCTTCTCCTTCTCTCTTTTTTTTTTTTGCTTCTGTCTTTTTCTTTCTTTCTTGTCATTATTTCTGACGCTTTGTTTCCGTGCAGTTCTCGGCCAAAGTAGTGGAGAAGCTGACGAATCAGGTGATCGGGGCAAAGAGGTTTATCAAGAATATGGTCATTTGTGGGTCTGCTCAGGGCAGGAGGAGACGAGCACCGCCGGCGCCTGTCGAGAGGGAGACTTCTCCCATTCCTTCTGAGACTTCTTCTGAGACTCCTCTTTCTCCTCTCATTGATCCCCGCGTGGTACTACCTTCGGATCACGTCATTCTCGGAGATCCTTATGGACAGGGACATGTCTGGCACCACGGTTGGTCTTCCTCGCATGTCCAGGAAGCCGACGCATTTTCGTTTGGGTACGACTTCTTTGCAGATCTTGGCTTGCCGTATCAGAGTGTGCCGGTTGGTCCTGACGAGCCTCTCTCTGGAGACGAGGACGATTCTGAGCCCGAGATTTTCAGGGCTACTGAGGAGGCGGGCCCGAGCCGCAAGAGGGATCGGGGAAAAGCCCCAGCCACCGAGGACTCTGACTGACGATGCTTTCGGATTGATGATTTTTTTTTTGAGATTGATTCTGGGATTGTACAGTTTATTTTTTTTTATGTACACTTTCTTTTTCTTTTTTTTTTTGGAATGTAATAATTTAGGATTTTTTTTTATGAATGTAGTGCAGTATGAATACAATGTTGCATGAGCCTTGGTTTTTTGGTAAGGGTGTGAGTATTGGGTATATGAACTGTTTGGGCAGGTTTTGCTCAGGTTTTGAGCAGTTGGGATGAAAATATTTCCTCCGTGGTGCAGCAGTTTGAACTGCTGCAGATTTTTTTTCTGGGTGACAATTTTGTCCGCGCGGATGGACTTGAAATCTGACAGAGTTCATTTATTTTGGTGGTTGGATCTGGTCTGGTCCATAAATGCTTGAAAACTTCGTCTTCTCCAGTTCAAAATCACTGGAATTTTTGGGAGAGAAGCAAAAAACCATGGAAATGTCCAAATTTTCTCTAAAATTGTCCAAAGAAAAGCAAATGTTGTTCTTTGAAAAGTTCAAGGAGTGGTGTAGAGAGATTATGCAAGAGAGGAGGTCATTTTTCGAAGAAAGGTACAAGGTGAAGTGCTTATGGTCCCTCAAAGAATTGGTTCCGGACTATGACCTCTTGAGAGCTTCTTCCTCATTTTGGGACATTAGAAGGCACGTCTTTTGCCTTTCCTACAATGAAGTGGTTCTGACCGTCGAAGAATTTCGGGCTTTGCTTGGTGGCCCGGAGGTGGAAGAGATTGCGGTTCCTTTGCCCGGAGGGGCCTCTTTCGTTGATAGATTGTGCAACCTCCTTCATCTTTCCCCGGAGGAAGCACAAGGTATGATCCGTAGTCCCGATCACTTTGATATTTCCGGTCTTTCTAATAGATTTAGGAGCTTAGGCTTGATTGATGATGCCTATTGGGATGCCTTTGCACTTTGCATGTTTGGTACCTTGTTCATGGTCTATTCTTTTGAGATTTGTCATCGGGCTCTGCTAGATGTAGTTGTTCACTGTCGCTTGGGCAGAGATGTTGTGCCTTTGATCCTGGGGGAGACTTTTCATGCTCTCGATAGGCTGGCTATCGGGAGACGGTATATGCACGGGGGCAGCCCGTTCCTCTTGACTTTTTGGCTGATGGAACGCCTGGGGGTTCTTCGGGAAACATCAGATATGATCAAGCCTTGGACATTCGCCAGGAGAGGGGTTGCTGTAGATTTTGATGATCAGGGATCATGGGAGCGTTGGATGGCTGGTCGCCGGACTGAAGATATCAGATGGTCGGTGCCTCATTGGCGGGTGGAGACTCGGAGAGTGCTTCAGGACGGATCTCCCGTGGTTATGCTTCCGGGGCTTTCTCAGTCCAGCTTCTACATTCCGGCTTTGGTCTTGAGACAGTTCGGTTTGGAGCAGGTTCCTTTGGAGGACTTTGATGATATAGCCACCAGGGTGGTGGCTTCTGCTTCTATGGATGATCCTTCGGTGTTTCCATTTCTTTCCCGAGTATGGAGGTATGACGTCTTTCCTTCTCGAGTTATCCTCAGGCGTCCGAGACCTGTGTTCCTGACCACTTGGTACCTGGATTGGTACGAGAGGCATTTAGGAGAGACTCAGATGGCTATTTTGAGACGGCGTGAGGCCATTGTGGGTGCAGAAGACCTGACAGTTTCGGAGAGGAGGAGGGCCGAGGCGAGGGCCAACCCTCACGACAGGAGCGGGGATATTGTGACCGACTATGAGGCTTATGTCAAGAGACAGGAGAGGAGGACTCCTATGCTACCAGCTAGGTTACAGGAGATGAGAGATGATGCTAGGGCCACTAAGGCCCTGACAGAGGCTGGTTTGATAGATCCTGTTCCCGTACCAGAGCTTGGTAGGAGGAAGACCGACATTTTTCCTGTTCAGAGGAAGAAGACTCGAAGGGGGAAGAAGAGGGGAGAGGCCAGTACGAGTGGCTTGGAGTGATTCTGAGTTTTCCGAGTATCCCTTTCTTGTTGTAGCAGACACATTAGTTTGATTATGTATCTTAGTTTCTTTTAGCAGGTTGCCAGTTGTAGGAATGAACCGGGCTTAGACTCATCAAAAAGCTTTTAACTGTAATGAATATGTGAATTGCTTTAGAGTTTTTCGAGACGCTTTCATGGTCTGATCAGTGTATTCATGTCAAAGTATGACTTTTATTTGTGTTTTAGACCGAACCGTTTCCGGCTGCCTACGTTCCCTTCGGACAAAAGGGCTCAGGTCTTCGTAGTTCGACCCGGTTACTTTTTTTGTTTTTTTTTGTTTGTTGTTTTTTTTTTGTGCAACCCTGTTTTTTACCTAGGCCGCCCTTTTCGGGTTTTCAACCTAGTTGGGTATTACTCTTTTAGCACTCCTTTTCTCTTTTTTTTTGTTTCTCTTTTTTTTTTGACTCAGTGTTTTTACGCGTAGTATCTGCGCAGCTTGTCACCATTCACTGGGTGTACAAAAGGATTTCCGTCGAGGTCTGCAAGTTGCATGGCTCCTCCGGAGAAGATCTTCTGGACAACATATGGCCCGACCCAAACAGGCTCCCATTTTCCAAGCGGGTTGATACGGACTGGGGGCTTCTCTTTTAACACGAGATCACCTTCTCGAATCTCCCGATGCTTTACTTTCTTGTCGAAGGCCCTGGCCATTATCCCTTGGTAAGCTCGGATATGTTCCATTGCTTTCAATCGTCGCTCATCTAGCAGGGCCAATTCTTCATGGCGACTTTGAAGCCATTCGACCTCATTGATCTGACTCTCCAACAGCACACGGAGTGAGGGGATTTCTAGCTCGATTGGGAGTACGGCTTCCATTCCGTAGGTGAGGGCAAACGGTGTCTCCCCGGTTGCCGTTCTGACGGATGTTCAGCCCAGCGAGTGCCAGGTGTAGCTTCTCGGGCCAATCTCTGCCTCGGACAGCCATTTTCCGGATGATGTTTTCCAGAGTCTTGTTTGCTGCCTCGACGGCTCCGTTGGTTAGGGGCCTATAGGGAGATGACTTGTGATGGGTTATTCTGAATTCCGCCAGCAGCCTGTCGCATTCCCCTTCGAAATGGGATCCATTATCTGAGATGATTTCGGCTGGCAATCCGTATCTGTATATGATGTTCTCTTTGATGAAGAGGGCTACTTTCTTTGAATTGAGGATTTTGTAGGACTTTGTAGAGCATCCTTTTCAGTTCCTTCGAAGAAACTACCAATCTGCGTCTCTTTAGGCTCTTCCGCAGTTTCCAGATTCGCACTTGTCAAAATCTCTTCGGCAGCTTGGGCTCGATTTTCCTCTTTCCGGACAACCTGCTTAAAGATTTCTTCGATATATTGTTCATTTAATGTGTCTGCTTCTTCATCTAGTGAATCGTTATTAACTGTTTTTAGATTATTAGTTAATTCATCATTAGTTAAAGTGGCAATCAAGGGATACTCAGAAAGGTTCGTCATTTCATTGAGAATAAAAGGGAATACATTATTGGCTACAATTTCGTAGTCTTCAGGCGTGAGGCCATCGGACGACTCGGAAGACTCAAACTCAACAATGAGAGACTCGGAGGACTTTAGAAAGGTTGACACAAAGGGACGGGGGACCAATCCAAGCTTGGTGATCATATCTTCTTTGGTCGCGGACGGGCCTGAGAGAGTTTCCCAATTCCTTAATGGCATCGCTGTCAGTGGCCTCATGACTCGGGGGTTATCTTGTTTCTGTTCTCCTTCCTCAGTCATTGCTATCATCTCTTCATCTGAGCCAGAATCAACCGTGTCCAGCGCCTGAAAACTGAGCATATGAATGTAAGGATCTTCTTGCGAATCTGCCGCATCCTCAATTCTGGAGAATTCTAACTCGTCACAATCTGACCGCTCAATCCAGATGTAAGGACGCATTGCGTCTCGATGTGCTGCTGGAAAAATCTCATGCCCCATGCTTGAGCGGAAAGGCTTAGCGGGCAGTTCTTCGAGGAGGACGTCCCATACGATGTTCATACATTTGAGTCGAGTCTATCGATACTTGTCGACTTTTATCATGAAAATCTCTTCGCTTGGCGAGGCCAGAGAACCGGTCTGAAGAATGCTGACAAATCTCTGATTGGAGACTGGAGGTTTGTGTGCTCGTACCATGGCGGTGTTCAATGTTTCTTTCCACTCTTCCTCCAAATGTTGGAAATGGCAATTGATCTTGATAAATCGAACTGCTTCAGGATCTGCCCGCTTGAGTTCGTTGACATAGTTAGCATCACCGGATTCTGGGGGATTCTGATGAGACTTGCCCCGATAGTCCCTTGGTCGATTCGGAGGGGGTAGCCCCGGTGTCTGGCTACGAGCATGCTTGGCGACGGTCTCGGCTTCGTTCCCCATAAGGAAACTGTCACCCCTAATGACTTCAAGGTCCCCCTGTCGGTTAATGAACTTGACACATTGATGGAGAGTGGAGGCTATGGCTTTCATGTGGTGTAACCAAGGGCGCCCCAGTAGGGCTGTGAATTCAGATGGGATGTCCATTACATGGAATTTTGCTGGCACCATTTGGGTTTCGTACCAGAGTTCCAGAACCACCGTCCCCAAGATGGGATGAGACGTGCCATCATATGCCTTGATTGACCGGGTTGATGGGATCATGTGCTTTTCATTGATGCGTAGGGCCCGCATCATGCTGAGGGGAAGGGCATTAACAGCTGATCCATTGTCCACCAATACCCCCGGGAGTGATACGGTGTTGAGCCGAATAGTGATGTACAAGGCTTCATTGTGCTTGGAGACATCTCTTGGCAAATCCTCGTCGCAGAAGGTGATCATGCTACCATATAGGCGGGGATCATAGATTTGGTGCTTGTCTGGAGAAAGAGAGTCATCAAGCTAGTCACTTCGTGCCTTTTTCTTGCGAGGTAGAACCTTTGCTGTAGCCCCTGGGTTATGTTGAGGCCGTTTGTAGCGGTTGCCATCCCCAGTCAGCATATTAATTGAGTGCGAGTGCCAAACTGGCGTTGGTCTTTCTTTGTCGGTATGCACTCGGGAGCCGGACAAACTGAATCTTGGCTGACCCCGCGGGGGGCTAGACTATTGATTGGCAGTAAAATCACTCAGATCTGCAGTATTCTGGTACCCGAAAGTCTCAATTCTATCGCTGGCAAGGCCTCCCGATTTTTCTACTCCTGTTTGCTTTGGGGAAGACTGGCTGGAGTAGAGTACATAGTAATCAAATCCCCCAGATGGCTCTCCGAGCGTACCCACACTGGTATCACCGGCCTCGAACCTCTCTTTCAATTTTTTCTGGGAGGAAATTTTCTTCTTCTTAGGAGGACGGTCCTCGTGTATCCAGTCCTGATAGTCCCTTTCAAGGCAGTCGGGGCAGTCACAGATATCCCACCAAATGTGTTCTACGGCTGGTGGTGGATTTGGGATCTCAGGTTGAGCGGTGCTGGAATGACTTTGAGTTGAACTGGTCCGGGGAAATCTGCTGTTGGGCTCATCTGGAAGCGAATGGTTGGACTCTGCCAGGTAATGAGAGGTATTAAGAGCCAAGGGAACAGGCACATGTTTGTCCTTCAGGGGAGCCCCAGTCAGTTGGGAGATTGTTAATGTCCCGACATGGCGTGTGGCCTCTTCAATCCAGGCTTGCTGTTTGTTCTGGCGTTTCTCAAGAGTTTTGATGGCTGACCATATTTTCTCCACTGTTTCCCGATCTTCATTACCCATGCTGATATCTGCGGGATCGGTATCACTCTGAGAGGGGATAACAGACGGTATGCCGAACTCTTTCGTCCCTGACTGCTGTCGGAATGGTGGCCCTTTGAATTGCTGTTTGGGGGCCAGTTGCCCTGAAAGTCGACGGGCAGAAGTCCCGACAGTGGAGACATAGGAATCTTGTGGTGGCATCTTGATATACCCAGGATGGTTAAGAATGGGAGGAGAACCTTCTTCCATCTTTGCGGTAAAAGTGCCATCAGAATTGAGACTGATAGTCAAACCATGAGTTGCAACAACCCCCAGAAGGTCGTCAATTTGAGCCTCATGTCGAAGTCTCATCTGTTTTACCAACTGGATTCAATGCTGGTCTGTCTGAGGGATTTTGGAGGACGGAGTGACGTTGTCCCCATCATTACCGGCTGATGCAGACATTCTGAAACCCGGAGTCGGAACAAACGGTGAAACTGATGACGCGCTTGACTCTTCCCAACTGATCAAACGGTGACCCGGTATCCGGAACCAACCTTTGTGAGGTGCTGCGGGGGAAAAGGCACGAAGGTTCAGAGATTTAGGGATTGAAGGAGGGTAGGTGTTTGGGCTTTGGGCTCATGCAACATGCAGTTATTTGTTCTTGTTTACTTAAAACATGTTTTATTAACCTAATCGGTTGGAAAAGATTGCTCTTCTTTTTCGCAAACTACTCTGGATCCTGGATCAGTGGGCCCCGTCACTACGTCTATAAGCCCCTCGTATTCCACCTGTATTTCGACCTCCCAGGGGTGGACAGCCCCGGGCGAGGGTCCTATAGGGCAAGCGGGTCCCACCGACCGAAAGAAAAACGATCCTAAAAGTCTGGCGGGTAATCGAGTCTTAACGAGCATTCGATGTAAATTACGGACAAAGCTGAAGTCAAAAGTCAAGATCATGTCCGAGGGCTCGACGAAAAGTCGGCATGATTTGGACTGGTAAATGTCCACGATTGATCTTGACTTGTCGTCAATTAGGCCGTAATTAGGCATGGAATAACCATTAATCCTTGATGACTCAGTGTCATCTTTGGGAGTCGGTGTATAATTTGTGCCGGTCGAGTCAAAGTCAAGGCGCCGGTCAATATCCGGTCAAAGCCCATGACGGAAAACCGCGAACTTCGGCGATTAGGGTCCCGAAAGATATTGACTTGGTATGCCGACTAAGGCTTGAAAGGAAAGGTCTATACACAGACAGGGCATGACACAGACCAGACTAAAAACCAACCGGGTCTCGGACAAAGTGTGTCACGGACAAGTGCATGGTCGACACGAGGCTCCATGGGATGTTTGGGTAGTCCCGTGCTTGCACCGAGAGGCGTAATAAGACCAAACAGGCCGCGACAGGGGTTTTCCCGGGTTAGGGACGTAGTGTGCAGTGTAAGGTCACGTGCGCGTAGTGTGCAAGCGATCTATCTTCTTTTACGAGTAAAATAGAAATTTTTCATGTGTCTTAAAAAGTATGATGCATGATTTTTTTTTTGAAAATATTCTTTTTTTTTTTTTTGAAATTCTTTTTTTTTTTGAAAGTCTTTTTTTTTGATTTTTTTTTTTTGAAAGTAAATGCACACATAAGCACATAATTCAAAATTCAAGGCAACGGGTCCGATAGTCAAAACTTTGACTTTTCCGAGGCGGCCAAAACAAAACGAAAATGTGAAAAATCAACACACACCACAAATAATTTTAAATACCGGGACGGAAGCTTGACCCTCAAAAGCTTTTTTTTTTTTTTGAAAACAATGATACCGGTACGTGGGATTGTTAAACCACAATTTATCCCCGACTCGTGTTAGGAGGCGATAACGGGAAGTTTAATGGTTTCCACCAATATACCAAATATCATTTTTTTTAAAATAAAGTTTCTTTGTCCCCAGCGGAGTCGCCACTGTGATGATGTTGAAATTCCAATTTTCCCGAAAGATCTTGTGTTTTTCTTTTCTTTTGAAAATCAATCGAAAAAACACGGAGTCGCCACACCATTTTTGTTTTAAGGGCCAAAACTTTGAAAAATGCCCGATATTAGAGATTTGGGTTCGGAGGTCACGTTACACGCCGGGAAGAACGTTAGTGTTCACCCGGAATGCCTCGTAAAACGAGTCTTCCAAACATTTAAAATCATTTGTGTATGTGTGTGTGTGTGTGTGTTACTTTGGTCAAAATAAATTGAAATTGAGAAAAGTAAAATTGGAAATTCTTTATTAGACTTTGAACAAGTCCCATGATTTTTGGTATGATTTTTGGGTTGAGTTTTGGTACTCAAAAGATTTTTGGAAGTTGAAAAACATTTCTGCCAGAATGAAAAAGGCAGTGGACACTTTATTTTAAAATGGGTTTAAGGGCTTTAAAACTTCAAAATCTGTGGAAAGTCCGAGAATGAAAGTTGTTCAAAACCCCTTAAATAAGATTTCTGGAAAATAACTTTCCATTTTGGAGATGATTTGAGGACCCAAAACCTTCTGGAAATCTCAGATATGAAATCTGGACTTCCAGAGACTGAGGAACTGACCTTTAAAAGAAAATTTGAAAAAGGGAGTTTTACTCACGTAAAAAATAAAGTAAAATTATTTCTTGAAATCTCTGGATGTTGGCTACAAAAAGTATCTGGTAGTCAACACCAAATTCCAAGTTTATATTTGTCCAAAAAATTAGACCATGGACTGGGGTCTTAGAAAATTGCTACTGGACAGCAACTTCTCAAGAAGGAAAACATGATTTTAAAGGGGGTTTTGCATCCATGCTTGTCCCCATTTCCTTAGGCTTTGATTAGTGATCACTTGACATTTTAGTGGTGAATCAACTATATCAAGCCATCCTTAGGGTACATTAGGACTAAGCACTTCATTTGCTTGGGAAGGGGAATTTTATCCTTGAAAATGGAGATTTGATGTATGAAAATGGTTTTAGGGTTTTGAAAATGCATTTACAAGTAAGTAAGAACACTTTGAAAGTAATGTTGATCCTTGTAGAAGATCAACCATGGAGATGAACTTCCATGGTGATCTTCTTGGATCTAGGGCAAGAAGATGAACAAACTACATTTTGGAGTTTGAAAATGCATGCATGGATGAGAGATTTAGGGTAAGAAGAGGGAGGTTATACCTATCTTCTTTTGAGTTTGTGTTGAATGGATTCAAGACTTGAATGTGTTTAGGGTTTGAATTTGAGAGTGAATGGGGTGATTTGGGAAGATAATCAAGAAAAGAGTGACAATTCTAGTGAATTCTCGCTATTTTCTCCCTATTTTCGCCAAGGTGCAGTTGTAAAATGTGTTGTCTCTCCCTTGTTTCTGTGACTGAAGGGCTCAATTTATAGGCACTCTGAAATTACATTCTTGTCCGCGCGGATGGTCTTGAAGGCGTGCACTGTTCATTAAATGCTGCTCCAGGCTTTGGACAGGAAGAATAAAATTCAAAATAAGTAACCAGAAAATGTCCCAGCCACTTCCATTTCGGGTTTTTGACCATTCTTTTGCTTTTTAGGATTCTTTTCTTGGTTTATCTTAAAATAGTAATCCCTAATCTACCCTTGGTTGGTTAGAAATGTTATGAATTGTTAAAAATGTTAGAAATGTTAAAACTTTCGTTAATTTTCTAACGAAAATTCTAACAACTCAAATTGGAGCACTTACACAACCCAAAGAACAACTATTGGGGGACACATTGGGGAACTTTGTCTATGAAGACTCCGATGAAGAACTTGAGAACGAACTACAACAAGATCCACTTTTGGAAAATGAAACGGAGGATTTTGTCTATGAAACCTCCCATGAAAATTCTAGTGAAGTGCATTGTATGATAGTTCGGGTTGTATGGAGACGAAAGAAATTATAGAAACATCATGGCATGAGCAAGTTGATAAAATTGAGCTTGCTCTTTATGGTGAGATGCGGGGCAATGAATTTCAAGAAGATATGGTCACTCTCGCCAAGATCGACAAGTCATGTTTGAATGAACACCAACCTCTACTCATGGAAAATGCCGATGATGAATCCTCCATGATTTTTGTGATCCCTCCCATCGTTGAAGATGGAGAAAGTGGCAAGGACTCCCGAGAGATGAAGCCCAAAAAGCTGAAGCGTTAAAGATTTCCTTGGGCACTAAATGATTTGATGATGCAAGGAATATATATGGGGCATGAACTGAAAATAAGGACCCGCGAAACCATGAAGTGGGCCAAAGGACGGAAGGTGAAGTCCAAACGTGAGCAACGGTTGGGCTAACGACCTTAACCAAATGCGCTAATTGGGAGGCAACCCAAGTAGGTACGTTTTTATTTTCTTTATTTATTTGTTTTGTTGTGTCATGTCGTCCTTTGAACCCGAGGCATGTTTTTGTTCTCTTTGCTATGAAAAAGAATGGAATCTCTCACAATGTGGGAGGTTATCTTAGACCACCATTCGCATTCATTTGTACCCTCATTGTCCTACCCTTTTAACTTATACACTATTTTCTCACCTTTTCAAGAAAGTGAAACTAGGGAATGAATTGGGAATTGTGTGTGAAGTTTGGAAAATCAAGGGTTGAGTGGAAAGTGGTCATGAAAAGAAAGAAAAGGGTTATGAATTGTATTGAAAGAAAAGAGGGGCTTGAGCTAAAAGTATTGAATGCACATTCTCCGTGATATATTTGTGCAAAGAAAAAAAATGAAAAAAAAAGAAAAAAGAAAAAAAAAAGAGAAAAGAAAAGAAGAAAAAAAAAAAAAAAAAAAGCCGAGCTCTCTCTAATGTTGAAGTGGAAAGTGATCAAAAAGAAAGAAAGGTGATCAATCCCTAGTGTGAAAGTAAGCAAAATTATAAGTTTGGGGGTTGGATCAATGGGTTGGCATGGAGCGGAGTGATAATTTCAATGTGAGGATGTATGATGAAGACTTTCTAGTTTCACTTGCTTGACTTCGTATGTCCTTATCTTCATTTGTAACCGTGAACCTAGCCCGCGTTTATCGCGATACATTACAAACCGTAAAGCCATATTTGATCCCTAAAGAGTAGCCGGGTTGACAGTTTTGTTTAAATATGCATATGAGTGTCCCTTGTGCAGAAATTTCATCGTATTATCATTGATTTAGAGCATGTGGTTAGTGACCCTATAAAATATCTTACTTTGGTGACAATGATCTCCCATATTTCATTCATCTTTCATTATGTGGTGGAGAATTGTAAGTTAGATGCATCCATGTAATTATAGTCCCATGTTCATGATAATTCTTGTAGAGTATGTGTGTTATAGAGATCTGAGACTTGCTGTGCCAACTGCCTATTATATGAATTGAACAATTCCAAAAATATTTTCTTTTGTTTTATTTAGTTAGTTCGTTTTTATTTTGTTTTAGTTTTGTTTTACTCGAGGACGAGCAAAAGATAAGTTTGGGGGTATTTGATGAATGTGGTTTTACCCATTCAAAAGATATATTTCCTAGCTTATTTGATGCTCGAAACCTTGGGAATTTAATGTATTTTGTAGTGTTTTGAAAGTACAGGGGTTGAAGTGCAATTACTGATAAAACGGAGGTTTGGAGCGTACTTTGAAAGTTTTTGGATCAAATTGCAATTCTAGAAAATATGGGACAAAACTGACATTTGAAAGTTCAATGGCCAAAACGTAAATCTTGAAATTTCAGGGACTAAATTGGAAATATGGAAATTTCGGACGAATTTGATTTATAAAAATTCATGGGCTAAAGTGAAAAATAAAATCTCAAAGATCGAGGTGCAAAATAATTAATTATAGTGATTAAAGTGCGACGGTGCATTTACGGGACGAAACGAATACAAAAATTGGCACAAACCAAGGCATGAAGTGGCCGGGCAGTTGGGGCATTTTGGGGCCAAGGCAAGAAGGAAGAACTGGCCATGGTCGTGTGGGCTGTTCATGGGCCGGCCAATGCAAGAACTGGGCCAAGGCTGTTGGCAGCATGGGCGACCGCTGTTGACAATTGGGCGGCCGCTGAAGTTAAATTCCAATGGCCGCGTACCTTCTGTACACATGGGCGTTCTCATGGGCAATTATGGGTGACCGCCCACCCACCAATCTTTAGCAACGGATTTAATTCCGTCACAAATAATAAAAACGAGATTTCAACAGAATCAGCACAGAATCAGTGACGGATTTTGGAAGATTTTCTATTTTGACAAGGATTTTGATCAAGAATTTGTTTCCAAAAAGGATTTTTACCTCCCTCCTATAAAAACAACCCTAGACTAGTTTTTGTATCATCTTTGAATCCTTAATCTTTTATCTTTTATCTTTTATTTTTTTTGATCTTTTGATCTTTTGATTTTTCTTATTCTTTCTCCTAAACATATTACAATTCCTTTGTACAAGATTGAAGGTTTTAATTCAAGGTTTGAGGTATTTATTTTAATGGCCCTTCGAGGCTAAATTCTTTAGTTTGCGGATTGGTAGTAACACATATTTGATCTTTATGCTAAGGTTTTAATTCTTCCCATCTCTTTTTCGTTCTTGTTCTTCTCAACATTCTTAATCATTGTTCTTGAGATCAATTGTGTTGACCTAGCGGAATACCTTTGACCTCTTGAATTTATTTGGATATAAATTATTGCACTTGCGTGGATGATTTGTAATTTGACCATTGATGAGAAGAATAGATTCAATTGAGGACCTAGCGGAAATCAAACGAATCTAGGTTCCATTGTTCTTAAGCTTTTAATTGAATTCTTGAATATTTATATTGACCTAGAGGAATATATAAACAAGATAGAATTAGGAGGGTTTTAATGTTCTTATTGACCTAGCGGAATATATGAACATCTTAATCCTATAATTTTGTGAACGAACCCAAGAATGAGATTGAGTTATTTACATGATTTAAATAGCATAAAGTGATAATATGTTGTGAATCCAATCCGTGAACTATTTCGTAATCCTTGAATTATTTCCTTGTTTTGTTATTTTATTTGCTTAATTAGTTTTTGCTAATTAGTTTTAATAATAAAATCAAAACCAAAAACCCCCTTTTTTTTCTTGTCACACTAATTAAACCAATTTGTTCAACACTCAAATCTTTGTGGATTCGACCCTTGCTTGTGCATACTACTACATCGGTAACTTGTACACTTGCAAGGTATTTTATTACAAGATGAATTTTATCCATCAGTAACGAAGTTTGGTGTTTAGTACCACGTCCCATTAACACTAATGCGATTGGTACAAAAATGGATTTTCAAAAATAAATCAGACGAGCAAGGAAATATTGTTAGGAACAAAGCTCGTCTCGTAGCTCAATGTTACACCCAAATTGAAGGTGTTGACTTTGATGAGACCTTTGCTCCCGTTGCTATAATAGAATCCATAAGACTTCTCTTGGCAATAGCGTGTTATCTAAAAATTACCTTGTTTAAAATAGATATTAAAGCTGCCTTTTTAAATGGTTATTTAAAAGAAGAAATTTATGTTGAACAACCAAAAGGATTTGAAGATCCTCATCTACCAAACCACGTATATAGACTTGATAAAGCCTTATATGGCTTGAAACAAGATCCAAGTGCATGGTATGGTCGCTTAGCCTCTTTCTTACTTGAATATGGTTTTACAAGAGGTGAAGCAGATAAGACTTTATTTATTCTAAGGCATGGCAAAGAAACAATCATTGTTCAAATCTATGTTGATGACATAGTCTATGGCTCTACTTCTCAAACTTGTTTAAAAGATTTTGCAGAGGCTATGACACCAACATTTGAAATGAGCATGATTGGTGAGTTAACATTCTTTCTAGGCTTGCAGGTGAAACTATCAAGTGAAGGGATATTCATTTCACAAAGCAAGTATGCAAAAAGCCTAGTGAAACAGTTTGGGTTAGAGGGGGCAAAAAGTTCAAAAATCCCTATGTGTTCTTCTCTTAAACTTGGTAGAGACCAAGTAGGTGAGGATGTTGATCCCACTTTATATCGTTCTATGATGGTAGCCTTCTCTATCTCACTTCTAGTCGTCCAGATATCATGTTTAGCGTGTGCGTCTGTGCACGTTATCAAGCCAATCCTAAAGTCTCCCACCTTAATTCTGTTAAAAAAATAATTAAATATGTTTCGGGAACAAGTGAATTAGGAATTTGGTTTAGTAAAGATACTAACATCAATTTGGTAGGCTTTAGCGACTCGGATTGGGCGGGGGATATGGATGATATGAAGAGTACTAGTGGGGGTGCTTTTACTTGGGTAACAATTTAGTTTCATGGTATAGTCATAAACAAAATTGTGTCTCTCTTTCCACGGCTGAATTTGAGTACGTTGCAGCTGGTAGTTGTTGCTCACAACTTATTTGGCTAAAACATATACTAGATGATTATGGCCTAGAGAGTAATTCCTTGACTATGTGCTGTGATAACTTGAGTGCTATCAACATTTCAAAAAACCCTGTTCAGCATTTCCGTACTATGCACATAGATATACATCATCATTTTCTTAGAGATATGGTAGATAAAGGCCTAATTAACATTGATCATATTGATACTAAGTATCAACTGGCTGACATCTTTATCAAGGACTTAGACCACGAGAGATTTTCTAGTTTGAAAAGATCTCTTGGTCTTTGTAATCTCTGAGTCTGTTTGTCAGTGCTACCCCAGGTGATGTTATCACTCAGGGTAACACTTATATATTAGTGTAATTTTTCTGTTTAATTAAAAAAATTATTTTATATTCTTTTAATCTGGTTAGCTTAGTTCTAACCGTGGCACATGCTGACATTTTTGTTATGGTAGGTTATTACTTGGGTTAACATGTCTGATATCATTCCCCTTCATTTGCTAAAAGTGACAAAGTCACTAATCTTTCTTTATGATAAATAAAAGCCAAAGGCAATTATTTCCATACTATTCTCTCGAGTTCGGGGCACGATGTTCGGTGCAACGATGTACTCTTGCCAATGAGAATGTATAAGGTGATTTATGCTTAGTATTAGGGACATGGAGTTCGCTACTACAGTGTACCCTACTTGAAAGGCATAGATCACTTTTTGTTTATGCTTGAAATAAAACTCGAAGCACGAAGCTCGTTACTACGATGCTTTCTTATTTAAAGAAGTGTATTGATTTTTTATAACAAGTAATGTACATAAAAAAATATAGGCTTATAATGCCTAAAGTGCATGAAAATTGCTCAGCTTGTTATGCCTGAAATGCTTGAAAATGAAAATATTTATCAAGGGAATTTATATCCTATGTGTTATCCTAGGTGTTACCATCATTGCCTTAACACATTAGTGTGTGCTATATTAGTTTTTTTATTTATTTTCAAAATTTTGTTGATTAATTTTTCAAAATCTGAAAGTCTTTTTAATTAAAGAGTTTACGATTTTGAAAACGTCTTTAACAAGTTTCCTTTAATTTTGGTAAACATTGTTGAGTAACTAGCCGATATTTATTTTGATTTTGTGCTCATAATTTTCGGACTTAGTTACAAATATTGTGTTTACTCTTTTTATTTTTCGTTATACTTAAAAATAAATAAAAAAATTAACAGCCGTGTGGTTTTTTGGTTTATTGGGGTTTTAAAATGTGGGTGGTTAGTTTGTTTTAAAATGTGTGGCTTAGATTAATTAGGAGTTTTTTTAATAGGGATATTGAGAGGGTTTATAGGGTTTGAGGTGGATGGGATTTAAGATGTCAAATCAACTTAACTCCTTTGTTCCCTATCCACTTCTTCCTCTTTAATCTCCTATTTTTTCTCTAAACCCTTATCTCTCTCTCTAACCGTTACTCTCTCTCCCCTTTTAACCCCCCTTTCAGCGTCGTCGTCCCTTACTCCCAACCAAGGTCAAAATTGTTCCATAAAATTTCCACAAAATCACCATGGCTTCTCCATCCAAAACCAACACCGAACCCTCAAACACTGATCAAATGGACATCTCTCCAAGTATTTATCTCTCTGTAGCTTCTCGTGTAGCCATGGAAACTTCTCCCATGATTACACCAAGCTCTTCTCCTCCAATAATGGTTGTAGTTCCAGCTGTTGCCCCTATATCCTCATTCGAACATGGCATTCCCAAAGTCACACTCATTCCAGCCGAACCAAAAGAGAAGGGGAAAAGAAAAGCTCCCTCTGCCAAATTGTCTCCTCAAGTTGCAAAGAGGAGGTCCTCCAATCGAATCAGATCAATTAGGTCTAAAGCCACATCAAATACGACCTCTGATCCAGTTGAAGTTTCAGAAAGCTCCTTGAAAACGTCATCACCTCATGTGAGTGACGAGAATTTTGATGCAACAAAGGAGAAAGAACCTTCTGTGGACTCGTTTGAAGCCTGGGTGGATGCTAAAGAGGAGGAAACGTTGTATGATTTTCAAAAGAGAAAAGGCAAGGCCAAAGTTTCTGTGAGTGCTACCAAAGGTGCTACCAAGAAGAGGATAACATCTGAGGTAACACCTGCCCCCTCCTCTGTTCCTACACAATCTTCTCCTAGTGATAATGAATTATCTGGTGATGGGTTTATTCGAAATGAAGATGATAAAGCTTTTCCAAAACCATCTCTTACTTTGGAATTTTATAAGAAAGAAAAAAATGGAGTTTTGGCTTAATAATTCAAGTAAGAAATTGTTAAAAGAAAAGCATATTGATGAGGGCCAGTTAGAAAAGGAAGGGATGGTTCAAATTTTGAAGGACATGAATTTTCTTAAGGCAAATAACCATGCCTCAGTTTTTGTTGAAAGTGTTGTGAGAAATTTTTTTGCTAACCTACATGTGCATTTGGATAATGAAGGATCTGAGAAATTTGGGAAAGTTTTTGCGAGGGGTAAGGTTTATTCATTTACTCCAGCTCTTATTAACAAGGTTTTAGGCCTCCCAAATTTAGATGACGAGAGTATTAGGGTTAATAGGGATGAAATGGTCAAGCTTCTCACACACAACAAACTTCAGTCCAGGCGTTTAAAGGAAAAACTTCATGCTTCTAGGCTTACCTCTCTGTACTCTATGCTTCACAAGCCTTGCATCTTCAATTGGCTCCCTACTACGAATGAACCTATTGTTACATTGGAGCATGCTAATGTTTTGTACAGATTGGGTAAAAACCTTAGGATTAACTTTTGAAGATTAGTGTTTAAACACTTAGCCTCGTGGGGTAGAAAGAAAGAAATGAACATTAGCTTTTTCCCCTATCCTTCTTTGATCTTCAAAGTCTTAGTTTTTCAATCCTTGCCTATTCAAGCCTCTGATGCTTTCACCTCTGAACCTGAGTATTATACCATTGATTAACAACTGAAAAAGGGTAACATGTATACAAAAGATCTTCCTTGGAAAAAAATCTAACGAAACTGCCTCTGTTCTTCCTGGTACTAACTCACGTGATATCCCAAGTGCTTCCCAAGGTGTTGCCCCTAATACTTTTACAGGAACTGATGCTGCAAGTATTCTGTCCAATATGATAAATCTTCTGGGAAACACTTCTCCATCAATCCCAAAGACGACAGTGCTGAATTTCTTGCACAAACAATCAAGTGCAATGGGAGAACTTGTTTAGGGATGGGCCAAGATTATGCAGGCTACTGATACTTTCATTGATGAAATTTCTTTCCAAACAGGGGGAGGATGTGCTGCTGCTACAACTTCTGGAGCTGGTGCTACTGCAGGTGCTACCACCAGTGCTGGCCCAAGTGATGGTGGAGGTGATAGGGAAGGAGATTAGGAGGAAGAAGAAGAAGAGGAGTTTGAAGAAGAAGAACGCTGAACACCTAAAGATTGATAAACCTGAAGGTTGATGTTTCCACTACTGTGTTGGTGGATTTGGTTTGTGGTGTCTTAAACAAATTCTTTTTTTTTGGTGATGTGGTTCCTAAACAATTTACTTTTATTTTGTTTATGTTGGTTGCAAAACACTTTAGTTGGTTTGTTTAAAACTTTAATCGTTAGGGTGTTTTGTTTGCTTGGATGATATTTTGCTACAATGGTTTATGGTTTTTATTTTAACTTAGTTTATTTCGAAAACTTTTTAAGTTTGAAATAAATTAGTTTATTTTGATAAATCATTGTTTAGATTAGCTCCTTGATTAAGGGGAAGTTAATTTTCGTGTAGATGTTATACTTTGTTTCTATGCTCTGTGTATCTTTTTATGGACTGACATATTTCAGGTAAGCAGCACATTAGGTTTGAGAAGAAATATCCAACTAAGGGGGAGATTGTTAGTGAAAACTGCAGATGATATCGTAGATGATTTCCCAGATTCCAGATGATATCGCAGATGATTTCCTGTTCTGGAATTTACATAGTTGTACATTTCTTATTTGTTATTTAATGGTCTAATGTGCTAATATAATCTGTATAGTCTATGGTGTATGTCCATATTTCAGGTTGCAATATGATTGGAGGATGAGCTAGAAACATGGTGGAATTTGGAAAAGGAAGATTTATGCATAATACTTTTTATGCATAAACCGTTCTAAGAACCGTTTTGTGTTAGCAATATTGAAAACGTGGGAAGACTTATTCAAAGGATTTGTTGCTGATTCAAAGAGAATACAACATAGAGAAAGCTTGGGAGTACAAGGGGTTGAAGCTTGGACTTGGATAACAAGCACACGGTTGCTATTTTGAAGGAAAGTGGGCGCTTGATTTGAGGAACACTCCAACCACTTCCCCACTCTCCCTCAATGTCCAAGGTAGCCCCAAGGCTGTTTATTTGAGTAGCCTTCAAGTAATTGAATACTATAAATATGCTTGGAAGGAGTCATTTGAAGATATGCCAATACATGCCCATTTCATACACACCTTCGAAGCATAAGAGATAGAGTTCTTTTTTGGTTCTGTTTATCCATCCTCCCTTGTAATTTCGCACTTGACTACATTGGTATAAAGTTGTGTGAAGGCTAGGATTGGATTTCGTTCTTTATCTCTTGTTCCATAGAACTTATATTGTTATAGCCAAAGGGAACATTTCGGCTTTGTAAATTCATTGTTAATAGTGATTATAAAGTCTTGCCTAAGAGGCATCCTCTAGTTATATTTATATAACTTGAGAAAAAGAATTTTGGCGTTATTATTTCGCTGCAATCTCTTTTACAAAATTGTTTTATTTTCGAAGTGTGTGTGCTATCCCAAGTACTATCGTTGGTGCTGTTATCACCTTGGATATCACTTGTTATTCTGGCCGTGACAATTTCAGGTACCTAGAACACAACAAAGAGAACAAGAACCGTTAAGGACAAAGCCGGATGTTAATCCAGCTCAGGCCCTCGGGTGTAAGAGTGAGATCTTTGAGGTATTTAACTGAGAAAATAAGACTTTGAATGTCTTGAGTGAGTTATGTGTTTAGGGTTTAGACAATGTGGCTTACAAATATAATTTGGCACTTACCTTGTCTATGGGGACGAAGGTTGATATTTAAAGGGAATGGGAGCTGATCGTTGACGTCAGCGCTAAAGATATCTTTGTCTTTGACAAAGGACACGCGTCCGCATCTGGTTGGACCTGCCAGTAAAGTAAGATTCACTGCAGAGGGATGTCGCTGATATGGACTGAAAACGTGTACAGAGGAGAGTTGGCGCGGCGCATTAATGGCATTGTAGGCGCCTAAGCCGCATTCAATCCGATGGGAATAAGCAGGCTTCTTTATATCAGAGCTGTTGGTGTAATGCTCTAGGCGTTTAGTTATGTTTGACTCATAGCTTAATATCGTTATGTAATCGTCTTTACCATTTATTATAGAGAATGTTTATTTGATTTATTATATGTTTTGCATGTTTATTATAATAACATGTGTCCCTAGTTATTGTAAATAACTAGTATAAGTTGGTAATGGATAATCATGGAGATGATTATATGCATGGGATGCACATTACACTTATGGGTACTTGTTAGAGAACAAAGTGCTGGACATGACCTACCTATGAGATTTATGACATGGTCTATAGTCATATATGTCTTGATTAAATCTCATGATAGTCGTGTCATTAGAATCCTTTGTAACTAAGATTATCATCGTCTTCCTCATGATGAATGTTATGTTTGATGTAGTCTAACACTATCTTTAATAGGATAGCAATAAGGGCTATGTTGTCATGATTTGATTCTTGTAGGGAAGAATGATAAGTTAAGATGGGATTTGTCCCTCTCGTTGAGAGAGAGATGTTTGCTTGGGCCCCTCGATGAATGGCGTTGATGAAATGTGTGGTCACACTCAAGTGATTTGATAGAGATCAAATTCATTTGGATTATCAACACATTCGGAGTGGAGAAAGCATTGAACAATATGAGTTGACATGGACCATGACTCATGTTCAATATGACATCGTGGACAAAGGGATTATGACAATGATCTATCAAGGAATCAAGCTTTGATGTTATATTAATTGAGTAGACATAATGGCTTGCTAGAATCATTTATGTCTTGTGAGGATCGATGTTTCGACTCACTACCAACATAAATATAATTCCTAAAGGGTAACACATAAAGAACGGATTGAACAATGGCTCAAAATCGGAAATTGGACTTCTGGATGCTGGCAGGAGGGTTGTATCACGCTAGACAAGCTTGTCCCGCGCGAGACAAAAGTTCTGGACAAAGCGAGCGATCGCTCCCAAGTTACAGATTACTTGTATCGATTCAACAATCGGGATCATCTAGCAATCCTATAAGATCTTGGTTCGTTCGTGTGTAGATTACCGATCGGGGTGATTCTGTTATCACCTAAAGCTTGAAGATCAATTAATCAGAAGGAAGAACAAGGAGAAGATCAAAGGTTCATCAACGATTCAAAGTTTGAATCTAAGATTCATTTTCGAACAACAAAATCGCTGTTAAGGTATGTAAATCTATTTCATGGTTTTATCTCTTCATGTTAGATGGATTCAAGGCTAGGGTTTTGTTGTATGTTAAAGACTTCCGCTGCGTTTGTAACCCCAAAACCCAACAGTGGTATCAGAGTCATGTTTATCATGATTAGGTTAATATTGGTATGCTAGATTTAATTTTATTATATGCTTTACATGCTGAATGAATAGATCTATGAATTTATGTGTGTTGTTTTGAGAAAACAATTGTATGTGATATACCGTGATTATGATAAATAGTTATTTGATATGATTAATCTTTTACATGGATTATTAATCCGTTTAATGTGATTAATTAGATTAGTAAATTCTCATATTTGAAAACAAATTGTTTGTTTTAAGAAATTTTGTGAAGTCATATGTTCATGATTAAGTACACATAAGTTTCATAATACAACCATGCGATGTTTGTTACTATGTGAAAAACCTTCTAAATGTTTAAGTTTTATGTCACCCCTTGATTAGAACTCTTGTGAAATTTTAGGATATTTTGATGTAGTTTTGACTCAGTTGGGTGCATCATTATATATTAATTTGTGATCAAGATGAGATTACGGTTGATGTAGTTTTGACTCAGTTAGGTGCATCGTTCTGTGTCTCATACATTTGAAAAAGGTTAAATTTAATTGGTGCTTTTAAATGAGATTTGACCCAAGGCATAGATGAGATTAAAACATGTGTTGACATATGATGTCTAGAATCTCATAAAAGATCTAAGAGTCATATATGACATGATTGATGTTATCTACCTAAATAGCTTGATTTCGGGCATTGACTCAGTTAAACCTGTTGGGTTTAAGAGTAACATACGCAGTAGAAGACTTGGTAATAAATCATAAAACCCCTAGCCAAGATCCCTCTAACATGAAGAGATTAAAACAAAAATATAGATCTACTAACCTTATTGCGAATTTGTCTTTCGTATCCGATTCTTAATTCAGATTTGAATCGTAGACGAAACTTGGATCTTCTTCCTTGTTCTTCCTTGGTGATGAATCAACAATGGTAATCTTCAAGCTTTTAGGTGATAAAGCAATCACCCTCTATCGGTAATTCACACGCGAACGAACCAAGATCTGTATCTTGTTGGATTGCTAGATGATCCCCTTGTTGAAACTCTTTTCAAAAATCTATGGCTAATATGGAATTGAATATGATGAGTTTTGATATTTGATTCATAATCAAAATCAAGGAATTAGTGTTTCATAAACTCTAATTTTCGTCACTTATGACTGAGACAAAAGGTTATATTTATACTTTATAAATATCTCTAACAATTAGGGAAAAATCCTAATCCTAGCCAAAATCGTATTGCTATCAGCCGCTAGGCCGTGCAGATTATAACGCACGGCCGTGCAAACCCAATTTGCACGGGCGCTATGATTTATAATGCATGGCCGCTCCAGCTTTTGCACGGGCATGCAGATTACAACGCACGGCCGTGCAACAGCCCAGATTCCTATTTTCCATATTTGAGCCAATTTTCAATCCGTTCTTTATGTGTGACCCTTTAGGAATTATATTTTATGTTGGTAGTGAGTAGAAACATTAACCTCACAAGACATAAGTGGTCTCTAGCAAGCCATTATGTCCACCCAATTAAATATAACATCAAAGCTTGATTCCTTGATAGATCAATGTCACAATCCCTTTGTCACACGATGTCATATTGAACATAAGTCATGGTCCACGCCAACTTATATTGTTCAATACTTTCTCGACTCCTAATATGTTGATAATCCAAGTGCATTTGATCTCTATTAAATCTATTGAGTACGGCCGTACATATCATTCTTCCCTACATGAATCCAATCGTGCCAACATAGCCCTTATTGCTATCCTATTAAAGATAGTGTTAGACTACATCAAACACAACGTTCATCATGTGAAAGACGATGATAATCTTAGATACAAAGGATTTTAATGACACGACTATCATGAGATTTAATCATGACTTATATGACCATAGACCATGTCATAATCTCATCGATGGGTCGGTCCAGTAATTTATTCTCTAACAAGTACCCATAAGTGTAATGTGCATCCTCATGTATATAATAATCCATATAAGCAACTTCTATTATAAATGGTAAAGACGATTACATAACGGTATTGATTATCAGTCATAATAATCATCAGCCTAGGGCATAACACCAACAATCTTCGACTTGCACTAGGCCCAATCACATATGTATCGTATACACATGGACCTAACATGACCATCATGCTTTTGCTAGTGTGAGGGGCTTTGTAAGCGAATCCCTTATGTTTATCGTCGATTGATACTTTGCATATCTTAACGTCTCCTCACTCTATGAATTCTCGAATGAGGTGAAAACGTCTAAGTATGTGTTTGGATTGTTGATGTGACCTTGGTTCCTTTGCTAGCGCAATGGCACCACTATTGTCACAATAAAGTTCCATCAGATTAGTGATACTTGGAACAAATTCCAAAACACTAATGAACTTCTTGATCCAAACTGCCTCTTTAGCTGCATCGGATGTTGCTAAATATTTGGCCTCAGTTGTAGAATCGGCTATGGTGCTCTGATTGGAACTCTTCCAACAAATTGCACCTCCGTTAAGCATAAACACAAACCCCAATTGCGATCTAAAATCATCTTTTTTAGTTTGGAAGCTTGCATCTGTGTAAGCCTTACAGCAAGATTAACTTCCAACCTTTCAATGACCAAGAACGCATCCTTAGTCCTTCTTAAGTACTTAAGGATCATCCTATTTGCCATCCAATTGTTTTAACAAGGATTAGATTGGTATCGAATCGTCATGCTTAGGGCATAAAAAATATCCAATCTAGTATAAATCATGTCATACATGACAGATCCAAATGCCGAAGCATATGGAACTTCATTCATTCTCTTTCGCTCAACAGTTGTCTTAGGACACTGATTCTTACTAAGAGTAATACCATGATTCGTTGGCAAGTTCCTCTCTTAGAATTTTCCATTTAGAATCTTCTAAGAACTTTGTCAATATAAGTACTTTGACTCAAATCAATCATCCTTTTAGATCTATCTCTATAGATCTTGAATCCAAGGATGTAAGCGGCTTCACCCATATCTTTCACTGAGAAACACTTCCCTAATCAAGACTTGACAAACTGAAGTGCAGGAATGTCATTTCCAATGAGTAAGATATCATCGACATACAACACTAGAAATATTACTATGCTCCCACTGAATTTCACGTATATACAAGATTCATCTTCGTTCTTGATGAAGTCAAACTTTTTGACCTATTCATCAAAATGAAGATTCCAACTCCTCGAAGCTTGCTTCAACCCATATATGGATTTTTGCAACTTGCATACTTTATTAGAATTTCTTGGATCGACAAAACTTCGGGTTGTGTACTATACACATCCTTAAGAATCTTTCCATTTAGAAAAGTCGTTTGACATCCATTTGCCATATCACATAGTCGTAATATGCAGCTATGACAATTAAAATTCTAATACACTTCGGCATTGCAACTGGCGAAAAGGTTTCAACATAGTCAATACTATGTGTAGACACCCAATTCCGAACCCATCGAAGCACATTTATATCGCTCTAAGTCTCGCCTGAGTCAAGAAGTAAAAATCCACCATTTCGTCATGTTTCATTAAGTTTGGACTAAAGACCGTTAGTTTGGGACTAAACTGCATACGAAATAACGAGGGAAGGGCAGAATTGTCCACAGACTTCCTTATCTCGCGTGGAATAGCGTGTCTCGCGCGAGATAAAGGAGTTCTGCAGACCTGCAGATGGCAGTTTCCTCGTCGATTTCAACCACTTTCGGGATAAAACTTTATCCATCCGGCCAGCCAATGAAGTTTGGATTCTGGAACCTTCCTAAGGTGTTTGATCTCATCTTCAACACCTCTCCAACACCTATAAATACCTGAAGACTTTCATTATTTTGGATCCTAGACTTTTCAAGTCAAAACCCCCCACAATTACTGGTTTCTCTCCCTGAAAGATTCATGTAAATCACCCCTAAAATCACCTAAAGTTTGTTTGTCAACCTTGTTGATAAACAAACATCGAAGATCAAATCAAGGAATGAGGCGAAGCTCTGTCCGAGTCAAGGTTCAACTCTAAACTTGAGTCGAAACTCTGCCCAAATCTCTTCACGCAAGGTAATCTTCCTTTCCCTTTCTAATTGATTGTTAGAGTGGTATAAATACATTGAATCTAGGATCAGCCTAGAGCCTCCTCAAATCATGGGGATGGTCTCGAAGCAATCGATCCTATATTCCATTTAACCTCGTTAAATGGATCTTTATTTTATTTATTATTTAAAATATTTTCCTTCTTTGAAAGCCTCTCTCTTTTAGCAAGACCGATCTCCGGATTGGGTGGAATGGGTGCTCATTGACCTTCCCATTCCATAACCTAAGCCCCGAACCCAAAATTTATTTTCAAATGGTTTTTCTATGTTTCCAAACGAATAATATAGGTGGCGACTCAAAAAGATGTTAAAAACTCACGCATCGCTACAGTGGAGACTCCGCTGGGGACTGTAAATATAAAGAGGCTTAAACTTGCGTCAAAAATAAAAGAGAGGTTTTAAAAAAAATAAAAAAATAATTGATTTTTTCTTATCCAGACCAGGCATATCTCGCACGAGACATCCTGCCACACGCGAGATATCGCTTCGGCAATCAGGTGTATTCTGGTTTTCTTTGTTCGTCTCAAGGTCCAAGACAACAGTCGAACACGCAAGGGGGATCCCATAATTCATTATCTACAGAGTTCCCTCATCTTAAGGCCTCCCTTAAGATGTAGAACTGGAATCCGTATTTGGTTTAAATAATTGATTGTTATTTATAAACTGCGTGTGATTGGGTTTTATTTTGTTAAAGTCCGGTCCATTGGGGATTCGGGAGTTGTAATTAAATTATTCTTCTCTCTCTCTCTCTCTCTCTCATTAATTGGAATTATGATGGCCTGAGTCTTCTTAAATTGGGAGTAACGTAGTCAACCATTTGGTGCAGCCACTATCTGTTTTTCTTTTATTTTTCAAAAAAAAATCTCTATTTTTCTATCACCTAGATTGACTATCACACACGCGCACTCATATTATATCTGTCATTGAACTACATACCCCGATTAACCCGGGACCCACACTAAGGACGGATGACGGTAACCACCTAGTCGCCGGTCTCTCCGAAGTTGGATCATCCCACTCCGCGTATTCAATCCATCTAGATTGTCATATCGCGGGGAGCCTAGCCTTCCAGCCCTGGATCGCCACATTTCATGTAGATTGTCTTTTTAGGATCACTCCGTGACCGGCCGGTTTGACTCGGTGATCTTTTCTTGTTTTTGACCAAAATAAAGCCATGTAAAATTGACAATAAAGAAGGACTCGAAATAGTCCCTTCCGAAAAGTCCCTTCGGAATGACCCTTTCGGAAGTTCCTTTAAAAAGAGAAAAAATATCCTTCAAAACAATCTTACAAGGCTTTCTTTTACAAAAATCGGACTGGTTACTTAGTCGTTAGGTTCTGATAAAGGCCTTAGAAACCCCTCAAAACGGATTCTCCGTTCCGACCAAAAATTAGGTCTAATAAAAATCGACTTTTCGTGTGATTGTCTCGTGCGTGACTACCTGTCTCGCGCGAGATAGTGCCCCTGTTTTCTGTGTTTGAGCCTGAACCATTTAAGCCTCTTTCCGAATCGTTGGGGCTAGATTTGATCCTGACACCATCTCTGCGTCACTTCTGTCAGTTTTCCGAAGCTACCCAACCTCAAGGCTCCCAACACAATATCCGGCATCGACGAAATTCCGGGTGACGAAACTTTGTCCGAAAACAACCACAAACTTCTGGAAGAGGCCAATGATCGCCTAGAGGTGCAAGCTACCCAAATCCACACTCTCGAGGAAGAAATCCAAGAGCTTAGGGCAGCATTAGCCAAAAAAGAAAAGAAGAAGAAAAATGATTCTTCCTCCGAAGAAGAGGAATCATACACCAAGAAGGCTAAGGGTCGTCGCCAAAGCAAAAGCAAGAAAACGAAATACGAGTGTAGCTTGTCATCTTCCTCCTCTGACAACGAGAGCTACACATCCAAGAAAGAAAGCAAAGGGGAAAGCAAGAACGAACCCCTCACCATGGCAATGTTAGAAAAGAAGCTTGCATCCCTCGATGTGAGTAAGGAAGCCTCGCTCTCTATTGATTATGACACCCTTCGTCAATCCATATCCAAGCTTCCTAGAAAGTACAAAACACCCGACATTGCAAAATTCAATGGCACTACTTGTCCCAAATCACATTTGGAGACCTATTCTTGGGCCATGCTACCTATGGGTGTTGATGACAACCTACTAGCTCAATGCTTTCCACAAACTCTCGATGGTGTCGCTAGAGATTGGTACATGACTCTTCCACTCTCTACAAGACTCGATTGGCCACTCGCTAGTCGTACCTTCCAAAAGCAATATGAGGACAAATCCACTTACCGCACCACTAGAAGGGATCTCGAACAAACCAAGCAGCTTCCGAACGAATCCTTCACAGACTTCGTCAAAAGATGGAGGACCAAACTGACTGAAATCGTTGATAGGCCAAGCCTAGACGAACAAATCCACATCCTCATACAATGTCTTCGAGAAGAAAATCAAGACAAACTTGCAGGTAACTACTTTCCTAGCTTCACCGAACTCCACAAATCGGGCATACGGTTAGATGACCTCATCAAGCAGAAAAGGGAAGCCAAGAAAGAAAGCGGGTTCCGTTACAACAAATGTTCCTCTTCCTCTTCCAACCCTAAGGACAATTCTGTCAATGCTATTGTCTTCAATCATCCCGAAAATGGTAAGTACTCTGCGGTACCCCCACCACAAAAGAAGAAAAGGGATAGACATTATGGCAAGCTTGAAGGGATAACTCAAGAGAACTCCTCGAGGTGCTCGTCAATAATGGAAAAATCAAACCGAGAGAAGGTGGACCTCCAAAGAAAGATTTTCCTGCTAATCATGCTCATCATCTCTTCTGCAAGTACCACAACTTCACCGGCCACGACACCAACTCATGTTTCCACTTGAAAGACGTCATCCTAGATTTGTTCGACGATAAAGAGATAGAGTTACCTAATGTAGTTACTAATCCTTTACCAAACAACGAAGTCAATTTGATAGAAGTAGAAAGTAGCTTCAAGGACCCTACTCGTCTAGCCACAACTGTGGACGAGAGCCCTTTTGAGTTTATTAAATCTTCTTTCTGTTATATGATGTCTTGGGATGAAATCTTAGAACAAAAGAAAAAGGGGTCTAAAACAGTCAATCTCCTCACATGATCCGGTCGAGTGATCATCAACAAAGATCCAAGGGACGAAAATCCCCCTAAACAAGCAAAAGCTCCATCATCAAGGGAACCAGACGATCCTCTCTTAGCCTAGCTAAAGAAGACACAAGCAAACATCTCAGTTTGGGATCTTATAGGAGCATCTCACAAGCATCATGAAATGTTGAAAAATGCCTTGGCTCAAATGACCATTTCCTCAGAAGCGACACCCGAAGAGCTTACTCAAATGATCGGCCAAGTACAATTTGGCAATGTCATCACTTTCACTGACTTGGACCTCCCATCCTATGGGAAAAATCATCATGAGGCCCTATACGTAACTGCTAAGGTGAATGGATACCGAATGCCACGCATTTTGGTCGACAATGGTTCTGCAATCAATGTCCTTCCAAATAAAGCCTTATCATCATTAGGCATCACCCATAAAGACCTTAAGCCATCAGGGCACACTGTATGAGGGTATGATTGCACTGCTAGAACTACTTTGGGATCAGTCGTGATACCTATAGAAATGGGGCAAGTCACAATGAGCATCGAACATCGACATCCCGGCATCCTTCAACTTGCTGCTTGACCGCCCTTGGCTACATGACATAGGGGGTGTACCTTCCTCCCTACACCAGTGTATCAAGTTCAGACACAACGATACAATAGTCACCATACACGGAGAAATGGTTACTGCTAGCCCTATCCTCGAGGTACAACACAACACTTCTGATTACTTGTTCAGTGGCTTTGAGATCGAGAAAGAAAGCACCGTGAATGTCATAGAATCTTGCAACAAAAATGACTACTCCAAAGCACTTCGGTTTTCTGGAAACCTTCCTGTTTGGAGAATGATGGAAGGAAAAAGGATACTTTCCTGGCTTGGGACTTGGGAAACACTTGCAAGGGATAACGGAACCACCACCGGTTCCCCCACCACACACGAAGCATGGCCTAGGATACATCATTTCCATCCACGATGGAGATGACGAAGAAGAGTGGGACTTCACTCAAGTCAAGTGGGAAGGAACCGCGTAAAAAGGCCACAATGATCCAAAGGTCAAAAATTGCAACCTCGAGCCGTATCGAAAGACACTCATTGGCTACTTCGTCCGGGAAGGGGAAAGCATCCCATACTTTATCTTTTCAGAACCATGGACTGACGATAAAGGAAAACATCAATCGGGCTTCAAAATCATCAGCGACTGCGACGCTCCACCAGAAGGAACAGAACACGTCCCACTAATCCCCAAAGATTTGTGGGGCATGAAGGCAGAAATTACCAGAAAATGGGACTTTGTGTTGGGAGAAGACATGCTGTGACAGTTTGAAGATCTGTGTCGGTTAGAAGGCAACCAGATTCATGCAATCTCCAAGGGGGACACTTCAACTATTGATTACACAAAGTTAATACATAAATGTGATGAGCCAATTCTAAACTGGAACGTCACCGTAGGACCAGTTGTTGACAAGGACTTCATGATCAAAGAGCTTGGTTGTACTCCCCATCCCCGCAGGAAGATAGGCCCTATAACTTTCACTTTAAAATTAGGCTCCACCTCTGATGAACTCACTCAAGAGGAAATCGAGGGGTGGCTGAACATGTATTCCCTTACTGCCTTAATGAAAACTTTGATCTTTCCGAGTACCCTGAGATTGCTAACATCGTGAATGATGAATTAACTAATAATAATCAATATAACGAACAAGTTAATAATAAATCATACGATGAGATAGACCAAGAAAATGAACAAATTTTAAAAGAATTAGCAAAGCAAGTAGGTCGTTGTGGAAAGAATGGCCCCGTTGACAATGAAGAAATGCAAACGGTTAATCTCGGGACAACAGAAGACCCCAGAGAAACAAAGATCGGCAGCTTCTTCAAGGGGGAAGACAGAGAAACCTTGACGCAGCTCCTCAATGAATATGTCGACGTCTTCGCTTGGTCTTACAAAGATATGCCTGGGTTAAATCAGTCGATTGTAGAACACAAAATACCGTTGCTACCCAACGCCAAGCCAGTCAAACAAAAATTGCACATAATCAAACCGGAATGGTCAATGCAAGTGAAAGAAGAGATCATGAAACTCTTGAACGTAGGGTTTATCAAAGTGATCGAGTATCCGGAATGGCTAGCAAACACAGTACAAGCCAAGTCGAACGGGAAAATATGAGTCTGTATAGATTTAAGAGACTTGAACAAGGCATCCCATAAAGATGACTTTCCACTACCAAACATAGACATCTTGGTCGACGCCACAGCAGCATACGAAGTCCTCTCATTCGTCGATGGCTTCGCAGGGTATAACCAAATCCTCATGGTAGAGGAGGATCATCACAAGACGACATTCACCACACCTTGGGGGACGTTCTGTTATACAGTCATGCCATTTGGTCTCAAGAACACTGGGGCTACTTACCAAAGGGCAGTCACGACACTATTCCATGGCATGATCCACAAGGAAATAGAGGTATACGTGGACGACATGATTATCCACTCAAAAGGGACATATGGTCAGCACTTCAGAGATCTCAGAAAATTCTTCAATCGACTGTGACAACAGAATATGAGGCTCAACCCTACAAAATTCCCATTCGGAGTGGTCAAAGGGAAAGTATTAGGGTACATGGTCACCGAGCGTGGCATAGAAGCAGACCCCGCCAAGCTAAAGGCCATCATAGACATGCCTCCACCCAGAATGCAAAAAGAAGTAAAGGGATTTATGGGCAGACTCCAATACATCAGTCAATTCATCAATCAACTGACTACAATGTGCGATCCTATCTTCAAGCTACTTAAGAAAAATGCACCTCAAGAGTGGACCAAGGAATGTCAAGAAGCATTTGAGGAAGTTAAGCACTACTTAAATTCCCCACCCATCCTGGTTCCACCGCATAAGGAAAAGCCCTTAAAGTTATACCTCACGGTTACCGAAAATGCGCTAGGGGCTATGATCGCTCAAGAACAGCCTGCTTCACACATAGAGAATGCAATCTACTTTGTCAGCCGCAGATTCCAAGGCAGCGAAATTAACTACTCTCCACTCGACAAATCTTGCGCTACTCTTGTCTGGGTATCACAATGACTAAAGCACTATATGGAAGCCTTCCCGGTTCATCTCATCGCAAGAATGAATCCTTTGAAGTACATCCTAGACAAATCAAATTTATCTTCGAGACTGGCTAAATGGTACTTCATGCTCGCGGGATATGATATCACTTACGTCACTCAGAAATCCGTTAGGGGGAGTGTATTCGCTGATCAGTTGGCCGAATTTCCTTGCGATGAAGTGAAGGGGGAAGACCCGAGATTCCCTGATGAAGACATCATGAGTATAGAAGACGAAAATAAGTGGCAATTATTTTTCGATGGTGCAGCCAACAAGAAAGGATTCAGCATCGGAATGTTGTTAGTAGATCCCAAAAACATCTATACTCCACTGGCAATACGTCTTGACTTTGAGGAGACCAACAATACCGCAGAATATGAAGCTTGCATAGCGGGGCTTGAGGCAGTCCTAGAGCGTAACGTGATTGAACTTGAGGTATTTGGGGACTCCCAGTTAATCATCACTCAGACACTAAAGAAGTGGAGGATCCAAGATCCAACCCTTCAAAGATACAATGCCCACCTCCAAGAGTTGGTGCAACAATTTCAGGATATCTTGTTCCACTATTTTCCTAGAGACAATAACCGGTTTGATGACGTATTGGCTACACTTGCCTCCTTGGTCGAAATCCCTGCAGGAAAGGCAGTCAAACCCTTCAAGATAACCCAGCGCGCAACTCCTGCCTACTGCGTCGTTATAGATCTCCATGACTGCAAAGACAAATGGCCATCCGAATGCGCCACCGTTGAGGACTCCGAAAAGAAACCATGGTACCATGACATTTGGCATTTCATCCTAGATGGAACCATCCTGCCTGAGACCGACCAGAAGACTCAGATTGCCCTTAAAAGGTTAGCAGCTAACTACGTCATCATTGCTGACCATCTATTCAAGAAATACTCCCAAGGAAACCTCCTTTGTGCCACCGAAGAAGAGGCCTAAGAAATAATGGACCATGTTCATCAAGGTATATGTGGAACCCACATGAGCGGAAACATGCTCGCCATAAAGATCATCAGAAAAGGGTACTTTTGGCTAACCATGGAAGCCGACTGTACTAGAATGGTCAAGAAATGCCATAAGTGTCAGATACACGCCAACCTTCAGCACGCGCCGCCTTCCTTACTGTACCCTATGACGTCTCCTTAGCCATTCTCAACATGGGGCATAGATGTGATTGGAAAGGTCACACCCGCAGGAGCCAATGGACACTGTTTCGTCCTAGTAGACATCGACTATTTCACTAAATGGATCGAGGCCGCCTCCTATAAAGTTTTAAATGCCAGAAAGGTAGCAGAATTCATCAAGCACAACATCATCTGCCGATACGGGGTCCCACAAGAGATGATATCTGATAATGGCTCGCACTTCGAGAAAGAAACCGATCACCTCCTAACAGAGTACAAGATCATAAGGCATAAATCATCTCCTTACAGGTCTCAGACGAATGGAGCAGTTGAAGCCGCAAACAAGACAATCGAAACCATCATCAGAAAAATGGCAATCACTGGGAAAGATTGGCCCGACAAGCTACCTTTCGCACTTTGGGGATACCGCACCTCAGTCTGAACAGCTACAGGGGAGACCCCCTACGCCCTCACATTCGGGATGGAGGCTGTCCTATCGATTGAATTGGAAATACCATCACTAAGAGTTCTCCTAGAAAGCCAAGTGAATGAAGTCGACTGGCTAGAAAGCAGATACGAAGAGTTAGCCTTGCTAGATGAAAGGAGGCTGAAAGCAGTCGAGCACACTCAAGCTTACCAAAGAAGAATGGCAAGAGCTTTCAACAAAAAGGTCAAGACAAGGAATATCAGAGTAGGTGACCTGGTTCTCCGTGAACATCGTCCTGGACCTTTCAACCCGTTAGGAAAGTGGGGACCAAGATGGATGGGACCCTACATCGTGAAGAAGATATTCTCTAGGGGAGCCCTTCAGCTGGTGGACTTAGACGGAGATCAGCTACCGAAGCCAGTCAACATGGACAAGCTCAAGAAATACTTCGCATGACTTGGCCTCTTAAAAGGAAAAATGCTCGCTAGGTTGAAAATCCCGAAGGGGACGGCCTAGGCTAAAATTAGAGCTTACACAAGAAGAGAAGCCCGCTAGATTGAAAACCCGAAGGGGCAGTCTAGGCAAAAGAAAAAGAGGTTACACAGATTCAAGCTTCCAAACTGACAAAGATGATTTCCGATCGCAGTCGGGATTTGTGTTTATGCTTAACGAAGGTGCGATATGTTGGAAGAGTTCCAAGCAGAGTACTATAGCTGATTCTTCAACTGAGGTCGAATATATAGCGACGTCCGATGCAGCTAAGGAGGCAGTTTGGATCAAGAAGTTCATTAGTGATCTAGAAGTCGTTCCAAGCATCACTAATCTGGTGAAACTTTATTGTGACAATAATGGTGCCATTGCTCAAGCCGAGGAACCAAGGTCACATCAGCGATCCAAACACATACTTAGGCGTTTCCACCTTATTTGAGAATTCATTGATAGGGTGACGTTAAGATATGCAAAGTATCAACTGATGATAATATAGGAGATCTACTTACAAAGCCCCTCGCACAAGCAAATCATGATGGTCATGTTAGGTCCATGGGTATACGATACATATAGATAGAGCCTAGTGCAAGTGGGAGATTGTTGGTGTAATGCCCTGGGCGTTTAGTTATGTTTGACTCATAACTTAATATCGTTATGTAATCGTCTTTACCATTTATTATAGAGAATGTTTATTTGGTTTATTATATGTTTTGCATGTTTATTATAATAACCTGCGCCCCTAGTTATTGTGAATTACTAGTATAAGTTGGTAATGGATAATCATGGAGATGATTATATGCATGGGATGCACATTTCACTTATGGGTACTTGTTAGAGAACAAAGTACTGGACATGACCTACCTATGAGATTTATGACATGGTCTATAGTCATATATGTCATGATTAAATCTCATGATAGTCGTGTCATTGAAATCCTTTGTACATGAGATTATCATCGTCTTCCACATGATGAACGTTGTGTTTGATGTAGTCTAACACTATCTTTAATGGGATAGAAATAAGGGCTATGTTGGCACAATTGGATTCTTGTAGGGAAGAATAATAAGTCAAGATGAGATTTGTCCCTCTCGTTGAGAGAGAGAGATGTTTGCTTGGGCCCCTCGATGAATGGTGTTGATGAAATGTGTGGCCACACTCAAGTGATTTGATAGAGATCAAATGCATTTGGATTATCAACACATTCGGAATCAAGAAAGCATTGAACAATATGAGTTGACATGGACCATGACTCATGTTCAATATGACATCGTGGACAAAGGGATTGTGACAATGATTTATCAAGGAATCAAGCTTTGATGTTATATTAATTGGGTGGACATAATGGCTTGCTAGAAACCATTTATGTCTTGTGAGGATCTATGTTTCAACTCACTACCAACATAAATATAATTTCAAAAGGGTCACACTCAAAGAACGGATTGAACAATGGCTCAAAATTGGAAATTGGACTTCTGGATGCTGGTAGGAGCGTTGTATCGCGCTAGACAAGCTTGTCCCGCGCGAGACAAAGATTTTGGACAAAGCGAACGACCGCTCCCAAGTTACTGAATACTTGTACCGTGCGAGATATGCTATGTCCCGCGCGGGACAAGGTCCACCAGACACCATTTTTGGCTAGGTTTAGGGCTTTTTCTCCCTAAGGGTTAGGAATATTTATAAAGTATAAATAGCCTCTTTCACCTCAGCCAAGACACACGGTTTTTGAGTTTTGGAAATGCAAAAACATTGATTTTGATTGAGAATCAAAGATCAAAAATACCCCAAATCAATTCCATAAAAACCATTGATTGTTAAATATCGATTCAACAAATGGGATCATCTAGCAATCCTACAAGATACAAGATCTTGGTTCGTTCGCGTGTAGATTACCGATAGAGGGTGATTCCGTTATCACCTAAAGCTTGAAGATCATTTCATCACAAGGAAGAACAAGGAGAAGATCAAAGGTTCATCAATGATTCAAAGTTTGAATCTTAGATTAGTTTTCGAACAACAAAATCATTGTTAAGGTATGTAAATCTATTTCATGGTTTTATCTCTTAATGTTAGACGGATTCAAGGCTAGTGTTTTGTTGTATGTTAAAGACTTCCGCTGCGTTTGTAACCCCGAAACCCAACAAGAGCATGTTAGGAAACTTGCTCTATAAGCTTTGGTTTTAACCAGGAGTTTGGTGAGATAACCGGGAGTCTGGTATGAGATCGCAGTCAACATCTTTGGCGCGGTCAACGATATCGATGCGAGCACGGATATTGCGGTCACAGTTTCCGTGGTCACCTTACTGGCGGCTTGGCTGTCCGCGGTCCTGACTGGGACGGTATGAGAGGATCGCGGTCTTGACCCTGGCGGTCTATTTGTCCGCGGTCTTGATTTTGGCGATCTAGGGTATGCCATGTCATACTTGGCCTTTTGACCAGACCGAGCATTGGGCCCGGTCTAAAAGGTCCGGGCTCATCACTAGGGAAACTAGTAGCACACAAATGATGGTATTTATAATAATCAACGACTTTTAAATTCTCCAAAAATCGATTAAGGAAAACCACCAATTTCAAATATATTTTTTAGTATCAGTAAGAACTGAACGATATAAACCGATATATAAACGTTGATAATAGTAGGGCAAGTCCCAATGTATTGGGACCAGAATAAGATCCATACAATTCTCAATTACAACAAATGGAGTGAGCTTTCTCTACCTTTGCTTGTCATGCCTTTTCGTCATTTCCCAATATATCGAACTAGAAATAGAAAATTGAATAATAACTAACCCCCATCAGTTATATATGCCGACAAGGCACAACTCTCACATGCCGATCAAGGCATCCAGCAAGGCCGACCTAGGTCTCATTTTAAAACGAGGAGCCCCCTCCTCGGTCTCCATATAATACAAGGAAATGGGCTTCCATATCCTTACTTCTCTCTTCCTCGGCATCATTTAAAGCCGACCAAGCAACATATGCCGAGTAGCATGCCTCTGAGGCGCACGTGCAGAATTCTTTATCTAATCCTACTCAAATAAGGATTTTGGGTAGTTATTGTCCTTATAGGATTATAAACTCCTCAAACACGAATTTCTATTCAAAATGGATTCTACAATGCTATACATATAAATACAAGCCATAATTCACATTATTTTGGTAACACATCTTTTGACTATAAACTTTTATCAATTGATTTTCTCTCTAAACACAAATATTTAATCTCACGCCGGAGGACCATCGCCGGTGAAGCCCAGACTTAGTTTACATGGTTGTTCTTCTTTTTTAGGCTATTCAATCATCTAGGATATAACCTGTCGCTGGATTTGGGCTAATCCGAATGTTTTTGACATCATCAAGAACATAAGTATTAACAATAAAATAAATGTTTTATTTGTATTATGTCTTTCCTATAACTAATATGAATTTTAGAAAAGAAAAATATAAGCACATATTAAAGCATAAATATAATCAATGTTGACTTTATATGAGTAAAAATAAATAAATTAAAAAATATAGATGATTTAATAAAGGTCATGTTTGATGCTACCAAGAAATGGATATGAAACGGTGGTTCAACTTAAAGATGATAGCGGTCGTGGTTTGATGTTTCTTGACCTGAGAATAAGAGAGAAAAAATAGTTAGCTCAAGGCTGGGGGTTTCCCCAACGATGAGGCTCGGCGTGAGGATATAAGAACACAATTCTTGGAGAGTAAGCTATGGAGTAAGAAAATGACTTGAGTATGAAGACTTACCTTCCGCCTTGAGAGAGAAGTTGTATTTATAGTGGAAGAGGAATGGGCTGATGCCAATTCTAAGGAGACACGTGTTCCTATCTCATTTATGAAGGTCCTTTAGGTTGGGAGAGTGGGGAGCAAATCTCTCTTTGGACATAGATGATGGGAGCATGATCCCTGCCATGTAGAGGGAGTGGACTTGTTGGTGGAGATCTTTGTCGCAGAGACCACTTGGGCGTTCGTTATGTTTATAGAGGGACAATCCTAGGATACTTGGGGTTTCTACACATGGATGGGTTCCAAATATTTGATTGCGTGTAGAAAAAACTGATGATTTGAGTCAAGTATAGGAGGATCAAGAGGTTAGTTGACCTTTTTGGGGGAAACCGAGTGGGGCCGGTATGGAAATAACTTATTTAAGCCTTGAAACACTAAAGGGGAGTAAGATAAAATCATCATGTGAAGAATCATATAAGGGATGTCGACCATGGGCATAGGAATCAGCATCCCCATATCTCGTATGGGGTATTCGGCCCGGTGCAAACAGTGGGATATGGAAGTTAGGTGAGAGTTAGTTTCATGGAGGAAATCGGATAGGACCGATTTTATCATCATGGGAGCAAGTGGAAAGGGGATAAAGGATTCTGGTCAATTGATTACATGGCCAGTATCCTCCCATAGCCGGTTTGACAAGATTAAATTTGGTATGCTCTTGGGGTGGCCAGTTTGCATGATTCGGTTTCCTTAGGGAGTGAGACCGGTTTGAGCTTGATCCTTGGGCTTTGGTTTATCATTAGACCGCGACTCCATTTGTGGTTTACTATGGTCACTTGTACTAATTTTTGCAAATACGTTGCGGTTTGCTATGGTCATTTAGACCAATTTTTGCAAATCATTTTGCGGTTTGCTATGGTTACTTATACCAATTTTTGCAAATCCTTTACAGTTTGCTATGGTCATTTCGACAAATTTTTGAAAATCATTTTGGGTTTTGCTATGGTCAGTTATACCAATTTTTGCATATCCTTGTGCAGTTTGTGATGATCAATTAGACCAATTTTTACAAATCCTTTGCGGTTTGCTATGGTCACTCAGACTAACATTTTTAAATCCTTTGCAGTTTGCTATGGTCATTTAGACCAATTTTTGCAAATCCTTATGGAATTTGCTATGGTAACTTTGACCAATTTTTGCAAATCCTTTTGGAATTTTCTATGGTCACTTATACCAATTTGTACCAACCGTTTGGGGTTGGTTATGGTCACTTATAGCAATTTTTTAATATCCTTTTGGGGTTTTCTATGGTCACTTGGACCAATTTTTGAAAATCCTCTAGGGGTTTGCTATGGCTACTTGGACCAAATTTTGCAAATTCTCTTGGGGTTTACTATGGTTACTTAGACCAATTTTTACAAACCATTTGAGGTTTGCTATGGTCACTTATACCAATATTTGCAAATTCTCTTGGGGTTTGCTATGGTTACTTAGAGCAATTTTACAAACCATTTGAGGTTTGCTATGGTCACTCTTAGACCAATTTTTGCAAATCCTTTTGGGGTTTGCTATGGTCACTTAGACCAATTTTTGCAAATCATTTGAATTTTGCTATGATCAATTACACCAATTTTTGCAAATCCTTTTGGGGGTTTGTTATGGTCACTCAGACTAATTTTTGAAATCCTTTCAGGGTTTGGTATGGTCACTTAGACTAATTTTTGCAATTCCTTTTGGGGTTTTCTATGGTTACTTAGACCAATTTTGGCTAAGTGTTTGAGCATTATATCATTGGGATCAGTTTTTGCTTAGGGCCTGAGCCCCATTTTAAGTCATACCACCACTGAGGCCATATGGTTTTGTTTCATCACCTGATTTGCTTGTGGTGTTCCTGCTAGATATGACCTCCTGGATCAATAGTCCCAAGCATCTTTATCGTGGCCACTCGATACCATTTTGCTATAATAATTGAGATTAATGTTTGCAAGCGTTTCGGGGTTTTTTTTTTTTTTTGGTATCATTACAAATGCTATAACTTCTCGAGTTAATTTTAGCAAGTTATGGTTATGTATGACCAATCATGGTAAAGCGTTCATGCCTAGTCATTCCTGGCCTTCGATTTTCATGGGAAACCTTTTCGCAAACTATAAGTACCCAAATCTGGCTCATGCGTTCCGGTTAAGCTTCCTGGCAATTCCCCGAACTTTCATAAAGTTCAGAGGCAATTAGGGAAATTTTCCAAACTTTCCAAGGGAGGAAGGACCTGCTAGAAATTAAAATTCTAGACAGGATTTCACTGGAAGGAAGGTTCCAGCTGCCACCTTGCATGAATCTAGAAACATGCTGACTCAACAGTGGATAACGCCGGGCGGCTGCTTTTGCTGAAGGTTAACGCCAGGTCGCTTCTTTAGGAAGCACACTGCAGCCTATAAATAGAGGCCTCCTCTACCCATTTTAAAGGGGGCCTTTTAGGAACTGTTACTCTGCCCATTTGACAATGCGAATTTCCAGAGAATTAAAACACCCAAAAACCACCTCCCTCCTCCATAAAAACCTTCCTAAACTATTCCTACATAGAAAAATCCCCTTGGGAGATAGAGAGAACCACCATTGGTAATCTCTCCTTCCTTTCCCCTTGAAATACTCTCATTTTATTGCTCTATTTATTGATTATCATTTATCTTCCCTTTATTTGTCAATTACATTGATTATTTGCTATAAAGTTCTTATCTTTACCATGTCAATCATCATATCCCCCTTTCCCCTACACAAGTAATTCATGGGGAAACCTCTCCCAAGGATGAACAAGGGTCCACAAGTGGCTTGTTCTAGGGAAGATTCACCACATGATGATGTGAAATCCCTTCATTTTATTACATAAAAATGCTATCTTTACTCTCATTATGTCATCCCCTTTCCCTTGACCTAGCTTCCACGGATTGTAACCTTATGAGGTTTTAAAGGACATAGGAAAGCCATAAAGGTCATCCCTTTACATTATGTCTTTAGCTTTAATAATGTTCATTACATTATTTACCTTAAATATGCAATCTTTACTTTTCAATGTCAACTCCCCCATGTCCCTTAAGGTTGGATCATTCTTCGAGGATTGTCTAGTAGCCTTTTAAGGCACGAAAGACATAGGATGAGTATAAAGATTCAATCTTTATACCCCTTCCCCTAGTCCCCTTAGTTCTTGGAGCATCCCGTGGTGTGGATTGGTGTAAAGACCTCATCTTTACATCGTTTCCGCCACTAAAATGTCATAGTCGTAGTCCCTTTAGAAGTGGGTAAATCTTAGTCCCGACATCTCCGATCATCACTTGAGACAAGCATAAATGTCCCTACGAAGCTCAATCGTCTCAAGATGTAGGATTGATGGGCAAAGACTCCTCCTTTTCTAAAGAGTCTCATTCTTGGACTTTAAAAGGTGTCCCTCTCTCGATCACATGTGACCAAGTCCCCAAAGAACGTTGATTTAAGACATATCAAGGCTCTTATGCCTACTATGGTTGATTAATCCAATGGGAGGGTAAAAAGGTCACGTAATGATGATCACAAGTCCAAAATGAGCACGGGATCAAAATCCCGAAAACATCAAATCCAAGGAATCCCGAGCTATAACCTTCTTATATGGTTTATATGTCCGGCAGATAAACTTGGCACATTCCCTCCCTTTTTCAAATCACACCACACACACGAACGCACAAACAAGCACAAACTTAGGGTCTAGGAAGACTTGCTTTTGCAAGGCTCCTTGGGTGAATGCGATCCGTTCTTCCCAAGGAGTAACTTAACCTCCGAACCCTTATACTTTTTTTTTCAAAGTTTTGAGGAAATCAAAATGGCGTGGCGACTCCATTTTTCAATAAAACCGGTGTCTTCAAACTGAGGTGAAACGGCGACCCTATATATGTGAAACAATTCAATTGCCGAAAAAGGGCCCACATTCACAGAAAGCGATAGGGTCACCTAAACCTATTTTTGCGGAATGCGTTGTTTTTAGCTTGTTTGTCTTAGTCCCATATCAATTGAGATATGTGCGGTATGAACACCTTTATTAGGATACCTCGTAGAATGACTTGTTCGAATCATGTACGGACAAAGCTTTTGGAGAACAATAGTTTTCCCACTGAAAGTATTTTTGCTAATATTTATGTATTCATCACAAAAATGTAAGTTTAGATTACATATTGAAAAGGTATAATATGCTAAGGACATAAATTTGTGAGTAAAAACATTGATGAAATAAAGCCCATGGATCGAACTCAAACCGGTCTCATCCCTCTAAGTTGGCCACCCCAAGATCATACCAAATTTAATCTTGTCAAACCGTCTATGGGAGGATACCAGCCATGACATCAATTGACCGAAATCCTTTATCCTCTCTCCAAACTTTCTCCCAAAAAATCCCTCTTTATCTCCATGCTCTCAATGATGATAAAATCGGTCCTATTTGATTTCCTCCACGAAACTAACAAGTCTCACCTAACCTTTATACCCCACTGTTTGCACCATGCCGAATACCCTATGACGGATATGGGGATACTAATTCCTATGCCAATGGCTGACATCCCTTATATGTTTCTTCACATGATGATTTTATCCAACTCTCCCTTAGTGTTTCAAGGCTAAATAAGTCATTCCCATACTGGGACCACTCGATTCCCCCAAGAAAGTCAATTAACCACGTGACCCTCCTATACTCACTCACATAATTGGTTCTTCCTATACATATTCAAATAATTGAAGCTCATCCACGTGTAGCAACTTCAAGCATTCTAGAATGGTTCCCCTATAAACATGACGTACGCCTAAGTGGTCTCTCCAACAAATATTTCCACCAACGAGTCCACTCCTTCTGTATAGCAGGGATCATGCTCTCATCAACATTGTCCAAACAGAGATTTTCTCCCCACTCTCTCAACCTAACGGATTATTCACCAATGAGGTAGGAACGCGTGTCTCCTTAGTATTGGCACCAACCCATTCCCCTTCTAATATAACTACAACTTCTCCCTTAAGGCAGAAAATAATTCATTAATACTAAAACCATTTCCAAACTCCATAGCTTACTCTCCAAGAATTGTGTTCTTATCCTCACGTCGGAGCCTTATCACCAGGAAAACCCCCTGACCATGAGCTAACGGTTCTTTCTCTCTTATTCACATGTCAAAAAACAACAAACGAAGCCAGATATCCAACTCCCATCATCCTTGAGTTGTACAACTGTTGCATACCCATTTTTCTTGGTATCATCAGTTGGTTTCATTGCCGGTAACGTTTTTCTTCATCCTTCTTCTTACATGAGCTTTCTTTTTCTTGCTCAGAAACTTATAATATGGGCATTCCTTCTTAGTTCAACTCATAAGCCAGTCAGAGAACCCTCTAAACCAGCCCAAGGAGACATTAATCTCCTGCAAGGCGAAAATTAGATAGCTCTTTTGCAACAACAAATTCTGATGTACGCAAAGATCTTATTGAACAATGAACGATTGAAAGGGCTAGGGAAACCACAGATGCTCTTCGCCGCCGATAAAGTTAACAAAATAGCAAATAGCGTTCACTCTCCCATCAAAAACAAGAGTGAAATTGCTCACAAGGAGAAGTCGAATGGCCATTCTCACCATGATGATCAAAGTATGAAACGACATCAAGAAGGGAGCCATCCCACCGAGATGAGGATACCAGATCAACCTTTGATTCCTCATACAACCCATCCAAGGAAAGCAAAGGGAGAAAGAAATATTCGGGAAAGGAGTGAAGTTATAGAAAGAGCTCATGGGAAAAGGAGATAATGAAGCGATTGACTCAAGTTGAAACCACAAAGAAGGATGAGCCAGAGAAGGACTCCTTTCTCCGACCTTTCAAAAAGTGGATAAAGGAAGCTCCCCCAAACCTCAAGATCAAATCCCAACCTTTCCCGACAATACCGGTACAACCAAAGCGAACAACCGCATTTTGCAAATTGAAGTTAAAATGTCCTTGCTCACAAAGGATGATCCCATCATATGTAAAGCTTTGGCTAGTACTCTGACCAGCCTTACTCTGGAATGGTTCATGTCTCTCCCGATGGACTCCATAGACAGTTATAATGATTTAAAGGCTAAATTAATGACCCGGTTTAGTGCTTCAGGAGAATTCCCTATTGCCAAATCGGAACTATGTCATATTAGGCAAAGGTCAGGAGAATCAGTTTTCAGCTATGTCACAAGGTTCAGACACTTGGCAGATCAGATAGCGGACATCAACGATGAGGAAATTAGTATGTTTTTCAATGCCGATTTGGCCCTTTCCACCTCTGATATGAATTGAATATGCATCCCCTCAAATCCTCAGGAGAATTGTACAAGCACGCTAGGGGGTACGCGAGAGGAGAAGATATGGATGGTCATGTTGGAGGTTCAAGTTCTAGGAGAACGGGAAAGGAAAGACTTGAAACTGTGGAACATGATGGAATGACTCACAGAAGATACGAAAGAAACGCACGGAGGCATGTTGAGAGAAACAAATTCCCCAAATATGAAAAGTGTTCACTCCATTGAACATTTATAGGGCCGAAATATTGAAGCTTGTAGATGTGCCAAGCCTAAACTGATGGACAACAAGTATAGTGGAGGGCACAACAAGAACAAATATTGTGAATTCCATATAGATGTTGGGCATGATACAAAAGAGTGTTTCCATTTGAAGGGAGCCTTGCATAAGATGGAGGAAAGTGGTTTCCTAAAAGGATTCATAGAAGGAATTAAACCGGCAGAACACAAAGAAAGGCCCCAGGGGAAGGAGAAAACCGCACAGCTATTCACGAAATCAATGAAAGGATCTCGAGCATCACCCAAATCAATAACCAGATTTACAGCCTAAATCACACTTTCAACGTGCAACAATATCCTAGAGGAAGAAAGGGTGATCGGCTTCAGTAGGAAGGTATTGGCCTTATCACTGGGGCATGCCGATCAGCTCATCATTATCAAGTTTTACTTTGTAGAGAGGGAGATTAGAAGGATTCTCATCGACACCGAAGCATCCCATAGTATCATGTATTATGAAGATTTTTTGAAAATGGGATACTCTGAAGCACAACTTGCCCCTTCGCCGGAATTCTAGAAGGATTCATGAACAATGCAGTTAGAGTCAAGGGCACAAATGATATCTGAATTTATGCTGAAGATGATGATATGATTAGATCTGAAATGGTTACCTTCATGTTCCTTGATCTGGCATCTCCGTATAACGCCATCGTGGGTATATCGTTCATGAAAAGCTTTGAAATAGTAGTCTCCATTCATCACCAAAGGGTGAAGTTTCCCACTCCCAAATGAATTGGATGCTTGAAAAGTGAGCCCGTTGATAGCCTCAAGAAAAATATCACCAAGCAAAAGAACAAGAAAAGCTTGACAATCTATGAGCCAACCCGAGAAGTAACCCTTAGCCATTCTCAAACCTCCTCCAGAAGTACGATTGGCATATTTGCCGACTTGGAAATGGGGGAGAAGGAAGATCCCATGATATGGGAATGTCAAAAAGAGACCCCATGATGTGGGAATGTCAAATTTCTAAATCGCCAATTCTAGCAGTGGTAGTATCCAATATTGAGGAAACTGCGACATGCAAATCTAGTGAGTAAGATGTTGAAATTGTGTTATTAATTAATGAAGGTGCATAGGAAACCCCCTTTTCACTCACTTACGGCTTAGAAGCAATGGCATATGTGTAAGTACCCAAATCTGGCTCATGCCTTCCGGTTAATTTTTTCCGACAATTTCGGTAAGTTTTCCGGTAATTCCCCAGACCTTCCCAGCGTTCCGGAAACATTCCGGAACTGTTTTTTATTAAATAAGGGCTGAAGAGGATCCTTCCTAATTAAGAAACACGTTTTTCTTAATTAGGAAGGAGGGTTCTAGAATTCGCCACCTTGCATGGTTCTAGAATGCTGAGTCATTCAGGATAAGCCCGCACGGCTGCATTAGCTCGCTGCTCTTAGCCGCACGGCTTCATTAGCCTTATCCAGACTGCCTATAAATAGAGCCCTCCTCTACCCATTTCAACACACAATCCATAGCAAGTCACCCACAAACACTCCAAATACGTGAAGAATACTGCTGGAAGCTCAAGAAGGTGAAGAAGAAGGCCAAGAAGCTCCCTCCCTCCTCCTTGAAGATCCAAGACCAACCTCTCCTCCTAGCTCCGACCAAAGAAGAAGGAATCTATTGGTAACCTCGCACGCCCTACCTTTGCATCCTAATTGCTTTATAATTTGCTCATTGCATTGTCTTTATATTGCTTGGGACTTGGTAGATTAAAGATCCTATCTTTATATTCCCCTTCCCCTTTGGCATGCATTAGACATCATTTGTCATAAAAATGTAGTCTTTTCCCATAAAGGTGCATCCTTTGCACCTAAAACCCCCATTTTCAAATAAAAATGTCATCTTCATGCATCCTTTGCATATAAAAATCAAATCTTTTTCAATCAAAATGCATAATTTGCATCCAAAATCCCTTGTTCAAGCATCATTTGCTTTAAAGACCATGTCTTTACCATAAACTAGCATCATATGCTTTTCAAAATGCAATCTTTATGCATCATTTGCATAATGAATGCCAATTTCTTCAACAAAAATGCATCATTTGCATAAAAATCAAATCTTTATGCATCATTTGCAATAAAGATTATTTCTTTAAACTAAGTGCATCATTTGCAACCCAAAAATGTCATCTTTTCATTAAAGATTCATTTTTACATACATTTCCCCCATTCCCCCATTAACAACCTAGGAATGGACCGGTGTAAAAGATCCTATCTTTACATCGTTCCTTCCATTAAAGGTTCCATATCTCTTTAGAAAGGGACACCTTGAACCCTATATCTCCGATTATCGCTTAAGAAAGAGTATGAAGCATCTATATGAGCTCGGTCGTCTTAAAGCGTAGGATTGATGGGCTAAGGACCCTCCTTTTCTAAATAACCTCATCTTTGACCAAAAGAGAGTCATTCTCTCGATCACGCAAGTCCCGAGGGTCCCGAGGTTAAAATGCGATGATCACAAGTCATAAGATGAGGACGGGATCATAATCCCAAATACATAAAATTCCAAGGAATCCCGAGCGACAACCAACAAATGGTTTGTACGTCCGGAAGACAACTTGGGACATTCCCCTCCCTTTTTCTCAAACACATGCACACAAGAAAGCACGCAAGCAAGCACGATTACTGAAATCTTGGGAGACTTGCTCCGGCAAGGCACTTTGGGTGAACGCCAAACGTTCTTCCCAAGGGGTAACTTAACCTCCGAACCCAAGTAAAAACCTTTTTTTCAAAGTTTTGAGGTAATCAAAATGGCGTGGCGACTCCGTTTTTTCAAATTAACTCGGATGTCTTCAAACTCGCGTGAATCCAACAAAATTTGGGCACCACATTCACAGTTTGGCGACTCCGCTGGGGACTATCCCAAAGGAGAAAAAAAGCTTTTATTTTCAAAACAAAAAATCGATACTCGGTATATAGGTGGAAACCACTTGCCTTTCCTGTACACTCTCTGATGTGGGAGTTGGGATAACCGGTGGTTTAACAATCCCACGTACCGGTATCACTTTTTTCGAAAAAAAATAGAAAGAAAGCTTTTCCCTTTGAGCGGGTTAGACTCCCGTCGCCGATTTCATTAAATCATGCTTGCTTTCTTTATCATGCATTGCATCATTTGCATCTTGGAATCTGTGCATACTTTGAACGGGAAACAACCCGAAAAATAGCAAAAGGAGTGGAACCTGGAAAATTGATCCATGCAGTCGTACGGCTCAATCCTCCTTGGATTCTGACCGGGCAACCTCAGTGGCAATTCCACCAGGAAAAATCATGGTTAATCTGGCAGTCCTAGCAGCTTGGGGCTATTCATCTCCATGACTGACTGGGGCTCTCAGAAAATTTACGTGCTTACGTGTTGCATTTTCCCCGTCCCAAAAATCATTCCTTTAAAACACATTTCTGAAAATCTCTGTTTTAACTCAAAAAGGAACATTTTTAGGAGACCGCACACTATGCGCACCTGATATATCCTGTACACTTTGCACGCACGTCCTTCAAACCCGAGGGTGGTTCCAGCTGCAGTCACGGACAGCCTTACGATGCTCCCGGGCGCGCACGGAATCATCCCAACCTCCCCATGGCAGCCAGTGTCGACCAATGCACAGTCCGTGTCACACGTTTCAAAAATCCGTGACTTTTGGTTGGTTTTTGGTCTAGTCCGTGTCATATAGCCCAGTTGCATACCCTCGTAAAGGTCAAACCTTAGTTCATAACGGAAGAAGAACTCTGCCAAAATTCCGACAAGGAAAAATTGGCGAGATCTCAACTCCGACATTGACTATTGACCTTGACCTGCACGGAATGCGTAAGAGTCAAGACCGAGTCTTTGCCAAGAAATCAAAAGATCTTTCGCTCAAGCGAAGCTCTGCCAAAATTCCGACAAGGAAAGATTGGCAAGATCTTGACCCGGCATTGACTTCGATTCTAACTCACGCCCGGCGTATGCAACGAAGTTCAATGTGACACTGTGTCATCCGGCTTTCGCCGCCCGACCCATGCCTATTATTTTCTCGGACATTACCGAAAGTCAAAACGTCATTCGCTCAAGCGAAATTACGCCAAAATCCTATCAAGGCGAGAAGACGAGACTTTCCCGGTATTGCCTTGACTATAATCCGCATCGCTCGTGCGTTAAAAGGTCCTATGACCCGCTAGACCCGTTAGGAGCGTTCTTTACTCTCGGTCGGTGGGATCCGCGTGCCCTATAGGACCCTCGCCCGGGGCTGTCCACCCTGGGAGGTCGAAATACAGGTGGAATACGAGGGGCTTATAGACGTAGTGACGGAACCCGCGATCCAGGATCTAGAGTAGTTGCGAAAAAGAAGGGCAACCTCCCTTTTCCAACCAAATAGGAATTAATAAAAGACATGATTTTAAGTAAACTTGAACAATTAATGTAATCATAATTGCATTTTCCTATCTCTGATATCCCTAATCGAGACCTCCTCGGTCCGATTTCTGATTTCTCTCTCTCGACCTTTCATGGTCAAACCCTAATCGAGACCTCCTCGGTCCGGTTTCCGATTTTCTATCCCGACCTTTCATGGTCAAACCCCTAATCGAGACCTCCTCGGTCCGATTTCCGATTTTCCTATCTCGACCTTTCATGGTCAAATCCTAATCGAGACCTCCTCGGTCCGATTTCCGATTTTCCTATCTAGACCTTTCGCGGTCAAATCCCTAATCGTGACCTCCTTGGTCCGATCTTCGATTTTCCATCTCGACCCTTCCGCGGTCAAATCCCTAATCGCGACCTCCTCGGTCCGATTTCCGATTTTCTATCTCGACCTTTCGCGGTCAAATCTCTAATCGCGACCTCCTCGGTCCGATCTCCAATTTTCTATCTCGACCTTTCGCGGTCAAATGCAATCCCGACCTTTCACGGTCAAGTCTCCAATCAAAGATCCTCACGGTCCAATTTTCAATCTTGACCTTTCAAGGTCTCATCTTTTTCGATCAATTAGGATTAGGAGAAAATGTGTTTTGAGCAAAATTTAAGCGATAAGTGCTTGTTACTTGAGCCTTCAGCCTAAACACTTACCTCCAGGCCTAACACTTACCTCCGAGTCTAAACCTTGCCTACCCCCGAGTCTAAACCTTGTCTATCCCTTTCCCGCAGCGAGAAAGAAGTGGGTGAGAATATCGGGTCAGCGGCTTGTCAGTGCGGAAATTTCAGGCTCAGATAGTTCGTCAGAATCGTCCGTTTCATCAGCTTAGGAATTTAGAATGGCAGATTTGACAGAAAACAGTGAGGGTGCAGGAAATCAGATGGTTAGGAAGGAAGAGTTAGCCCTGGCTTTGGAAAATGCCCATAAGGCTCATGAGGAACAGCAAGCCATGCTTATTGACGCACTCCGTCGTCATGGAGTTCAGGTCACAGTTGAGTCGAACGGTTCTCCGGTGGTAGTCGAAGATGAGACTTCAGAAACAGTGATTTCAGTCCCTTCATCCTATAACCAAGACCCCCCAGCCTATAACCAATACCTTCCTCCATCCACATATGATCCCTTGTCAAGGACCACTTCTCCTCAGTCCTTTCCAACATCCCATCTCATCAGGGCCCCATTGCCCTCAACTCCTCAGAACGGATTGGGCTTCACCCCACCTGTCTCTCACTTTCAGCAATACCTGCCAGTTTATGCTCCAACCTCACATAATCAGTTTGAGATATGTGGCTATGTTCTAAAGCCCCTATACTCGCCTGAATGCGATCATGAGTTGCCAAAGGATGATCCGAGTTTTCATTTGTCACCTACGGACTTAATGAATTCAGCCGTCGGTTTGCTACTACAAGTCCTGTTGCCAGTTCCGGTAACCCGAGAGTCCCCGTTGACCCCCATGTGGTAATATTGATGGAACAAGTACAACAGATGCAAGAGAAGCTTGACCTCATGATGAGTATCAATACTCCCTTGACCCAAGATGTCGAGCCAAGCAAGGAAATGATTCCACCAAGTGTAACCCAATGCCACCAGTACCAAGCAGCAACCATACACGGCTCGGCACCAGTCCCTCACAAAGAAAAGGGTGTCGTAGCTTCCTTCAGCCAAATTCAACAGTGGAACCAATTGGACAGTGAAGATCAAAGTCTTGAGAACAACAAGGTTTCCCAAAAACCTCGCTCCTTTCACTTTGACAATACAGAGAGGCCTTTAAGCAAGATTCTGGAAGAGCTAATGAAAGAAAAGCTGATAAAGCCACTGGAGAATTGGAAGCCCAGGAACCCCAGTATTCGGTTGGATGAGTCCAAGCATTGTCTTTTCCATCAATACCATGGGCAGAACACTGATGATTGCACCTATTTGAGGTATGAGATCCAGAAGTTGATAGAAGATGGGAAGCTCGAGAACCTCCATGGGCCAAAAACAGAAAGCTATGGTAAGAGGTCGATTCGGGAAGTGGAAGGTCAGAAACGTCAGCCTGATAATTTTGGGATGCCCATGAGCAAAGTTTTCGATGATTTGATGAAACGAGGCCTTCTCACACCTCTCGAGAATTATAAGCCGAGAAACCTAAGTAGAGTTGACAGGACCAAGTTCTGCGAGTACCACAAGCATTTTGGTCATGTGACAGACAAGTATGTGGATCTGAAGAAAGAAATTCAGTGGCTGATCTACGAAGGAAAGCTCAAGTTACACGGTCCAACCCGCGAAGAGTAGCTAGACTAGGGTCTACTTATCCTTAAGTAAGATTAAAAAAAAAAAAAATAGTCTCTCAGTCAACCTTCGTAGGTTCTAGTACTTTTCTCTTTCAATCAAGTCCTCTACGGACATTGTATTTAATCTTCAATTTTCTATAAAAGAGTCTTCTTCTTTTCTTGCTAGACTTAAGACATTATTTGCATACCTACATTACATTTAATGAAATGGTTTTATTTTATATGATCACTTGCATTGCTCAACAAATAATCTCTCGAAATAATTAACATTCTGATTAATCGGTGTGAGAAAGTCAACTAATGCCATCAAGCCATACACTTTCCTCACCCCGCAAAAGGCCTTCATCAAAGCCATACACTTTCCCAAACCATGTCCTCCCCATCACCTTGACCAAGTCAACAACGGCGGCATCATCAAGGGACAGCAAAAGGCCACTCAGCTTCAAAAGATTGACCCCGTGTCGGCAACAACCTCAAGGGTATCAAGAATGTTCAAGCAGGGGCTCGCCTTGGTCCTCGGGTGCTTTAGAAAATAAAAAATGTGTAGTGCAAAAAGAGTAATACCCAGCTAGGCTGAAAATCCCAAAAAAGGGCGTCTAGGCAAAAACGGGGTTGCACATTAAAAAAAAAAAAAAAATGAGGCCAAGGACCCAGCACCGCCAATCAAAAGCTTGACGGAGGGGCAAAATTAAAGCTCGAAGAACGGATGTTGTCAATAACATTGGAGTGGTCAAAGCAAAGGCAGAAACATTCCATAAGCCTTTAGACGTATGCGAAGCCTTTCTCTTTCTCCTCCAATGAAAGACGAAAATCAGGAAGCAATTGAAGCAGCCGTCCAAGAATGACTTGGTCAAAGAATCATCCCGAGGCCCACGCCTCATCATCCAGTCCTCTCATCCAAGCCTTTCCACTAAAGGAACCACAAATCACATTTCCTAAAGCCAAACACAGTCCGGCCAAGGCCGAACTACGGCGACTGAGCTCCTCACCATGAGGGGAACGTAGGCAACCAAAGAATGGTCCGGTCATAAGCATATCCAAGTTTCAGAAAATCCGGGCTCATCAATGACCTCCCTCATAAGAATATCCAAGTTTCAGAAAATCCGGTCTCATCAATGACCTCCCTCATAAGCATATTCAAATCCCAGAGAATTCGGTCTCATCAAATGACCTCTCCCATAGACACGATCGGATCCCGGAAAACTTCGGTCTCATCAATGACCTCCCTATACACAAACCTTTCTTTCACACCACCAACCTTGATCCGCGGCATTGGTTGACTTTCTCCTCATGACTAATAAGAATGTTTTTTCATATCGAGATTAGTGGTTGAATAACCCGAACATTAATAAAGGGTTTTAAGCAATCTTGTGATCATCGTAAATAAAACAAGTTTTCAGATGTCTTGACAAGTCTTCTCTTTCTACATCTTAGGAAAAATAGTGCTAAACACTGATTTTACGTCGGCGAGGGCTTCCATACACTTTTACCAACCTTTCTACGCTTATACTCTCTCAAAAGAGTCAAACACAAAGCGAGTTTTGTGCCTACATCGAATAAGGCCGTCAAAATAACACAAAATTGGGATCTATTCCCACCTTTTGAAAAATACGCCCCTGCATGTATATATCTTCCTAAATTTCTTCTCTTCGTCCACATCTTCTTAAGGTTGGTGATTGATTAAAGAAAAAAAAAGAAAAAAAAGAAAAAGGATAGGTTCTCCCTCTTCTGCTACAATTCGCATTAGAGTGCCTCGAAACTCTCCAAGGTTTGGGGCTTTGCCAAGCCATTCCTTTAAGCGGGGCTTCTTTAGCCATGTTTGGGGTTCGTATCGGGTTCTTCACTAGGTCCCTAGATAGATTCGATTTTGGTCAGATCAACCTCAGGATCACTTTCGCAGTACCAATCATATTGGGATTTTTGCTAGGTCATCAGATTGGGGCTTCATCAAGTCACTTGTCCGTAACCTAAAACTTTGCCTACTCAGTTCATCCAACCGGGGCTTTGCCAGTGAAAGGATCTTTCCTTACTTCAATAAGATATAGGGCTTTTGCAGAGAGTATTTCCTTAGACCGGGGCTTCGATAAGTTGCATCCATCCCTAGAAGAGAGGTTTGGTCACTTCACCATCTGCTTTGGTTGTAAAAGCACATCGGCATCAGCTTCAAATGCCAGAATGTGAGAAAGGAACATTCATCGAGACTTGAGGTTTAAACCCAGTCTCAGCCCAAGAGGGAAATCCAGTCCACGTTGACAACATCTCAGCAACAACAACAGTTCAGTCCGCGCCCAAGGGATACAACCCCACCTGTTTGAAACCCGTCTTAAACGATTCCCAAACACAATTCCATATGTACATCCAGACCCAGTCCCTACCATGTTTCCAAGAAAAAAAAAATCACCCCTAGGCTCAAGTAACGTGCCAATTGCTAATGATAACATTTTCTCCTAAAAAGCGCCTCCGTTACTTCCGTTATAACGAGATAACACCAGGCGACAGTTTCCTAATTGTCAAAAAAAAATCCAACTTTAGCTACCTCTATCACAGATTGAGAAGTATGCTCAAGTTTGTCCAGCTATAGCTACCTCTATTTACTCGATAGTGACGTAAGCTTTAGCTTCCTCAGGTGACAACCTCCATTAATTGTCAAAACCTCAAGAATCCTAGACATCGTTCCTAACTGTCTAGATGAAGTTTGAACTACAATCAAGGCTTGATTCCTCCGGGATACGTAGGTAGCCTTTCATAAAAAGGTCCAGCCATCCGACCACATTGGTCACCTTTTTCTTTCCCCATTCCTCAATGGTGCGTAAGCTTTTCATAAAAGTCCAACTATCTGACCACATTGGTCACCCCCCTTTATTTGGCACATTCCCAGTAGGATCGGCCGTTTGACCTCCTAGGTCACCCTGTTTCCATCCTTATAGTAAGGGACCAGTATCTCTTCGCCATGCCCCAGTAGAATCAGGCATGTGACCTCTTTGGTCACCCAATTCCAACCCGTATCGGCAATTCCAGTCCAATTCCAAAGGTTCTGTAAAGTACAATTCAGGCTACCTATGTCACGCGACAAACCTAGCCACTTGGAATACTGAGTCGTGCGACATACTTAGCCCATGTGGCTGGATTTTACAATTTTGCTCCTGAAGGCTCAATTTTACAATTTCGTCCCCCATAGGCCTGTTTTACCCTTTGTGCCCCTGGCATTTTCAATCATTTTCAATCAAATTTTCCCTCCAGTGCCCCCGAGGCTTATTTTACAAATTTACCCCTGTGGCTCATTTTATTTGCCTTTGGCATTTTTAATTCACTTCTTTTACAAAATTATCGGGTACGTCCCACTTCTTTTACAAAAAAATTATCGGGTACACCCCACTTTCTTTACAAAAATCATTGAGTCCTTCTTACTTCTTTACAAAATGCGATCTCTCTCGCGATCTCCGTCATTCCAAGGTGGAAGAATGACATTTCGCTCTCTCTCTCTTTCGATCTCCGTTATTCCAAGGTGGAAGAATAACATTTCGATCTCTCTCGCGATCTCCGTCATTCCAAGGTGGAAGAATGACATTTCGCTCTCTCTTTCGATCTCCGTCATTCCAAGGTGGAAGAATGACATTTCGATCTCTCTCGCGATCTCCGTCATTCCGAGGTGGAAGAATGACATTTCGCTCTCTCTCCTTCGATCTCCGTTATTCCAAGGTGGAAGAATAACATTTCGATCTCTCTCGCGATCTCCGTCATTCCAAGGTGGAAGAATGACATTTCGCTCTATCTTTCGATCTCCGTTATTCCAAGGTGGAAGAATAACATTTCGATCTCTCTCGCGATCTCCGTCATTCCAAGGTGGAAGAATGACATTTCGCTCTATCCTTCGATCTCCGTTATTCCAAGGTGGAAGAATAACATTTCGATCTCTCTCGCGATCTCCGTCATTCCAAGGTGGAAGAATGACATTTCGCTCTATCTTTCGATCTCCGTTATTCCAAGGTGGAAGAATAACATTTCGATCTCTCTCGCGATCTCCGTCATTCCAAGGTGGAAGAATGACATTTCGCTCTCTCTTTCGATCTCCGTCATTCCAAGGTGGAAGAATGACATTTCGATCTCTCTCGCGATCTCCGTCATTCCAAGGTGGAAGAATGACATTTCGCTCTCTCTCCTTCGATCTCCGTTATTCCAAGGTGGAAGAATAACATTTCGATCTCTCTCGCGATCTCCGTCATTCCAAGGTGGAAGAATGACATTTCGCTCTATCTTTCGATCTCCGTTATTCCAAGGTGGAAGAATAACATTTCGATCTCTCTCGCGATCTCCGTCATTCCAAGGTGGAAGAATGACATTTCGCTCTATCTTTCGATCTCCGTCATTCCAAGGTGGAAGAATGACATTTCGATCTCTCTCGCGATCTCCGTCATTCCAAGGTGGAAGAATGACATTTCGCTCTCTCTCCTTCGATCTCCGTTATTCCAAGGTGGAAGAATAACATTTCGATCTCTCTCGCGATCTCCGTCATTCCAAGGTGGAAGAATGACATTTCGCTCTCTCTCTCTCTTTCGATCTCCGTTATTCCAAGGTGGAAGAATAACATTTCGATCTCTCTCGCGATCTCCGTCATTCCAAGGTGGAAGAATGACATTTCGCTCTATCTTTCGATCTCCGTCATTCCAAGGTGGAAGAATGACATTTCGATCTCTCTCGCGATCTCCGTCATTCCAAGGTGGAAGAATGACATTTCGCTCTCTCTCCTTCGATCTCCGTTATTCCAAGGTGGAAGAATAACATTTCGATCTCTCTCGCGATCTCCGTCATTCCAAGGTGGAAGAATGACATTTCGCTCTCTCTCTCTTTCGATCTCCGTTATTCCAAGGTGGAAGAATAACATTTCGATCTCTCTCGCGATCTCCGTCATTCCAAGGTGGAAGAATGACATTTCGCTCTCTCTTTCGATCTCCGTCATTCCAAGGTGGAAGAATGACATTTCGATCTCTCTCGCGATCTCCGTCATTCCAAGGTGGAAGAATGACATTTCGCTCTCTCTCCTTCGATCTCCGTTATTCCAAGGTGGAAGAATAACATTTCGATCTCTCTCGCGATCTCCGTCATTCCAAGGTGGAAGAATGACATTTCGCTCTCTCCTTCGATCTCCGTTATTCCAAGGTGGAAGAATAACATTTCGATCTCTCTCGCGATCTCCGTCATTCCAAGGTGGAAGAATGACATTTCGCTCTATCTTTCGATCTCCGTCATTCCAAGGTGGAAGAATGACATTTCGATCTCTCTCGCGATCTCCGTCATTCCAAGGTGGAAGAATGACATTTCGCTCTATCTTTCGATCTCCGTTATTCCAAGGTGGAAGAATAACATTTCGATCTCTCTCGCGATTTCCGTCATTCCAAGGTGGAAGAATGACATTTCGCTCTCTCTTTCGATCTCCGTTATTCCAAGGTGGAAGAATAACATTTCGATCTCTCTCGCGATCTCCGTCATTCCAAGGTGGAAGAATGACATTTCGCTCTCTCTCCTTCGATCTCCGTTATTCCAAGGTGGAAGAATAACATTTCGATCTCTCTCGCGATCTCCGTCATTCCAAGGTGGAAGAATGACATTTCGCTCTCTCTTTCGATCTCCGTTATTCCAAGGTGGAAGAATAACATTTCGATCTCTCTCGCGATCTCCGTCATTCCAAGGAGGAAGAATGACATTTCGCTCTCTCTTTCGATCTCCGTTATTCCAAGTTGAAGGAATAACATTTCGATCTAGTCAAAGCTTGAACTACGATCAAGGCTTGATTCCTACGGGATACGTAGGTAGCCTTTTATAAAAGGTCCAGCCATCCGACCACTTTGGTCACCCTGTTCCTTCGTCACTCCTCAGTGATGAAGTAATCCCTCATAAAGACCACCTTGGTCACTTCTAGCATATCCCCAGTAGGATCAATTGCTTGACCTCCTAGGTCATTTTCTATTTTCCCCAGCAAGAGACCAGTTTTCTCTTCTCCCTTCCTCAGCAGATCTTATTCCGAACTACGGCCAGGCTTGATTCCTCCGGGATACGTAGGTAGCCTTCCAAAAGGTTCAGCCACTCGACCGTCTCGGTCATCTAATCCGTCTCGGCATTCGCCAGATCGGATCCTTTTCTATCGACAACCCCACTTGCCTTGCAAGTGACGTTGCCGAGGGCTTCGTAAGTACCCAAATCTGGCTCATGCCTTAGGTTAATTTTTCCCGACAATTTCGGTAAGTTTTCCGGTAATTCCCAGACCTTCCGGCGTTAGGAAACATTCCGGAACTGTTTTTTTATTAAATAAGGGCTGAAGAGGATCCTTCCTAATTAAGAAACACGTTTTTCTTAATTAGGAAGGAGGGTTCTAGAATTCGCCACCTTGCATGGTTCTAGAATGCTGAGTCATTCAGGATAAGCCCGCACGGCTGCATTAGTTCGCTGCTCTTAGCCGCACGGCTTCATTAGCCTTATCCAGACTGCCTATAAATAGAGCCCTCCTCTACCCATTTCAACACACAATCCATAGCAAGTCACCCACAAACACTCCAAATACGTGAAGAATCTTTGCTTTGGAAGCTCAAGAAGGTGAAGAAGAAGGCCAAGAAGCTCCCTCCCTCCTCCTTGAAGATCCAAGACCAACCTCTCCTCCTAGCTCCGACCAAAGAAGAAGGAAGCTATTGGTAACCTCGCACGCCCTACCTTTGCATCCTAATTGCTTTATAATTTGCTCATTGCATTGTCTTTATATTGCTTGGGACTTGGTAGATTAAAGATCCTATCTTTATATTCCCCCTTCCCCTTTGGCATGCATTAGACATCATTTGTCATAAAAATGTAGTCTTTTCCCATAAAGGTGCATCCTTTGCACCTAAAACCCCCCATTTTCAAATAAAAATGTCATCTTCATGCATCCTTTGCATATAAAAATCAAATCTTTTTCAATCAAAATGCATCATTTGCATCCAAAATCCCTTGTTCAAGCATCATTTGCTTTAAAGACCATGTCTTTACCATAAACTAGCATCATATGCTTTTCAAAATGCAATCTTTATGCATCATTTGCATAATGAATGCCAATTTCTTCAACAAAAATGCATCATTTGCATAAAAATCAAATCTTTATGCATCATTTGCAATAAAGATTATTTCTTTAAACTAAGTGCATCATTTGCAACCCAAAAATGTCATCTTTTCATTAAAGATTCATTTTTACATACATTTCCCCATTCCCCATTAACAACCTAGGAATGGACCGGTGTAAAAGATCCTATCTTTACATCGTTCCTTCCATTAAAGGTTCCATATCTCTTTAGAAAGGGACACCTTGAACCCTATATCTCCGATTATCGCTTAAGAAAGAGTATGAAGCATCTATATGAGCTCGGCCGTCTTAAAGCGTAGGATTGATGGGCTAAGGACCCTCCTTTTCTAAATAACCTCATCTTTGACCAAAAGAGAGTCATTCTCTCGATCACGCAAGTCCCGAGGGTCCCGAGGTTAAAATGCGATGATCACAAGTCATAAGATGAGGACGGGATCATAATCCCAAATACATAAAATTCCAAGGAATCCCGAGCGACAACCAACAAATGGTTTGTACGTCCGGAAGACAACTTGGGACATTCCCCTCCCTTTTTCTCAAACACATGCACACAAGAAAGCACGCAAGCAAGCACGATTACTGAAATCTTGGGAGACTTGCTCCGGCAAGGCACTTTGGGTGAACGCCAAACGTTCTTCCCAAGGGGTAACTTAACCTCCGAACCCAAGTAAAAACCTTTTTTTCAAAGTTTTGAGGTAATCAAAATGGCGTGGCGACTCCGTTTTTTCAAATTAACTCGGATGTCTTCAAACTCGCGTGAATCCAACAAAATTTGGGCACCACATTCACAGTATGTTGAAAGGATGGTTAACTACAAGCACAAGGTCAAACGGTATCTGCTTTGAGGAAGTAAAGAATGAGAGAAATCATTTGAATAATTTGGATTTGCTTGAAGAAAAAATGATGGAGGCAAGAATAAGGATGGTTAACTACAAGCACAAGGTCAAACGGTATCTGAAAAAAGGGTGAACAAAAGATCGTTCGTAGAAGGTGATTAGGTGCTTAGGAGCATTGAAGTGACGGGACACCGCACAAATATAGCAAGCTCGATCCAAATTGGGAAGGACCCTTTCAAGTGTCGAGGATGATTAGGGAAGAAACATTTCTATTGAAGAATGAGGATGTCACTGAGCTCAAGAATCCATGACACACTGATCACATTAAGCATTACTACCATTAGGGGCTACAACTCATCGTAAACCTCTTTAGTAAGTTTTTATTGCTTTCCCTAAAAATGTAGCCTCATTAGTATGTTTTATTGATTTACGTAAAAGACTTGAAATATGTAGTAGATTTTTTCGCTTTCCCTAAAAGTTCGAAATCGATGATTACTTTTCCTTGAATAAACTATTCTCCAAGATTTAAATAAAAAAAAAAAAGATGTATGAATCAACTCAAACAGAAATTAAAGTAAAATAAATAAAATAAAGACGAAGGAAAGTAGTATTGTTCTACATCTATAATCATATTCCTATAGAAAAAGTAATTTTTTTAATAGAAAAAAACTAGTTTTGAAACGCGAGATGACATTTTCGTAATTAACTGAAACTTTATTTAAAACACGCGATGACATTTTTGTTGTTAAGTGACACTTTTTAAAAAACAGTGATAGTGTTTTTCAGTGTCAGATCTAGTGTTAAAGAGTGACAGTTGATGCAAATTAATTTCAGTGTTGGTGTTAAATAGTGCAATAATGTTAGTATTAAAAAATATCATGTGTAGTGTTAAAAAGTGTCATGTACAGTGATAAAAAGTGTTATTTTTAATTTTAGTTACAAAGAGTATCATAGGTGTTAATAAATTCTGATTATTTACAAAAATGTCACAGCGTGCTTTTGAAATTAAGTTGCAGTCATTTACAAAAATGTCACCGCACGTTTTAAAAAATGTGTTAGTTGATTACAAAAATGTCATCATGCATTTTAAATGAAATTTAAGACAATTACAAAAATGTCATCGCGTATTTTTAAATACTATTTTTTCCAAATTACCAGGAAAAACTGATTTTTTGTTTTAAGATTTTAGCTTAACATTTACTCTAAATAAATAATGACCAAATAAAAAAAATGGCACTATCGTTTAAGACTTCCGGTGGAGTACAATTTATTCTCTTTTCAATATAGAGGCAAATGGCGTAGCTAGTGAGTGAGCGCATGCATGAGAGTATTACGCAACGTAAAATCTGGGGAGAAATGCGTTTTTTCATAATTTATGAAGAAATGGGGCCCAATTTGTTGCCGACAATGCAGACCAGAACACGTTTCTCCATAAGTATGGCACGACTCTTTTTTCTGGATATCCGTCCCAAGGCTTCTGAATATCCAGAATCTTATGAAAGTGATATCCAGAATCAGAAATTTGGCCTTGGCCTTTGCCCCAAATCTTTTTTTTCTGGATATCCTTTCCAAAGCTTTGGGATATCCGTCACAAGGCCTCTGGATATCCAGAACCTTATGAAAGTGATATCCAGAATCAGAAATTTGGTCTTGGCCTTTGCCTCAAATCTTTTTTTCTGGATATCCTTTCCAAAGCTTCTGGATATCACTATTCAATGTTCTGGATATCCAGAACCTTATGAAAGTAATATCCAGAATCAGAAATTTGGCCTTGATCTTGGCCTTTGCCCCAAATCTTTTTTTCTGGATATCCGTTCCAAAGCTTCTGGATATCAATATTCAATGTTCTGGATATCTAGAACCTTATGAAAGTGATATCCAGAAATTTAGAATTTGGCCTTGGCTCCAAATTTTTTTTTTCTGAATATTCATTCCAAAGCTTCTGAATATCCAGAACACGTTTCTCCATAAGTTATGGAGAAATGCATTTATCCAGAGACCGACTCATTATACAATGAAGATGCACAACAAGGCTACATAACTTTATATGGATTGATAATTTGTAGTATATATTAGTGGCTTGTAATGGAATAATTATCAACTTATTTATTATACTATATCTTCTATTTCAACAAAGTAAGTGTATTATTTAGTGACATTATAGTGTAAATACTTTCTAATTGTGTTATAAATAATGCAATGAGGTTGCATTGTTTGAGTCAAAATTAACAAATATGTTGCATGCAAATAGGTGCATTATTATATGTAACGAATTGATAAAATACAAAATTACGTTAGTTACTAGATATTACATTTGATTGATTATAAACAACATAAAATTACGTTGTACATTTCGGTCATTCACCTAGTAATAATGGAATACCTGAGAAATTTATTAAGTAGAGTAATTATATTATTTTCATTTTAGGCTGCTGGATCAAATATGGTGAATAAAAAACTTTTATTGGGCTTTATGTTTATGGTAAGTAGTGTTTTTGGGCCAGTTATTAGGGAAATTGATTAGGACTAGGCCCATTTGTTTGTGTAAATGAGTAGTCTTTTACAAAAGCGGTCTTTAAGAGACTTTAGATATTTGGCCAAAAATAAGTACTCCCTCCGTCCGCTCTCCGTCCGCTTTGTTGCTTCTTCACAGTTATTGTTCACGCGTGGATTAAGAAAAAAAATAATGATATAAATGTTGTGAGTGTAAAAGTAAAATAGGAGAAAGAATGAGTGGAGGGAATAATAAATTATAATGGTGTTGTGAGTATTAAAATAATGTAGGAGAGAGAATGAGTGGGGTAGGGTTAATATTTTAATAATAAAAACTTTTCATTTTAGGTAAAAAACAAAGTGTGAAGTATATATTTGGACGTTCAAAATAGAAAGTGTAAAGTAAGTAAGTGGACGGAGGAAGTATAATTTATACTGTTTATTTTTACTTATTAGTTATAAGCCTATAAATAGAATATGGACGGAGGAAGTATAATTTATACTGTTTATTTTTACTTATTAGTTATAAGCCTATAAATAGAATATAACATAAATGAATAAAATTCTCCCAAAAAACTAAATAATGCAATGGGGTTACATTATTTGAATGAAAATTAACAAGTTTGTCGCGTGACAAATAATATGTACAGAATTGATAAAGTACATTATTATTAAGTTGTCACAAAATAATACTCCCTCCGTCCCAATAAGAGCTGCCCATTTTTTGGGCAGCACGTAAATTAAGGAATTGGGGGGGAAGTAAAAATGATGTGAGTGTAATTTGAAAATAGGAGAGAGAATGAGTGGAGAGAATAGTAAATTATAATGGTGTTGTGAGTATTAAAATAATGGAGGAGAGAGAATGAGTGGAGGGAATAGTGAAGATTCCTTTGCCAAAAAAGAAAGTGGAAGCTATTAACGAGACACCCAAAATGGCAAAATGGGAAGCTACTATTGGGACGGAGGGAGTACAATGCATTGGTTATAAAGAACGTAAAAGTACGTTGTTCACCCGTAATGGAATACCTGAGAAATTTAGTAAGTACTTCCTCCGTCTCACGTCTCACATAAGTGTTGATTTATTTTTATTTTGGGACGTCCCACGTTAGTGTGAACTGTCTAAAATAGCAAAGAATCTTTATTATTTCACCCACTCATTCTCTCTCCTACTTTACTTTTACACTCACAACATTCTCTTTCCTAACTATTCCTTCCACTCATTCTCTCTCCTATTTAATTTTTCATAATCACAAACACCTCCTCCATCCATTTCTCTCTTCTACTTTTCCTTAATTACCGTGCTCAAAAAGTAGGTTCACAGTTACGTGGGGTAGAGGAAGTAATTATTATTTTCATTTTGGGCTATTGGATCAAATAGTGGTGAATAAGTAACTACTCCCTCCTCCCTGCTCCTCCCGATCGAAGTATTTCAAAAAAATTTTCGAGTGTTCCATTTAAAATGTCCTAACTCAAAAAGGAAACTTTTTTATTACTTTTTTATTTGTGGGACTCACTTGTCATACTCACAATAAATATACACTAACTATTCCCTACCCCACTTTCTCTTTCCTACATCACTTTTCATACTCACAATATTTAAACTTTTTCTCTTTTCTACATCACTTTCCTTAATTCTCATGTATGGACCATTTTGAGACATTTGGACCGGAACAGAGAGAGGGAGTATATATTTGGGCTTTATGGTAAATAGTGTTTTTGGGCCAGTTGAATTTAAATTGAATTAGGGAAATTAATTAGGGCTAGGCCTATTTGTTTGTGTAAATGAGCAGTCTTTTACAAAAGCGGCCTTGTTGAAGGGACTTTTGATTTTTAGCTAAAAATAAGTATTCCCTCCGTCCCATTTCAAACGAGCCACTTTTTTTTTTTGGGACGTCCGATTTCAAATAGACTATTTCATAAATGGAAAGAAGTAAACAGTATTTCAGACATTTATACCCTCATAATATTTATATATTTACAAAAAAATCATTCATTATGCCCTTATAATATTAGCATATTTACAAAAAATTCATTCATTAACTTACTATTCCTCTCACTCATTCTCTCTCATATTAAATATTTTTAACTTTTACATTCTCTTTCCTCTAATATTCTACCCACTTTCAATTTTTTACTCATATTTTTAAAAAAATCTTTAAAAAGGTGCAAAAATATCATGATCCATTTGAAAATTTGAAGTGAAACGGAGGGAGTACTATTTATAATGTTTGTTTGAACTTATTAGTTATTAGTAGGGATGGCGACGGGCGGATGACATTTTCAAAACCTGCCACTACACAAAAACACCAAAATTTGAATCCGCCCCGTCCCGGATAAACTAAAACCCACCATGCCCGTTTGCTCCAGAATATTTTTAAAAATCTCACTATTTCATTAAGCAAATCTATTATTATTTTTTTCATTTTTTTCTTTCACAACAATAAAAAAAGCCTTTAATATTATATAAAACTGAAAAGTTGCATTACATCATCAAATATATATATATATATATATATATATATATATATATATATATATATATATATATATATATATATATATTGAACATATCAATATCAAAAGTATCTAACTGGACCAAGCGAGTAAAGCCCAATTCACAAGCAATTAATGTCACCATATTCTCTATGGGCTAGGCCCAATCATTACATGGCTCAAGGCCCATCTCACATATCAGTCGACTAAGTTCATTGTCCGACCTATTAGGTCCCGACCTAACTTAGTCCGACCTTATGATCCAGTCATATTTCGGGTACGAGCCAACTCTACCCGACAGTCAGGACGACCCAAACACAAGTGTCGACCTTGACCTACTGAGGCAAGTGTCGACCTAACGGTTACAGGCGTACAAACAGTAACTCTTGCCATAACTGCTTCCCTACAAATCAGGGAATGTTCCAGGACACGTTCACACTACATGTAACTGTCCCTAGGATCACGGAGCTCATGTAGCCCTGTCATTAAACCACCTACATCAACTATAAATACATCATCATTACCAACGGTGAAAAGGTAACTGCTATTTTGCTATCAGAATTCTATTATTCAGTACACTTTAGCTCTCCAATCATCAAATACTTATACTCACGCCCGAGGGTCTAAGCCGGAGACACATCCGGCTAGTCGTGGGTTCTGATTTCAGGTCAAGGAGCCAGGTGATCAGTCCTGCCACGTGGAGGAAGATTGATAAGCACATTTCCTGCGGCATCAATTTGGTTCCATTGCCGGGACACGAGTGCATAGCTTGACCTCGAAGTTTTCTTCAATCCACAGTCATGGTAACCCCAGACGGGCATGTTGCAGATGCTTCTGATGAATTCAATGAAGTGAATGCCAACACCAATGCTACTACCAATGTGAATGCAGATTTGCCCCCTCCTCCTCCTCCTCTTCGTCATCATGCTAGGGCAACACGCTCCAACAGTGTAGCTGATGGCAGAGGATTGCCAGATGCAAGGAGAGAGAAACGTCCTATGGAGGGACAAGGAGTTCCACCTCCTCAAAAGCGTCCAATTGGACAAATGAATATTGGAAACAGGGCAGGTCCCTCATCCAATCCGTTGAGTAGAAAGGAAATGCTGATGGAGCGAGCTCAGATTCTAGCTGAGTTATTGGCGATGGAGGAGGCAGAACAGGCGGACAGAAGGTCTGAGAGAGTGGCCCCATCCCAAATTTCTAATAGGGAGCGTGCCAGGAGCACCAGGCCAAACGAAACTGTGGGTCAGAACGTTGATCAAAGGATGGTGGTTCGACCTCAATCACCCATTCATGTTCCGAGTGACGACTTAAGAGCCAGTCTCACTAGGAACAGGGAGCAGGAGGCACAGTCGGACCTGAGGACGCAGCTTGAGGCAAACCGAAGTAGGCGTAGATCTCCAGCCAGGACAGAGATAGACGTGGCCGGTTTATAAAACCGGCGGTTAGCCGGTTTATAACTGGCGGTTTTCAACCCCCAAATCGCCAACCGGAACCGAACCGCCTAACCGGCTAAACCGGTTACGGTTTAGGCGGTTCACGGTTTCGAAGGTTATCCGGTTAACCTCCAGTTTGACGGTTTGGATCTGCTCGGCCGAGTCTTTGGTGTTTCTCGGTCGAGCATACTCTTTTTTTAATATCTAGCGTTCTGCTCGGCCGAGCAACTCATATGACTCGGCCGAGCATGAGGCATGACCGGTTAAATACACTGGAAAATGACCCCCTCGGTCGAGCAACTCATATGACTCGGCCGAGCATGACCGTTAAATGGTAAAGACTTACTGGAAAAAATGTCTTGCTCGGCCGAGCAACCCTCATGACTCGGCCGAGCATAAAACCGGCGGTTCAAAACCGGCGGTTCACGGTTTTTGAAAATACAAACCGAAACCGAACCTTGTAAATATCGGTTACGGTTAAACCGGTTGACCGGTTTTGACCGGTTAAAAACCGACCGGTTTGCCGGTTCGGTTTGAAAAGTGGACACGTCTAGACAGAGAGGTCTCAATCCCACAGGGAAAGGAATGGGCGCAGGTCGCCTATAAGAGAGGGGAGGCGCAGATCGCCACCCAGGGATGATAGGCGCAGGTCGCCACTCAGAAACGAAAGGCGCAGGTTGCCAACAAGAGAGGAAGGGCGCAGGTCGCCAGTCAGGTCAGTAAGGTCCCCTTCCCACAAGGATAGGAGAAGCAGACAACTAACTCCCCCCAGAAGTGAGGGTCAAAGGTTGAATGATGTTCCCCCTGCTGGAGAAGACAGACCCGATGCTAGGGAGTGGCTGCTATGGAAAAGGAAATTTGAACAATGGGAGGCTGAGAAGAAGAATGATACAGGAAAGGTCGAACGAATTGACTTTGCTCTTCGACCCTTAACCAAGGATTTGATTGATAGCTGACCTCCCGCCGGTTTCAGATTGCCACTTCTAGAGAAGTACTCGGGGGGACACCAATGCAAAAAGCCACGTAGCACACCTAGAAGCTACCATGTGTTTTGTCGCCAATGAGGATGAAAATATGTGCAAAGCCCTCATAAACACACTCACAGGGGCAGCCCTAACGTGGTTCAACAGTTTGGCAGCTGGTAGCATCTCCTCCTGGATGAGTCTGAGGTCAAAATTCCTAGAACGCTTCTCGACTGCTGGAGCTCGGAAGGTGACTGTCACCGACTTAAACAACTTGGTGCAAGGGAAGAATGAAAGCTCCATGAGCTACTACACCAAGTTTAAAGAAATGGTTGACAAGATTGAGAAGGATCTCACTGACAGGGAGGTGATCAATTGCTTCCGAAATGGCATTTCCTCGGAAGACATGGATTATGAACTAACGGTTCGTACTGTCACCACTCGACATGAGTTGTTCGAGAAGGCTTACAATGTGGCATTAGCCGAGGAAAGGAAAGAAAAGAAGAATGGGAAAGGCCCTAAGGTTGAGGTCGCTGACGACAAGAAAGACTCAGCCAAAAATGGAGGAAACAACAAAAATGGTAAGAACAGGACAAGGGCGACAGAGAAAGTGCCCGAAGTTTTCACTCCCCTGATGGTGAGTCGAACAGAGATAATGAATGCGGTCGAGTTGGCCCCACCTGCCCCCATAAACCCAGGCAACAAGTTTAGAAGGGACAATAGCAAGTACTGTGATTACCACAAGGATACGGGTCACCTCACAGAGGATTGCTTAGGCTTGAAACGCATCATCCAGAGAATGGTCGACCAGGGGAGGCTCGATGCATATGTTAAAAGACCTCAGGCAGGCGGTGGTGAGCGACCTGCAGGTGGACATCCTGAACCACAGCAACCCAGATTGAATTTGGGGGTCATCACAGAGCAAGCCAGCAACACAGCCATCAAACATAAAATCTTTCAGCTCAACAAAGCCCCACATGTGCCTCCGAGGAGAGATGTCAGGGATGAGGTGATCAGCTTCTACCCCCACGAACTGGCAACTAATATGGCGGCTAGAGAGCAATTTCTCGTCATCCCAGGTCTTATCGACGGATGTACGACGAGCAGACTCTTAGTCGACACGGGGGCCTGTAAAGACATTTTGTTCTACAAGACATTCCTGGAGATGGGTCTTTCCAACGAACAGCTTGAGAGATATGATGGCAGGTTGGAGGGCTTCACCAACCATCGAGTCGATGCCAAAGGCCAGATTGAGCTCGACGTTGACTTGGGCCAGCATCCATGCAGAGTTATTTCCAAGGTACAATTTATTGTAATAGATGTGAACAGTGACTATGCTGCCATCCTTGGTATTCCAGGTCAGGTCGCACTTTGAATGGTGGCGTCAATCCCTCACCAAAGGGTCAAGTTTCCTACACCTGCTGGAGTAGGCTGTGTACAAGGAACAGCTCGAGCCTACCTGGATCATGTTCTCAGAGAAAGAAAGAAAAGGGAGTTTGAGATTGAGACTGCAGATGGTTATTTAAAGCTGTCCCAGTCAGTCACCAAAACTACACGCCTATCAACGATCACCAATGTGGAGGAGTCGACCTATCGCTCAAATGACGAGGTCATGTTTGAGTCGACACGTCACTCTGAAACCACAGCGGTTGATCCAGATGTAGTTATGGTCGACCAAGTCCTCATAGGCAACCTATGCCTCCAGATCGACAATAACTCGGGGGCCACCATCACCACCAGTGAGGTTGCAGATAAGCTGGATGATATGATAGCTGAAGAGGCTCCACACCTGGGGGCCGAGGAAAGACAGAGGGTCAGAGAGATAATCATCGAGACCCTGCAGTTCAGAGATGGGCCAGAACTGGAGGCTGTGGACGAGCTAGAGTCAGTAATCACCAACCCTTCCTACCCCGACCAAAAAATTCAAATTGGAAAGCAGCTATCAGACGAAGAGCGAGCAGAGATCATCGAGCTGTTGAAAGAAAGTAATGATGTCTTTGCATGGCGAGTAGAGGACATGAGGGGAATCAAGGAAGAAGTCGCTGTTCACAGGCTTGAGGTCAACCCGACTATAAAGCCCAGACCCCAGAAATTGAGGAGCTTCGCACGTGATAAGGAAGAGGCCATAAAAGTTGAGGTACAAAAACTTTTGAGTGCAAGTATTATTAAGGAGGCCACTCATACAACCTGGTTGGCCAACGTGGTCATGGTGAAAAAGTCAAATGGCAAATGGAGAATGTGCGTCGACTTCACCACTCTAAACCTTGCCTGCCCGAAGGACAGCTATCCTCTTCCTAGAATTGACAAACTTGTTGATTCCATTGCTGGCCACTCTACCCTCAGCTTCCTAGATGCTTACTCGGGGTACCACCAGATAAAGATGCACGAGGAGGACATTGTGAAAACAGCTTTCCAAGCGGCTGGAGGCATCTACTGTTACAACATGATGCCATTTGGATTGAAGAACGCAGGGGAGACTTATCAAAGAATGGTGAACAAGGTCTTTGCCTCACAAATCGGCCGAAACATGGAGGCCTACGTCGATGATATGGTCATCAAAACAAAGACTGGACGTCACGTGGTCGACCTAAAGGAAACGTTCGCCAATTTGAGAGCAAACGACATGAAGCTCAACCCTAGCAAGTGTGTCTTTGGTGTAGCTGCTGGAAAGTTCCTTGGATTTATGGTGTCTCAGCGAGGCATAGAGGCTAACCCGGAGAAGATCAAGGCTATAGTCGACATGAAGGAGCCAACCAGCGTAAAGGAGATGCAGCGACTTAACGGCAGGGTGGCAGCCCTAGGTCGTTTTATAGCCAAGTCAGCTGAAAGGTCTCTCCCCTTCTTTAAATCATTGAGGGGGACGAAAAACTTTGAATGGACGGCTGAATGTCATTCGTCGTTCCAACAACTTAAAGAGTACCTTGCTGCTCCTCCCCTATTGAGCAGTCCGATCACTGGTGAGACCTTGTTCGTGTATCTGTCTGTGGGAGACAAGTCAGTGGCAGCAGTCTTGGTTAGAGAAGAAGAAGGTCATCAGAAACCAGTGTACTACGTCAGCAAAGCCTTATCAGATGTAGAGGGCAGATACTACAATGCTGAAAAGGTTGCCTACGCTTTAGTCGTAGCTTCAAGGAAGCTGCGAGCGTATTTCTTGGCTCATCCTATCGTGGTGCTCACGAATGCACCCTTGAGAAAAATATTGCACAAACCAGAGAGTTCAGGTCGCTTGCTCAATTGGTCAATTGCCCTTACGGAATTTGACATCGAGTATCGACCTCGAAAAGCGTTAAAGGCTCAAGCTCTAGCAGATTTCTTGGTCGAGCTTACGTTCACCAAGGAGGACAGCGAGCAGCGAGCTCAAAAGGAAAAAGCTAAAGGAAAAGAACAAGAGTCCCAGCCCGCCATTACTCTACCCGACGATTGCTGGAAGGTCTACTCGGATGGGTCAGCTACAAAAAATGTCAGTGGAGCTGGGATTGTTTTGATCGAGCCAGAGTCTGGGACCGTGTACGAGGAGTCACTAAGGTTCAAGTTCGATGCATCCAACAATCAGGCGGAGTATGAAGCCCTGGTAGCAGCCATAGAGTACGCCAAGTGCTTTGGTGCGACTAAAATCATAGCATACTGTGATTCTCAATTAGTAGTCAACCAAGTCAGAGGTGAGTATGAGGTGCTGAACTCTACTCTAGTCAAGTATCATGACCTGGTGAAGGAGCTGACAAAAGACTTGGAGTTCTGGGAGATCCAAAGGATTGGTCGAGAAGACAATGAGTTAGCCGACTTACTCTCAAAGCTAGCTACATCTGACGAGCCGCACGAAGAGCCCATCTCTTACCTTGAGAGCCCAGCTTATGAAAGGGTCAAAATCCAATGTATTGAAGACCCCTCTAGAAATTGGGTTTATGAGAAGTGCTGGATCGAAGAAATGAAGGCGTACCTAGAAAGTGGCGAGCTGCCTGATGACGAGAAGAAGGCTCGAGCTATAAAAAAGAAAGCTCTGAGGTACGTTATCCAAGGAGGTATGCTGTACAGAAGATCATATACTAGGCCATTACTGAAGTGCATTCACCCTCAAGAGGTCACTCTGTTAATGCACGAGGTGCACAGTGGGATTTGTGGTGGACACCCGGGGGCCAGGACTCTAGCCGACAAGTTAATAACTTTGGGATACTACTGGCCACACATGAGAGCTGACACACATGACTTTGTCCAGCAATGTGATCAATGCCAAAGGTTTGCTAACTTACCTCATCTACCTACAACGGAGCAAACACCTGTGATCACAGTTTGGCCATTTGATATGTGGGGCATCGACTTGATTGGCCCCTTCCCCCCCGCCCGGGGAAATTGCAAGCATGTGATCGTTGCCATTGATTATTTCACCAAGTGGGTTGAAGCAAAGCCACTAGCTCGCATCACAGAGGAAAATGCCATTAATTTCATCCACGACTGCATCTGGTGTCGATTTGGATTTCCTAGAGCTATAGTATCAGACAACGGCCTGCAGTTCTCCAGAGCCTTCGAAGCAGAGATGAATCGGGTTGGGATCAAACACTGGCAATCTTCTATCGCCTATCCTCAAGGAAATGGGCAAGCTGAAGCAGCGAATAAACTTGTCCTATCTTCACTCAAGACGGGCCTCGTAGGTCGACGCAATAACTGGTTGGACGAACTCCCCCTTGCTCTTTGGGCAGTTCGCACAACCACTCGGGGGCCTATGGGGGAAACCCCATTCGCTCTCACATATGGATCAGAGGCCATGGCACCTGCTGAGCTCAGATTTCCTACTGCCAGAGTAACTTTCTTTGATCAAGAACAGAATGACACCAACAGATTGATCGACCTGGATCTGATCGACGAGAAGCGAGATACGGCTTAACTTCGGATGGTCAACTACAAGCAGCGAACTAAAAGTTACCACGACAAGAAAGTGAAAGCCAGGTCATTTCAAGTAGGAGATCACGTGTTGAGGAAGATCGAGGCAACGGGGAGAAGGACCCAGCAGAACAAGCTATCTCCTAACTGGGAAGGTCCTTTCATAGTTACTCGAGTTGTCAAAGAAGGGACTTACATGATTGCTCATCCTGATGGTGAAGAGCTGAAGCACCCATGGCACGCTACTCACCTCATCAAGTACTACTTCTAAAGTTCACATCTATAGCTCAGTTCAAGGCTATTACAGTTCCTAAGATTGAGATTTGTCATAGTTATAGCTTTCCATTGATGTAAATGTTTCCCTACTTCAATAAAAATTACACCTTTGTTCGACCCAACATTGTGTTACACCAACTTCAACAAGCTCGACTCATAGTCAGCCTCGTTTTAACAAGATCGATTCTTAATCAGCTTCGTTCATTTAAACAAGTCTGACTCTTAGTCGACTTCGTTCTGACAAGCTCGACTCTTAGTCAGCTTCGTTTTAACAAGCTCGATTCTTAATCAGCTTCGTTCATTTAAACAAGTCCGACTCTTAGTTGACTTCATTCTAACAAACTCGACTCTTAGTCAGTCTGTTCTAATTTGCTCGATTCTCAATCAGCTTTACTCCTTAAAACAAGCTCGACCCTTGGTCAGATTTGGTGAAACGAACAGGATCGAATCTTAGTCAATCTTATTTCCAAAAGCTATATAAGTCTGAGGTCGACTGAGCCATCAAAGGACAGGTCGACCTTAGTCTTAGGGTGACTCCTTTGCCCTTTTACATCTAGCTCGACACATACATGCTAAAGTCAACAACCTACATGTAACGAAGAAAAGTCAGCTACGATTAAACATGGTTAAGTCTCCCCAAAATGGGCCAAGACTTAAATGTAAACAGAAAGTTATAAAGTATTATGCCTCCCAAAAAGAAGGGCCAAGGCATTCAAGTATTCAAAAAACCAAAAAAATGAAAAGTGTTTGGGACTTATTCATTACATAACCATCAACATAAAACTTCATTCTGTGGGCTCACCGACAGCTTCACCATTAGTAGGCACTGGAGTGACGTCATTTTGATCACCTACAGCAGATGGCTCACCTAAAACTTGCTCTTTTTGGTAGACCACCTTCCTTGAGTCGCTAATGATATAATTGGGAGACTCCTCGTCAAATGCCGGATCCTCATACTCATCGAGTTCAGCCAAGATGGTGTTGAAGTTAACCTTTTCCACCGCAGGAGGGTTCCAAGGTGCTGCCTCTGCTTCTTCATCATCTTTGATTATAAGCTCCAGGTCATTATCATTGAATGGCACCAAGGAGTGACCTTGACGAGCAGCTGTGTTATATTGATCCTCCGAGGCCCATTTGGCTAACTGCTCGACAGAAATGTTGACAGAAGGATCCACTATGATACGCCGAGCCATATGTCTCAGGCCCACCTCGTCGAATCCCCTGGATTCTTTGGTAACATGGGCGTGAAGCTCGTCACTATCTTTATAAGCTTTTATGGCCTCCTCCTTGGCCGCCTTCACAGCATCAGCCAGCTCGCCCTCCCACTTAAGCCGGGCAACCTCAAGCTCCTCTTGTTTCTTGGCTAGGGTAACCGGCACCTCCTCCAACTGCTGGGTCGCCATTTCCAGGTCTGCAGCCATCTTTTTCTTCTCCTCCTTCAGGGCTGCAAGCTCGTTGTTCGCCTTTCCCAAGCTCTTCCAGGCCTCCTCCTTAAGCTTTATCTCATTATCCTTGACGAGCTTCAAGGCATCATACGAGTTATCTAGGTCAGAATGGGTTTCCTTCAGCTGTTCAAACTCCTACTTCAACTTAGCATTGGCCTCTTGCAACTCCCCCACCTTGGTGTTTTCCTCCTCCAGCTTCTTCAACTCTTCATTCTTTTTAGTCAGCATGGACTTGGCTAGCTTCTCTTGCTCCTCAGCAGTCTTCCAATAAGTAGTAGCCAGGTCAATCATGGCAAGAGACTGAAAGGACGAGTATGAGGAAGGTGTTAAATTTGAGAAACAAAATGGAAACTTGGAATAAGCGAGCAAAATAAAGGTAGCAACACAAGAAATTGCAAGTGTTACCTCGGAGGAAGCTAACCCGACCCTAGCTCTGCAGGCTTCTGGAGTTAGAGGTTTCTTGGTAAATTCCATAATCAAATCCTGGTCAGCACCCCTCCTGACCACGGCCTGTCCATACTCCAGCTCAGGGTATTCCCTGGCCAAGCAGTTGATCCTGGTCAAAGGGACCACATCACTTAGCTCGTCAACGCGAGTCTGGATCAATTCGGCATAAGAAACCTGGACGGGAGAGGGCTGGGGGCTCCTTATTTCGGTCTCCACTGGCTCACTAGCATTGACTTGGTCAGATGTCGAGCTCACCTTGGACGGACCAATCTCTATCTTCTTGCTAAGAGGGGCAGCATCATCTTCATCCTCCTCTTCATCCAGCTCGATTACAGGCAACTTAGCCTTGGAAGCCTTTTTAGATTTGGTTTTGGCTTTAGCTTGAGCACGGGTCCTAGTCCTGATGCCCCCCCCAACTGGTTCCACAGCTTGATCAGACACATTGACCTTAGCAGCGTTGACCTCATCTGTGCCTTGACCAGCATCTCCAGTTCGGTCCTCCTCCAGCTCCTCCAAATTATCCTCCACTGGAATAGAATTGACAGGGTCCACATCTACTGTCTTCAAAATCTCTTGGCGCTGAACACCCTCCCTCTCTCGGTGTTCCCTGGCATTAGCTGCACCATAGCTCCTCTTGCTTTTCCTGACGTCGATAGCTCGGCCCATATTCGCCTCTTGCTCTGGAGTCAAAACTGCCCCAAAATAAAAGTGAATCAAGAGTCAGGTCAACATATGAAAAGTCTACATACGAGCAAAATGTTCTATGTACGAATTGAGCATACACGAGTAACTAAATCGATGAACATGTCAGGTACATAAGAGCTAAAAGGCAAACTTGTGAATAAGCAATCTACACGCAAGAACATATGCTAGTTAATAAGTTCTACACACGAACAGTCAGTTCTGTGTACGAGCAAAACACTAGCATGTCAGCAACTATTGGAAGGATCAAAGGACAGTGAATGGTAAAAATTCTTACCCCCAAAGTTCTCTACCCGCTCCTTACAATGGTTGGCAGTCTTCTTACAAAAATGACACTCTTTCTCGAATCTGAATCGAGCTCCCTCATGGGTGACCCAATCCGGATACCTCTGGCATCTAACTATTGGAACCATAGGCACAACATCTCCCTCGCTGACCATCATTCCAGCTCGGATGTAGTTGTTTTTGTTGGTCCCCAAAGAATCCCAACTTATAGCTCCCCTCTTGGTGAGCTCCATCAACTTCTTACTCAAATCATTGTGCCAAGCTGGCTCCTAGTAATCCTGCTCCCTCACTTCAGTAGTCTCAACACCGGGTAGAGGGAACTCCCATCCTCTCCTGCTCTCCACCACAAACACATAAGAGTTCCAACCACTAGCCTTACTAGGGAGATTGGCAAACAACTTTGGATATTTTGGCTTGGAAGGGGTACTTATCCCATTACCTTTATCAAACTTGATACTAAAGAACTCCTTGAACACTCTCATACAGGGTTCATATCTCAAGAACCTACAAACCATAATGAAGCAAACCAGTACCCTGCAAGTGTTGGACCCTAGTTGAAGTGGCAGTGCATCGGTGCATTCTAAGAACTCGTTTATGAAGGGGTCTAAGGGTAACCTCAAGCCGGCTTCAAATTGGCCATAGTAGAAAGCCACCCTAGTAGGATCCTCCTCATAGGTATCCCCAAATTGGTCGAAGAAATCTTTCCTACTATACAATGTGACGTCAAACTCCTTCCTATCAACCTCACAAAAGTCATACACCATACTCAATCGGGATGGGAGATTCTGCCTTCCCCTGAATGGCCTTGGAGGCACATATCCCCTTTCATTTTTGCCAGGCGCCACAGAAGCTTCGAAAGCATCGACTATGCGTGGGCTGGATGAGGTAGAGGCATTAGCATCACCTTGAATCTCCATATCTGTACAAGAAGAAGGGGAAATAGGGGAATCAGTTCTATGCAAGGTTTCGTGGGACCTGGTAGACACACTAAGGGGCGACCTAGATTCCCTCGGAAAGCTAATCCTGTTCCTATGGAAAGAAGGTTTATCTGAGTCCTGGACATAAAACACAGATAGATGGTCAAGAAGCTCATGGAAAAGATGAAAAGACTCCACTCTTGGGTCATTTGTCTCTAAGGTACCCAAGTTCTCACCCACAGGAAAGGCTAATGCAGTAAAACGCAAACCCCAACGGGTCAAAATTGAAGTACACTCCTCCATAGACATCTCTCTCCACTCTCCGTTCAAGTGTTTATAAACCCTACGGTTGACACTGCAGTAACCATACCAAGCTCCAGGCTCAGTTCTAAAGGTCCTGGCCATGGAGGAATTAGAGAAATTGCAGAAATTAAAACCCTAATATTGAGGGCAAAGAGGAATACCTTAACAATCAAGCAGGAAGAGGTATGGTGGAAGACGAAAGTTCAATTTATAGCAAAAATATTTCCGTTGCCTTCGCCGGAATCACGCAAGAGCTCAGAGACAGCAAAAGTTGTAATTGAAGAAGGATTCTTGAATTTATATTCTCCGAAATTGGAAAGGAAAAGGAAAAATAAAAGGTTATTTTCCTAATTAATGGCAGAAACAGTTTCCAAGGCGGACTCTCAAACGTCAAAACAATAATCATTACGAGAAACGGCGCTCCTTCAGATCTGGCCGTTCAAACATTTGACGATACAGATTGTGGCACGTCACCTATGGTCGAATAAATCTCAGAGCGAGTAGTGACCTTCGAGTAAAGTCATCCTCTTCAAAAGTTTCCTTAACTTCCTAGTCGACAAAGTCAACTCGAAAGTTGGAGGCCACTGATACCAAAAGTATCTAGCTGGGCCAAGCGAGTAAAGCCCAATCCACAAGCAATTAATGCCACCATATTCTCTATGGGCTAGGCCCAATCATTACATGGCTCAAGGTCCATCTCACATATCAGTCGACTAAGTTCATTGTCCGACCTATTAGGTCCCGACCTAACTTAGTCCGACCTTATGACCCAGTCATATTTCGGGTACGATCCAACTCTACCCGACAGTCAGGACGACCCAAATACAAGTGTCGACCTCGACCTACTGAGGCAAGCGTCGACCTAACGGTTACAGGCGTACAAACTGTAACTCTTGCCATAACTGCTTTCCTACAAATAAGGGACTGTTCCAGGACACGTTCACACTACATGTAACTGTCCCTAGGATCACGGAGCTCATGTAGCCCTGTCATTAAACCACCTACATCAACTATAAATACATCATCATTACCAACGGTGCAAAGGTAACTGCTATTTTGCTATCAGAATTCTATTATTCAGTACACTTTAGCTTTCCAATCATCAAATACTTACTCTCACGCCCGAGGGTCTAAGCCGGAGACACATCCGGCTAGTCGTGGGTTCTAATTTCAGGTCAAGGAGCCAGGTGATCAGTCCTGCCACGTGGAGGAAGATTGATAAGCACATTTCCTGCGGCATCATATATATATATATATATATATATATATATATATATATATATATATATATATATATATATATATATATATATATATATATATATATATATATATATATATGTGTGTGTGTGTGTGTGTGTGTGTGTGTGTGTGTGTGTGTGTGTGTGTGTGTGTGTGTGTGTGTGTTATATATAAATATTATTAATATTAAGAAAATTATTAAAATTATTAAAACAAACATATATATTATGTGGGACAGGTTAAAGGTTAAATGGGGCGAGTTCGAGAAAATTCCAAATCCATCCCGAACCCGACAGGTTTTAAAAACGACTTCCCAAACCCTTCCCTTTAAGGCCGAGTCATTGGGGGTTCAAGGAGAATTCGAGATTTTTGATCTCTAATTATAACCTAATAAATGGAATATAACATTAAAAAATAAAACAAAAAATAATGTTTCTCACCACTTAAAAACTAGCTCACTTAATCATCTCATAGGCCTAGAGTATACATGTAACGATCCCGAATTTTCATTAATTAAATAAATCAATAAACATGAATAAATATCTCAAAAGACAGGTCCATAACGGTATGAAAGTTTCGTGTAGCTAGGAAACTTTAATCACCCAACAGACAACAGATGTGAGTACAGATGTGTCTCACAACTGTCCACACATCCACAGATAATGCAGCGAAATAAAACAAATTAAAAGCAATAACTCAAGAATTATTTACGCTTACTTATCTATGAGATCAGCAAACTAGTCTTATGCCCAAAAACTTTTCACTATAAAAACTTTTTTTTCTTACAAAAACAAATAAGTGAAAAACTAAAATATGAAAATACTAAACGAGTTCTAATCACCTTCTACGACAAGAACAACTCCCCTTTCCCAAGTAGGATCTATTCTAGTCAGAAGTAAAACAAGAGAACTATATGAAAAGCTAGATGTGAGTTACGGATGTAAGGCACAACCTTCACTCACAACCTAAAATTAGCAATGTCGAATACTATGAAGAGTATGTAATTTTCTCTCTAAAATTTCGTAGCTTCTTTTTGTGCTGAATGCCTTGTATTTATACTGCACCATAGAGAAGATCTTCATGTAATCAACATCTTCCTTTGTGAGATCTCTTTTCCTATATGAAAACATAAATCACACTCACAAAGAAATAGAATATTAGTGGATTAGTCCTAATATAAAACTATGTACATAAATAAAAGATATTTACATATTTACAATCTCCTAGTTAAAGTAGGATACTTATAAATCTTCCATGAAAGTCCCAAAATCTTCTTACCATATAGAAGTATAATGAAATAAGGAAACATAATTATGTTCCCACAAAACTCACATTTTCAATCTCCCCCTATTTTGGACTTTCTGGTCAAAATCAAAGATTTATAGATTTCACAATTTATGTCCACAAAAACTAGGATGAACAAAACTCCCCCTGAATGGATGTGTGTCCAGATGTGTATACACATCCACACATAAAGACTGCAAGAACAGAGTTAGAGCAAAAAATAGCAGTTCATTAAAAATTAACAGCAAAACAATCATTCAGAAACATCCTAATTAAAAGATATTACAACCCATTGTTTTAAAAACTAAAACTAAAGCAGAAATTAAAATTGTCTTAACAACCATCATAGCAAAAGCACCAAAAAAAAACTTTCTCCCCCTAAATTAAAGTTCCCAATGCTTCCAGCCCGGCGGAATACAGCGGAAGATCCCATTTTTTATTTCCAAGAGCGGCGCAGGTACAGAGCTTGATTCTCCCCCTTTTTGACTAGAAAGTTTAGCATGCCACCTGAGAAGTCTATCCTTAAGAGCTTTAAGGTTGTTGGCATGAGCAGTGGAGGTTTGAACTTGGGCTTCAGCAAGGGCAATTTCAGCATCCAAATCTTTTATTTGAGCCTCAAAAGGATCATCATCTGTGGGTTCAGATGTGTCCACATCTGGCATAGCAATTTCAGGTACAGTGCCCAAAGGGAGATCCACATGTCTTTGCTTAGGGTCTAGCAGGGTTTTGGTTTCCTTAAACAGAGCAAATTTTTCAAACTTTTCTTCTCCTTTTTCAGGCTTAACTCCATTGGCTATCAGGATTTGAGAGATCAAAGAGGGATAGGGTAAAGACCACTTTTTAGATGGTGACTCTCCATAGTCACAAATCTTCCTAAAAATGAAATCTCCAAAGTTAATATGCCTCTTAATGCCCAATCTATAGAGAAGGAGAGCTTGCACCCTAGTAACTGAACTTTTGTTATTTGAGGGGCAAAGATTGGCAACAAGAATGGAATGGAGAAAACAGTAGAGAGAGGATAAAGATCCACTTCCCAAATCCTTTGGCTTCACAGGCCAAGAGGTCACCTTTCCATGGGTGATAGCAGCCACAAGTTCATCATCATCAATAGCAACTAACTCATCCAAAGAATCATCCAAACCAAGAAAATCATTCACCACAGATGGGGAAAAGGGGACAAACTTTCCTCTAACACAAACAGACAGGGGAGAGGAGCATCTATCTAGTCCCTTGGTCAAATTGGCATAAAATTCATACACCATCTTAGGATAGAAAGGGAGAGGATGATCCACAGTTAAAAATAGTCCTCTTTCTTCAAAAAATTTGTCCATACTAAGCTTAAAGAAGGTTTCCCTATCTCTTTTCATTTCCACAACAAAGGCTTTAGAGGAAATTAGGCCAAACCTATCAGAGGCCTTTTTGGTCAAAAATTTCTTAGAGAAGGGTTTTAGGGTAGGAGCAATGGAAAGAGTTGAAGACATACCCTTGTCAGATTTCTTCCTTGTAGATGTGCGTCTGGATGTGTGCACATCCTCAGACACATCCTTTGCAGGGGATGGAATTTTGAAGGACTCTACCTCAGTTTCATCATCAGAAGAGGAATCTATTTCTTGGTCCTCTTTTTCTTGTTCTAATTCATCCCTTCCCAGTTTGTAGTTGACATCAGATGCAGTGTCATCACTCTCATAGCTTGATTCTGACTCATAAGCTTCTTCCTCAAGAGACTCTAAGTCAGTAGAGGCAACCTTTTTCTTCCCTCTCAAATCCATCAAAACACTTGCTAAGGGTTCTTCATCACTAAAAGTAATAAGATCTTCAACAGGACTTGAAACTACAGGAGCAGGAGTATCAACAATAGGAACAGACGTATCAACAACAGGAGTAGGAGTAGGATTGGGGATAATAGGATCAGATGGTTTAAAAGGTGGTGATGGAATAGGATCAATGGGATCATTATGGGGAATATTATCAGAAGGGGTAATAATAGGGACAGGATCAACAACTACTGGAGGGGTAACAGCAAATTTAGCTCTAGATCTAACAAGAGGAATAATTACCTCTTCTCCTTCTTCTTCACCATCATCACAAGCTATAGCGGTAGAAGGTTTCCCACCTGGTTTCTTCAGGTTCTTCAGCTTGTCAGACTCTGACAATTTTCTAACCCTATGCAATCTTCGAAGGTTACGTTGGGGAACAGGGATCGCAGCAGGCTTCAGGGGTTTTGCTTGAGCTAGCTTCCTTTTCTTGTTTGAGGAAGGTTCTACAGAAGGAGGAATAGGGGCGACAACCGATGGTGGAATCACCAGAGAGGTTGGAGCCTTAGGGTTTTCAGAGGTTGGTTCTAATGTAGGGGATTTAGGTGACGGAGCTTCCATAATTGGTTCAGATGAGGACGAAGGGGAGGCAAATTCAGCAAGGAATTCTGAAATAGCAGGGTTGACGACAATGGAAGCTTCTCCTTTAGCTACATAGATTGGAGCAACGTCAAGAACGTCTTCTTCGTGAATATTGGAGTGATCGGCCATTTAATCAGAAGAATTGGGTTAGGTTGAACAGTAGAAGGAGAAATTAATGCAATGTGTGTGAGATTGTGTGCACAGAGAAGGAAGAACAAAAGGTTTTAGCAAGGGTTTATGGGGGATGGGACGGATGTGAGGGATCTTAAATACTCACAGCTCCCCCTTTCCAACTAGAACTAGGAATCCTTCTCCAAAAAGGTCTCACACAACCCAAATTCCTTAAGAGTCCTCCAACGGCTAGAAACCTTTGAGGTTACCACACACAACCACCTTCTAAGAAATAGGGGATCAAAATAAAACAAGATTTTGATAGATTTTTATGGAAACAAAAATAGCTCAGCCATATCTTTATATAAAAAGGAATCCCAATCGAATTTTTCAACCTTTTCAAACAAGGAATGATACACACCTTTTCTTTCATGAAAGATATTGGAGATCAAAAACCTATAAAATCAAAGAATGAATTAAGAAAGAAAATTAATTAACTAGTATATTTACAAAGCTCCTATATGTCCTAAAAAATGCAGTATGCCTAGCATGATGCAAACACACAGGTGATGGAAATATTCTCAGCTTATGGATGTGGCATAGGATGTGAGTCACATATGGGGACACATTTAGATCACAAAAAGTCAATGAGCAATAATCCAATCTGCACAGCCTCTAGGATGCATCCACCAATTTTTTGTTGTGGATTTTTTGCATTGTGAGTAGCTTTCACTTTACTTGATCCCAAAGATAGCCCTTTTTCCCAATGATCTTATCAAGTTTGATTTCAAGATTTCTTATGAGAATCACTTGATCACAATGGTATGGCTTCATACTAAGGGTGAAGCAGCTGTTTCTCACACATTTTTTTTTATAGCACCCACTGTGAGATACCTAGGAAGGTTATACCAAGTCATCAAAAGATGACATGGACAGGAAGTGCTCACAATTAAGTGATCAAAAACAATGTCAAGATGAAGACTCACAAGTGACCACACTGAGAAATTTTGTGCTAATGCATGATATATTTTTTTTGATTTTTGATTTTTATAATTTTTTTTTTCAGTTAATCTAATAACAGATGTGTTAGAGGATGTGAGACACATTTGTGCTCACAACCTTAGATATCACACAAACCAAGAGACTTTCTCAAGGAGGAAAATCTCTCCAAATCTAATGCCTTTATAAATATATCAGCCAATTGATTTTCAGTCCCAACAAATTCCAGACAAACAGTTTTTTGTTCTACAAGATCTCTGATGAAATGATGTCTAATATCAATGTGCTTTGTTCTAGAATGTTGGACAGGATTTTTAGATATGTCCAAGGCACTTTTGTTATCACAAAAAGCAGTCAAAACTTTGCTATTCAATCCATAATCTTTCAACATTTGATTCATCCAAAGTAGTTGTGTGCAGCAACTCACAAGGGCAACATATTTAGCCTCAGCAGTGGATAAGGACACACAATTCTGCTTCCTACTATACCAAGACACAAGGTTATTTCCTAGGTAGAAACATCCACCTGTGGTACTCTTCCTATCATCACTATTTCCAGCCCAATCAGAATCAGTGTACCCAACCAAATTGGTGTTTGTTTCTTTAGAATAATACAGTCCTAGGTTCACAGTCCCACTCACATATCTAATGATTCTTTTCAAGGCTTTAAGATGGGACACCTTAGGGTTGGCTTGGTATCTTGCACAGAGACATACACTGTACATAATATCAGGTCTACTTGCAGTGAGGTAAAGCAGACTTCCTATCATGCTTCTGTACAGTGTTTGATCAACACTCTCACCATCAGAATCATGACTTAGCTTTTGGGAAGATCCCATTGGTGTTCTTTGATGTGAAGAGTGTTCAAGCTCAAACTTTTTCACAAGATTCTTGGCATACTTAGACTGTGAGATGAACATGCCATCTTTGAATTGCCTAATCTGTAAGCCTAAGAAAAAGTTCAACTCACCTACCATACTCATCTCAAATGTGGAAGTCATGCTATCCACAAATTCAGCTAGCATAGGGTCAGAGTTTGACCCAAACACAATATCATCTACATAGATTTGTGCCACAAGAATCTCCTTTTTATTTTTTCTCACAAACAGAGTTTTGTCAACCTCACCTCTCTTGAATCCTAGTTGAAGCAAATGGTCAGTCAACCTACCATACCAAGCTCTAGGGGCTTGTTTTAGCCCATACAGAGCTTTTTCAGCTTATACACATGGTTAGGATACTTGGAGTCCACAAAGCCTTTAGGTTGTTCAACATAGGCTTCCTCATTCAATATCCCATTTAGAAAAGCACTCTTAACATCCATTTGATGTAGAGTGATCTTGAGGTAACAAGCAATGGCTAACAAAAGCCTAATGGACTCAATTCTTGCAACAGGAGCAAATTTCTCCTCAAAATCAATTCCCTCAATTTGAGTATAACCTTGAGCAACTAACCTAGCTTTATTTCTAGTGATCACACCTTGCTCATCAGTTTTGTTCTTGAAAATCCATTTGGTTCCTATGACATTACCATGAAAGGGTCTAGGGACAAGAGTCCACACCTCATTCTTTTCAAATTGAATCAACTCATCTTGCATAGCAAGAATCCAGTCAGCATCTTTCAATGCTTCAACAATATTCTTAGGTTCAATCTTAGAAATAAAACAACAAAAACTTACCTGGGAGTATGCTGAAGAGCAACTCCACAAACCAGCCATCTTTCTATAGTCCACTTTGTCCTTTTGTCTAGTTCTCACTTGAGCATGCACATCTCCCACAACTTGTGAAGTGGGGTGGTTTTTCTAGATTTTAGAAGGAATATCCTTTGATCTATCCACACACCCATCCACATTACCTTCTGGAGCATCATCCTGATCAGAATCAAAGGAACTGTCCTCAGTTACAGAAGTTTGAGTGGATGTGGGAGCAGATGTGAGTTCAGATGTGGAGGCAGATGTGTCCACATCCTTGGTTACATCCTTATCAGGTTCTGCAGGTTTTTCAGTACTGACATCATTTGTTGGTTCTCCAGCACCAGTTTCTGTATCCTTCCAGTCTAGTAAGCAACCTGAAACATCATCCTCAGCAGTCTTGAGGTTAAGATCAAGTGAGTCATCAAATATAACATTGGCAGATTCCATAATGGTCTTAGTTTTGAGATTAAAAACTCTGTAAGCTCTACTATTAGTGGAATAGCCCATGAAAATTGCTTTGTCACTCTTTGAATCAAACTTGGACAGATATTCTCTATCATTGAGAATGTAACAAACACATCCAAACACATGAAAATATTTCACAGTTGGCTTCTTTCCAAGGAGGATTTGGTATGGAGTGACAGTGCTACCAATCCTTAGAAACACCCTATTGCCAATGTGACAAGCAGTGTTCAAAGCTTCTGCCCAAAATTTCTTGGACAGGTTTTTAGAACTTAACATGACCCTAGCCATTTCTTGAAAAGTTCTATTTTTTCTTTCAGCAATTCCATTCTGCTGTTGGGTGATTGGTGCAGAAAACTCATGAGTGATTCCCTTAGAATTGCAAAATTTAGTGAATATTTGATTCTCATATTCAGTGCCATGGTCAGACCTAATTCTCACAGTCTTAAGACCATAGAGGTTTCTCACCCTTTTGTACCAATTCTTGAATTCTCCAATTGTTTTAGATTTTTCTCTTAAGAACATTACCCAAGTGTACCTAGAATAATCATCAACACACACAAAAGCATACTTTTTCTTACCAAAGCTTTCAACTTCAATAGGTCCCATTAAGTCAGTATGAATCATCTCCAAACACCTAGAAGTGGAGCATTGTTGGACCTTTTTATGTGATGCTTTTGTTTGCTTTCCCTTTTGACATGAACCACAGAAATCAGGGTTCTTGAAGTTCAGTTTAGGGAGGCCTTTAATAGCTTCAAACCTTTGAAGTTCTTCCAGAGTTCTACAGCTAGCATGCCCTAATTTTTGGTGCCACAGATTGACATCATTAGCTTTTGAGCTTAGGCAAGAAAGATTGTCACCAAATTGGTAACAATTGTCAGCAGATCTAGGACCAGTAAACACACAGGTATTATCCTTATCAAACACTTCACATAAGTGCTTATCAAACTTCACATAAAGATCATCATCACACAGTTGACTGATGCTTATTAGGTTGGCTTTCAAGCCTTCCACATGGTACACATTGTGCAATTTTGGGAGACCCTTAACATCTAGGGTTCCTTTCCCAACAATCTTTCCTTGAGCACCTCCACCAAAATTTACTTTCCCTCCATTAATCACTTCAGAGTCAAGAAGGACTGCTTAGTTTCCAGTCATGTTCCTAGAGCACCCACTATCAAAATACCAAGAGCCAGAGACAGTACTCTTGAGGGAAGAGTAAACAACATTGCAGGTGGCAATTGGTTTGGCCACCCACTGTTTTACAGTTTTCTTTTTGGGTTGCAGAGGTCTCAGATTACCAAGATGTGTATTTGGATGTGCATATATCTTCTCACACATCTGAGGCTGATTGAAGTGGCCAGATTTTTTATCAGCCTTGAGTTTGTAACAGAAGGGCCTAATGTGACCAGGAGCTAGGCAGTAGTGGCAGATGTAGTGCCTCTTCCTAGGTCTTTTCTCACTTAAAATGACTTTTTCTTTAAAAACTTGTTTTTTCACATTTTTTGAGGTAGAAGCCTCACATCCCTCCTTTAAAAAATTATTTTCAAAACCCAAACCAGTTTTGTCACGTTGACCTATAGAAAAAGCTTCTTCAATTTTCATCTTACTTTTATTTAACTTAGTAAAAGTATTTTCAGCTTGTTCACATTCATTCTTGAATTTTTCAAGGTCAACTTCTCTTTTGGTCACAAGGACTTCAAGTCTTGCAATGATATCTTTTTGAGCATCATTTTCCTTTGAAAGAACAGCTTTTTCATCTTCACAAGCAGCCAATTTATCAGAAAGAGATTTATTTACCTTAACAAGTACCTCAATCTTGTCCAATCATTTCATCCAATCTGTATGCAGCTCCTTGTATGTTGCAAAAAGTTCTTCATAGGGAATGTCCCTTTCTTCATCTTCATCATCTGAATCTCCTTTTACAGAGAAACAGTTCAGCAACAGTTCAGATGTGACACCAGATGTGTTCACAACTAAGACCACATCCAAGAAATTTTCAGGAGCATCCTCTTTTATATCTGCAGAAAAAGCATTAAACACAGAATGGCAGTTTATGATAGACATGTTAGCCACTTCTTCTTCATCATCCTCACTGTCACTAAGGGTAGCAGTTAAGCTCATTCCTTTCTTTTTAAGTGTGTTAGCACACTCATTGGCATAATGACCAAAGCCACAACATGCCCTACATTGGACAGATTCAGATGATTTGTTTTCAAAGCTTGGTTTCTTGAATCCGATTAATCGATGCTAGGTTTTGATTTTTCAGAGCACCGAGAGTAGGTTTGTTAGGAAATTTACTTATCCTTCTATTTTTCAGTATTGAACTGAACTTCTTTGAAATAAGAGCTACATCCTCTTCTTCAAGATTAGACTTGTCAATTTCAGAGGATAATTCCACAAGCTCTTTTGGAAGTGCAGCAGCACTTTTGAGAGCAAGACTGTGTGTTTTGTTCTTTTTCTGAGCCTCAAGGTTTAGCTCAAACACAGTCAAGATTCCTACGATTGTGTCAAGACCTACAGTGTTTGTGTCTTTTGTTTCCTCAATCACAACCACTTTTATGTTAAACCTTTCAGGTAAGGTCCTTAAAATCTTACTTACAAGTCTTTCATTGGAGATAGATTCTCCTAGACTTGTGCATTCATTCAAAATCTCATGAATCTTAGCAGCATATGACACAATGTCCTCAGTTTCTTCCATTCGAAGTAACTCAAACCTATCCATTAAAATTCTAAGCCTGGTAGCTTTCACACTTGGTGCTCCCTCACATTGAGTTTGCAGAATATCCCAAGCAGCTTTGGCTATACTCTCATTAGTTATAAGCTTGTACATATTCCCAGAAACATGGCTGGAAATAGCACCCATAGCTTTTGAATTATAATTTGCAGTTTGCATTTCATCAAGAGTCCATTGATCTTCAGTTTTTCTTTCGAAAATAGACTCACCAACACAAAAAGGTGGCTTTTTCTCCACAGTAGGAGGTTGCCATGCAACAAGAATACACATCCAAGCCATTTCATCAATACTTTTGATGTAATTTCGCATCTTAGACTTCCAAAGAGAATAATTGGGGCCATCCAAGACAGGAGGCCTGTTTTGGTGATTTTGGCATTCCATAATGACTACACTTTCTGGATCAACACTCAGTAATATATCGAGAGTTGGCTCTGATACCAATTGAAAGTTTCGTGTAGCTAGGAAACTTTAATCACCCTACAGACAACGGATGTGAGTACAGATGTGTCTCACAACTGTCCACACATCCATAGATAATGCAGCGGAATAAAACAAATTAAAAGCAATAACTCAAGAATTATTTACGCTTACTGATCTATGAGATCAGCAAACTAGGCTTATGCCCAAAAACTTTTCACTATAAAAACTTTTGTTTCTTACAAAAACAAATAAGTGAAAAACTAAAATATGAAAATACTAAACGAGTTCTAATCACCTTCTACGACAAGAACAACTCCCCTTTCCCAAGTAGGATCTATTCTAGTCAGAAGTAAAACAAGAGAACTATATGAAAAGCTAGATGTGAGTTACGGATGTAAGGCACAACCTTCACTCATAACCTAAAATTAGCAATGTCGAATACTATGAAGAGTATGTAATTTTCTCTCTAAAATTCCGTAGCTTCTCTTGTGCTGAATGCCTTGTATTTATACTGCACCATAGAAAAGATCTTCATGTAATCAACATCTTCCTTTGTGAGATCTCTTTTCCTATATGAAAACATAAATCACACTCACAAAGAAATAGAATATTAGTGGGTTAGTCCTAATATAAAACTATGTACATAAATAAAAGATATTTACATATTTACAATCTCCTAGTTAAAGTAGGATACTTATAAATCTTCCATGAAAGTCCCAAAATCTTCTTACAATCAAATTTAAAATATGCATTTTTAGGAGAGGGAGAGACTTTACCTGTCATAATTGCATCTGATTTGTCCACTGACCAAGAGGCCCAATTGATTGCTGTTTTGTGTGAATATAAAGAGGTCATTGGGTGGACATTGAAAGACATTAAGGGAATTAGTCCCACAATGTGCATGCACAGAATCCATCTCTTGGATGATGCTAAATCGTCTAGGGAGAGACAACGGAAACTGAACCCTCACATGGAGGAAGCCGTGAGAAAAGAGGTCCTGAAATTGCTAGATGAGGGTATTATTTACCCAGTGGCTGAGAGTGGGTGGATAAGCCCGGTACAAGTTGTACCAAAAAGATCGGGCATCACTGTAGTTCAGAACGAAAAAGGTGAGGATGTGCCCATGAGAGAAGTGACCGGTCTTAGGATGTGTATTGACTTGAGAAAACTAAATGCTGCGACCAAGAAAGATCACTTTCCTTTGCCTTTTATTGATCAGATGTTAGAAAGATTGGCCGGTCACTCTTACTATTGTTTTCTTGATGGCTTTTCGGGGTATAATCAAATTGCCATAGCCCCTGAAGATCAGTCCAAAACCACCTTCACATGTCCATTCGGCACATACGCATTTAGGAGGATGCCCTTCGGGCTTTGCAATGCACCTGCAACATTTCAAGGTGTATGACCTCCATTTTTTCGGATATGATTGAAAGGTGTGTTGAGGTTTTCATGGATGATTTTCCTGTTATAGGAGATAGTTTTGATGATTGCTTAAAGAACTTGGAATCTGTTTTGAAAAGATGTTGTGAAACCAACCTGACGTTAAGTTGGGAAAAATGCCATTTTCTTGTAAAGCATGGAATTGTGTTGGGTCACATTGTGTCAAGTAAGGGGATTGAGGTCGATAGGGCTAAAATTGATGTGATTGCTAAATTACCTCCCCCGAATTCAGTCAAGGGTGTGCGAAGTTTCCTAGGGCATGCGGGTTTCTATAGGCGATTCATAAAAGATTTTTCAAAAATTTGTAAGCCTTTATGTAATCTGCTTGCCAAGGATACGGAGTTCATTTTTGACCAAGAGTGTGTTGATGCTTTCAATTTGCTTAAGGAAAAGTTGACATGTGCCCCCATTCTTTCTAGTCCCAATTGGTCTCACCCTTTTGAGATCATGTGTGATGCCTCGGACTTTGCTATTGGGGCTGTTTTGGGACAAAGGGTAGACAAATTGCCTTCCGTGATTCATTATGCTAGTAGAACACTTAATGATGCACAACTGAATTATACCACAACTGAAAAAGAATTTCTAGCCGTTGTGTTTGCATTGGAAAAGTTTCGTTCTTACTTGCTAGGGTCAAAGGTGATAATTTATTCTGACCATGCTGCATTGAAACATTTGTTGAATAAAAAGGATGCTAAACCTCGTTTGTTGAGGTGGATGTTATTGTTACAAGAATTTGATGTTGAGATCCGAGACAAAAAGGGGAGTGAGAATGTGGTAGCGGATCATTTATCGAGGCTTGAGGACTATTCATATCTTAATATCGAGGAGAGTGTGATTCCGGTTAATGAAAATTTTCCGGATGAACAACTTCTTGCCATACATGTCCAAGAACCTTGGTATGCAGACTTTGTCAATTATTTGGTGTCTAACATGATCCCACCACACTTCACTTATGATCAAAACGTAAGTTCGGGTCGATGTGAAATACTACATTTGGGATGACCCTTATTTGTGGAAGATATGTCCGGATAATATTGTGAGGCGATGTGTGCACGAGCATGAGCAAGAGAGTGTTTTGAAATCTGTCATGAGCTCCATTGTGGTGGGCACTTTAGTGGTCAAAAGACCGCTAGAAAAGTTGTTCAATCTGGTTCGTATTGGCCCACAATTTTTAAGGATGCTCAAGAGTTCTATAAAAAGTGTGATAGATGCCAACGTACCGGTGGCATAGGGAAGAGAGATGAGATGCCGTTACAACATAATCTTATTGTTGATATTTTTGATGTTTGGGGCATTGATTTCATGGGTCTGTTTCCCAGTCCCACGGTTATTTGTACATACTTGTTCTTTGTTGATTATGTTTCGAAGTGGGTGGAGGCAATTGCCACCCGAACTAATGATGCTAATGTCGTTTGCAAGTTTGTTTGTGAGAATATTTTCAGCGGGTATGGCATGCCACGGGCAATAATCGGTGATCAAGGTACTCATTTCACCAATAAGAGGTTCAATTTAGTGTTGAAAAAGTATGGGGTGGTGCATAAGCTTGCTACAAAGATATCATCCCCAAACTTCGGGACAGGTGGAGGTGAGCAATCGGCGAGATAAAGGGTGTGCTTGAGAAAACGGTGCGTCCCAACGAAAGGATTGGGCACTAAAGTTGGGGGATGCATTGTGGGCATACAGAACTGCGTATAAAACACCAATTGGAATGAGCCCGTATAGGATTGTGTATGGGAAAGAATGTCATCTCCCGGTGGAGTTAGAACACAAGTCTTATTGGGCGGTCAAAGAATTGAGCATGGACTTGAATGCAGCGGGGGAGAAGCGGCTGCTCGCACTTGATGAACTTGAGGAGCTCCGACAAGAGTCCTATGAGAGTGCTAAATTGTACAAAGAAAGGACCAAACGCTATCATGACAAACACTTGAGGCCTAAATTTTTAAGGCCGGGTATGAAAGTCCTTCTTTTCAATTCAAGGTTAAAATTGTTTCCGGGAGAGTTATGTTCCAAGTGGTATGGGCCCTATGAAGTGGTTACTGTTTCTTCATTTGGGGCGGTTGAAATCAAGGATTTGAAAAGTGGGAGAACCTTCAAGGTGAATGGACATCGTTTGAAGCCATATTACGAAGGGGTTTCAATTTTGGAGATGATTGATGTAATCGAGTTGGTGGACCCGGAGGTGGCCACTTAATTCCATTGGGGCATGACGTCGAGCTTAACGACTATAACCAAAGCGCTGATTGGGAGGCAACCCAATGTAGGTAATATTTACTGCTTTCCGTATTTTCTTTTCCGTTATTATCATCGTTGCAGTTGGATTGTGTTGTGTTTTCTTGGTTCATGCCATGAGGACATAGCTTGATTTAAGTGTGGGGGTGGTGGTATTTAAAAAAAAAATAATAAATTTTTTTTTTCGCTTTTATTGTGTTATTTTGTTTATTTCGATTGATCCTTTTACTTTTGTTTTAATTTTCCTTATGATTTTAGTTATTTAGCAGATCTTATGCTTGGGTTTTATTTTTAGTGGTGATGTGTAGATGTTATTCGCCAACCAATGAAAGGAAGTGGAAATAATGTGGCAACAATAGAGATAATGCAAGAAAAAGGGGAGGAAAATGAAAAATGGTGAAAATTGAAGTGGGCGTGCGCCTGGGTAAAGTGGGCGTGCGCCTGGTTGGTCTCAGCATGGATGTGGGCGTGCGCCTGGGTAAAGTGGGCGTGCGCCCGGGGTATGTGGACCGGTCAAACTGGGGTGGTGAAATAAGGAAAGCGACGGGGTAAGCCCTAATTTCTCAAAACCCGTTGAAATGCCCCCTTTCTCTCTCTAAAGGTTCGGTCACCGCCTCCCTTCTCTCTAAAAATTGCACCCCTAAACTCCCAAATCCACCATTGTTGTTCACGAAATCCTCACCTACACCCATTATCCTCCCTCCAAAACTGATTTACACCACTAAAGCCTCAATCTTTGGACCCAAATTGAAGAAATTTCGTGGAGTGAAGCAAAGAGGTGGGTTTTGTTGATTGGAGGCATTGGGAACCAAATTGAAGGAAGATTCTTGTGGGGAAAGTGTTGAAAGGATAAGCTTCACCGATTTCTCCATCTCCTCCATCTCCGGCGAGAATTCCGGCCAACTCCGGTCACTTTTCCGGCGAACTTCTATAGCGAAAAGTGAGTTCTTTCTATTGATTTTCTTTGGTTTTCTGGGTGATTAACAATGAGTAGCTCTAGAAAAAGGAAAGAGGTTGCACAAGAACAAGTCCCTCCCGGTCCTCCCCATGATGCTAATAAATTCAAGAGTCGAAAAGCGGAAAATTTCTTTGTTCAATATGAGCGTAAACAGTGCAATGCAGAAAGAGAGTTTGATTTTGAAGATTTGGATTTGGATGATATTGTGGAGAGGTATCAATGGAAGAATCTTGAGGGTAGGCCAAAACAGAATGGGGTTGCATTGTTGGTTAAAGAATTTTATGCAAATGTGCATGAGTTGGGAAATTGTGGAGAGTCTTATGTGAGGGGACGTCCGGTGAATTACTCGAGTGAAATAATTAATCAGTATTATTCTATGCCAAATGTTGAAGAGTGTAAATATTCTAGCACGATAGGGGCAATGGAAAAAGAATGGAAAAAGGAAATTCACGTGATTCAATCAACCTTTGGGCGTGTGGAGATAAATCTGAACGATGGAGGAAAGTTGTTGCCAGTTAAGAAGTTGAGGCACAAGTTGAGATACTTGCACAGGTTCATCAGTGAACGGATTCTGCCGAGTGCGCATTCGCATGTGGTGCATTGGAAGAGAGCATGGCTTATGCATTTGGTGCTGAAGGGGGAGCCCATTAATACTGGATTGATTATTTCCAACCAAATTGCCCACAATGCAGAAAAATTGAGCAATGTCAACTTCAAGTTCCCCTGTTTGATCACTTATTTGATTTCAAGGGCAAGGGTAAATCTGCCGTCAAGAGACTTGAAGCCGGGGCCTAAGATAGATTTGAGCACTATGACCAAGAAAAGTCATATTCAGTCAGGTGAGGCAGTGTCAGCATCGAGTGATGAGGATGGTGGTGAGAATGAAGAAGAAGGAGAAGGAAATGACGAAAATGAAGGGAATGATGAAGACATGGAGGAGGACCCTGTGGAAGCACGTGTGGAGTTATATAGAAGAGATCCCGCCAGGGCGATGCACGGTCTGAGTTTGGCTATGACTTCGGTAAGAGGGGAGGTGAGCGAATTGAGTAAAAGGTTTGAGGATTTCAGTACTCGTTTTGAGGAGGCTGAGCAGAGACGGATGGCGGAGGCTATGGCAGCCCAAGCACACAGGAATGTGCAAGATGAAAGATGGGCGCAACTCATGGGTTATTTGCACCCACAAGGCAGTAGTTCGCAGCAGTCTGCTCCACCACACTTTCAGCCACAAGAGGGGCAGTTTCAGCAGTTCCAGAGTGATCCTTGGGGTCACCATTTTCGCCCTCCGCCTCAGTAGTTGGTTGAGGTACCCCTAACCCTATCTTATGCTTTATTGATATCATATGCATTAGGGACAATGCATGGTTTAAGTTTGGGGGTGTGGGGGTACTACCTGGTACAGTTTTTGGTTTATCACCATAGTAAAAAAAAAGAAAAGAAAAAAAAAAAGGGTTAATTTTGTCCCTGTCTGATGTGGTAAGTTTTGTTAACATTCTTTTATTCCCATGACTGCTTGATGGATTGATTGAAACCGTTAGTAGGACATCGTGGTGTTGAAAGTCAGTTATGCAAGTCTTAATATATATTAGATTAATTTTGATATGGTGCTCAATGGTTATATTTATGTCAATAAAGCTCAAAAATTCTGTGCACTCATGCTGTAATTCTCCTGTAGTCGATAATGTTGATCTGTTTTATCAAGTTTATAGTACACCATCATCTTTGACGTTAATGAATTTGTTTATTAAATAGTAACATCTTAGCAGTAAACTTTGGGTACTCCTTAGATAGTGTGGATTATTGTTGTGGAATGACACCCCTTGTATCTGAGATAATGTGTAAGAGAAATTGAAAAGGGAATGGGAGCAATGGCAATAAAATTATTACTCGGTAAATACCCCCAGGCGTGTAGATTGGTTGGATAGGGACCATTCTAGCTTAACCAGATTTCTGGGTATGCAGTAGCGCTATGGGGGAAGAGTTTTTCCGCCGTGATGGTCCTTACCAGGCTCGACACCGAAGTGGCTAACTCCCATCTCTATGATTAAATATTCCTAAAGTAGCTCGGGGCACGGCGTTCGCTGCGACGTTGCTTTCTTGCCAAATAGGAGTATGGGGTAATAAATTCCTACCTAGTATTAGGGGCATGGAGTTCGCTGCTACAGTGCTCCCTACTTGAACGGTAGATGACTTTTAAAATATGTGCTTAAATAATCAGGTTTGGGGGTGTTAAGGTCCATTGAAGTGGAAAATCTGAAGGGAGTGTTCATAGTTTGCCGTTAAGTGTGTTTTTATTTGTTAAACAACTTCAATAAAATAAGAGATGATTGGTGTACTTAGCTTTATAAAAATGGATCAAGTTTGAAGCGGAGGGAGAGTTCAAATTCACACACACACAGGGATTTATTGAGTACATATAATGATTGAGCAGGGTAGCAAAATTAATGGTAATATATGTTGATACTTGTGTGGATTGACTGCTTTGAGATTGTGTGGTTGTGGTACTTCATGATTCAAGCAATTTTGGGAAATATAAGAATGTGGGGACAAAGTTAACTTTCGGATTAATTAGTTTAGGTTGTTCTTTTTATTTTCTTTCTTATGTTTTGTTGTCTTACTCGAGGACGAGCAAGAAATAAGTTTGGGGGTATTTGATGGATGTGTTTTTACACATCTAAATTAGGTACTCTCACACTTATTTATTGTGAAATTCTTGAGTAAAAGGTTATTTTAATGTATTTTCTAGTGTTTTTGTGAGTACAGGTTAATTAGGTGACAAACTGTGGATTCAAGTGAAGAAAGGAACAAAAATGGAGTGGAGAGCTAATGAAAAGTGCAAAGGGACTTGCGAGGAATTTTAAGAAGTCAAGGAGTCATTCTGCTGAAGGATCAAAGGGAATTATGGAAGGAAAAAGGAGTAAGGCTGGAATGCAGGGTGGGCGCACGCCTGGAAGGAGTGGGCGCACGCCCAAAACTCTCAGATTGATAGTGGGCGCACGCCTGGAAGGAGTGGGCGCACGCCCAGTATGGCCGGACTGAGGAGGGCAGTTTCCTTATTTTGAAAGGATTTTAGAGATCCTTTGCAGATTTTGATGGATCTTTTTAATTCCTTTTCCTAGTCTTTGAAGGATTGTTTTAGGACTATATATATTCTCATTATTATTATTATTAGGTACTTTTTGTTATTATTTTCTTGCCTAGGCTTTTGAAGGATTGGAGGATTTCGGATTTTGAAGGTTTTTGCTCTTTTTCTAGGTTTGATGCATTGTTATTATTCATACTTTGTGGTTGTGATCATGAATATGAGTAGCTAATTTTCCTTTTCATGGATTGGATGTAGTAATTGTTGAACCTCTATGCTAATTTCAGTTTGAATTCTTCCAAACTCTCTCATTCTTATTTGATGAATTAATTATCATTCTTTAATTTGTTTTAGACTGTTGCACTACCGTGGACGGTTTATTTAAAGTACACTAATTCATCAATTAGGTTGGATTGTTGACCTACCGGAATTCAAGACAACCTAGACTCATATATTTCTTGTGAACTTAATGAATTTCTTGAATGTTATTTTGACCTACCGGAATTGATAACAAGATAGAAATATTGGGGTTGCAATCCGCACACCAAACGTCCCAACCCTTAACCAAGTGAAAGAGTCTTTGAATGAGATTGTTATTTTTCTTATCAAAATCATTAGCATAGAGGGGATACAATTATGAAATTCAATCTGTGAATTCCTTTGATCTGATTTAAGCCTTGTTTCTTGCTTTCTTGTTTTATTCAATTAAATAGTTTAATTTCTTGCTTTATTACTTTAGTTAATAAATCCAAATCAAAAACCCCATTTTGTTACTTTTAGCATTAATTAAATTTACTTGTTAAATCACACAAGTCTCTGTGGTTCGACCCTTACTATTGTACATTGCTACTTCGGTGACTTGTACACTTGCAAGGTTTTTATTACACAGTGGAATTTTCTCCATCACACACAAAAATATTTATTTCGTTTTAATCTTTCTTGGTATGAACAATCCTAGATTAACATCTATTGATTCATACACAAACCCTATTTCAATACTCATTCATAGAATTTAATTTTTCCATCATTTAATATATATTCATATTCTTAATAAACCTTTAAACCCTAGTTGATCATAGGTTAACAATCTAACATTAAAACTACAATTAAATAATTTTAAATGCTAGGCAAATAGGATTAATACCTTGTTCCAAGATGATCTTCACCAAGAATTTGGAAAACCCAAGTTTTCCTCCCCCCTCCTTGATTCGGCCGTCCCCCTAGCTTAGGGTTTTTAATTTTTTTTCTCTTTGTAAATTATGAGTATTATGAGAAAAATAAGAAGGGTTTTGGTGTTGAAATAGGGTAGGTTTAATATTACTAATCCATTTAGGAAAAAGGCTTTCTTAAACCTATTGGGTTTTGGATTCCATACAAGGCCCACTTAACCATTCCTTAATTTGGCCCACCTAATTAGGTCCAAGTCCAAAATAATTAAATAATCAAGTATTATTTTATTTTCTAATTAAAATAATACTATTAAAATTAAAAGGAACTTTTGGGTCTTTACAATACACGCTCACCTATACTTTAGTTATCCTGTTTTTCATCTCAATTTTATACTCCTTTTTTTAACAAATGTAACTATCAAAAAATGTAAACTCAATTGATGATGCAGGAAACGATCCAGATCAGCCTTAGTCCAACAATTAGATTGATCTCCAGTCAATGTGATATGAAACCACGAACAAACGACTTGTCGGGGTGGTCTCCGGCTAATACTCTCCGGCGTGATGATGAGATATGGTGTATTGAGCTTATAAACTGAAATGAATAACGTATATTCAGAATAGCAAATAAGACATTACCCTTTAACATTCTATGTTGTCTGGTATTTATAGTGGTGTCATGGGATCATTGTAAATCCCTAGAATCACGGAGATGTGGTGGGCGTAACTATCTCCGAGAATGTAGAAGGCAGTTACAAATAATGAAGTAGACGGACGTACGTGTTGGTAGGTCGAGGTCGCTTGAATATTCGAAGTCGACCTGACTTCGTGCCTTGGCTTAATAGCAATTGTACAAGTAGATGATCGTATGTCGGACGAAGCTAGGTCGGGATCAATGATGGTCGGACAATGAGCTAGGTCAACTGATCTTTGTCGTTGGGCCATGGGCGTTGTAGCAATTTTACTGGCCCATTCCATAGTATTGTCTTAGGGATGTCTGAAATGTTGGGCTTCATTTGTTGGGCCTGGCCTGTCACGTTTATTCCGTTCAGTGGCCCCCAACTTTCTGTGTTGACTTTGTCGATTAGGAAGTTATATAAAAAATTTGATGGCTTGCACAGCTCGCTGTTGGATGATCGACCGAGTGGATGTAGGTTGATCTCGACTATTGACTTTCATCGATCTGACACGCTATTTAATGCGCCGTAATTTCCGTAATGATGGTACGATTCTGGCGATTGGACATTCGTCTTGGAAACCGGTGGGGAGCAATAACTAACGGAACAACGGTCGTGTCCCCTACCCTTTCCAATTATGGTAAGGTTTTGGAGATATATATAAGGAAAAATCATTTTCCTTCTCAAAATTTACAAACCCCAAATTTCTCAAGTACTTAGCAAGAACAAAAAGCAAAGAAATTGAATTTCTGGCATAATCGAGCATTCGTTTCACCTTTGAATCCCTTCTTCTCCGAATTAACCAAGGTATCCCTCAATTCCTCTGTATTTATGCTTAATTTCAAGTTTTTCTTTCAATTCCGACATGGCTAGAACCTTTAGCTGCGAGCTAGGTGTTAGGTATGGATACAACTCCATGAACCTTAGGTTTCATAAACGGCTAGAAGTTCCATGGGTTGAATTGACGAGGGAGGAGTGCATTATCATCTTAGATAGGTGGGGTTTATTCTATGGTGAGGTAGGGTTTCCGGCTGGAGAGAGTATGGGAGATTTGGAGGTAAACGATCTACGGATTGTCCATTTTCGTCTCTTCAACAAACTGATAGACCACCTCATTATCTTTTACATCAAATCCAACAAACCACCCTTTCATAGAGAGAGATTAGCATTTCCAGGGAAATCTAGGTCTCCATAGGTAGTTCGGAACATACATCAACTAGGACTGATTCCCCTGTTTTTGTGTCTTTTGTAGATACAACTCAAGGATCGTCTGCTTCTGCATCGTCGAGCTCCTCCTCCGGAAATATAGTTAATGTGTTTTTCTCGACAGTTGTCCCAGGCCGCAATGAGAGAGGCTATGTGGCCCCCAGGCCAGCAATTGGTAGGAAGAATGCAGAATCAAGAATCAACATCTTGCACGACTTCTTTGAGGTCCCCACAGATGACTTCCACCTAACTCACTTCACTGAGAGGAAGAGGAAGGCCCAATCTTGGATGTATTTGGGTATGAATCCGACCAAGGTAGCTTTCTATTATGGCCAATTTGAGGCCGACCTATGCCTACCCTTAGATCCCTTTGTCTGCGATTTTCTAGAATGCTTGGCCGTTGTCCCCATGCAACTAGGTGCCAATACAGTTAGGGTGCTAGTATGCTTCGCCATGGTTTGCATGTTTGTGGGGTACGAACCTTGCATGCATGTTTTTAGGAGGTTTTTCAAGGTGGTGGTGAATGATAAGACCTTTGGGATTAGTACACCGACAAAAGCTAAGGCCCCAAAACTGTTCATCAACCTGCCCGACAAGGTTTATGGGTGGAACACCAACATGATATTAGTGGAGAGTAGAAAGGGATGGGAGTTTCCTTTGCCCGAAGCTGATTCACCCCCGATGAAGGAGAAAGAATACTGGGTCCCGGATTAGAGTTAAGAACTCTATTGCAGGTTGGTGCTGGTGGCTCGGAGGAGCACCATTAGTTAGGTCGCACTTGGGTCGGATAAAGACTTTTTTATCCAGGTCGGCATGATGCTAGGTGGTGATGGGGAGGTATCCCCTTTAGTACCAATAATCCGTAGTTTGAGATGCCCAGATTGGGTAATCCATGAGAGGGAGAGGTTTGAGTCCCAGTGCCATTACTGCAAGAAGAAGCTGGGCCATTGCTGAAATTACCCGATCCGGCGCGCGGACGGCATCTCGCATTGGGAATCTGTTAATGCTTTTCGTAGAGTCGCCACGCCATTTTGATTATGCCCAAACCATTGAGAAAAGACTGTTTTGTTTATTTTGTTGTGTGATGAGATTTTGAGTTCGGAGGTCAGGTTACGCCTCTGGAAGAGATTTTTTTAGTGTTCACCCGAGTCGCCTCGTATACACGAGTCTTTCTGTACCCTTTTCTTTAAATGTTGTGTGTATGTGTGTGCTTTTAAATAAAATGCATTAAGTAAATAATTGAAAGACAATGCGGGAATATTAATAAACCGCTATCACTGTCAGACCTCCATAGTGCAATGGAAGGTCTTGTGGGATCGTTTGTACGGTTTGGGTCTGCGGAAATAGTAAATATTGACTACATTGTAAGCAGTATATTTAAAGCAGTAACGTATATAAAGACTGAAATTTAAGACAGCATTTAAATATGCGAAAGGAGAACTCACTAATGTTGGTTAGGTTCTATCTTCCTAGGGTTTGTAGGAGGAATGTTTGGTTGAGAGTGTTTAAAAAGAAGAAAAATTATGCACTCACTCAAGCAGAACCTCCCCTAATTAACTCTCGGTATCACACTCGGGGGATCTAAAGAGGAGAGAAATTATGCACTCACTCGGGCAGAACCTCCCCTAATTAGCACTCGTTCACATTCATTTGGACTCACAGATTTGGACCGGTTTGAGCCATTTGGGTGTTTGGAGTTTGATTGGGGATGAATAGTGTTTGTGGAACGTCGGGAGGTCGATAGGGACGGACCGAGATGGACTGGGATTGCCTCGGGAGGGCTTCGGAGCATCTAGGGATGGCTCGGGAGACCTCGAAAGGACCGGATGGGGCCGGAATGGCTCAGAGTGGCTGCCAAAAGGCTCTAGGAAGATAGGAAGATGTTTTGGTGTGAATGAAATGGGCTGGGGTGACCTGTATTTATAGGCCTAATAAAATTGCAAAAGTGTCCGTACAGACCTTTATGTAACTATACATTTTTTTGGTTTTCCTGGATTTGAGGGAATATTGTGGACTTTGGAGAGATTTTGGCGTGTTGACATACATGTTCGTACGGACACATTTTGCATATAAAGAGGTCCATACGGACATCCTTGTAATCAGTCTTTTTTTCAGAGTTTCCGTTACCGTTGGATAGTACTCGTCGAGAGCTTTCCAACCATATATGGCACGTCTCAATCGGAGTCCGTATGAAGATGTTATGACCTTTGGAAGTTCGCCCTTGGTATTTTTCGCATGCTCAGATGGAGAGCGGTTCAGATTGGGGTACTTACAGAAGCCCCTCGGCGACGTCACTTACGAAGAAAGTGGGGTCGTCGATAAAAATAAGAATCCCAATCTGGACTGCTCGTCGAGAGGAAAGAGATAAGTGACCAGGTTCGTCGGACGGCTGAACCCTTTGATAGGATTCCTACGTATCCCTGAGTGGGAATCAAGCCAATCGTAGTTTGTGGGTGACCGTGTTGGTTGGATGGCTGGACCCTTTGGTAGGATTCCTACGTATCCCGAGTGGGAATCAAGCCTGATTGTAGTTCGCGTGTGAGGGAAATTTTGAGGGGCCTCGACCTATGGGGAACAATTTGTAGGCGTTCGTCTAGAGTTGAGATTATTCTGAGGCATCTGGACCAAAGTTGAGACTATTCCTTGAGGCGTCTTGGCCTGAGTTGAGACTATTCTGAGGAATTTGGACCTAAGTTGAGCCTATTCCTTGAGGCGTCTCGGCCTGAGTTTCTGAAATATCTATGGACGTGGTGGCGCCTCTGGCTGAAAATGATGAGGACGTGGCGGCGCCTCTGGCTGGAATGATGAGGACGTGGTGGTGCCTCTGCTGAAATGATGAGGACGTGGTGGCGCCTCTGGCTGAGATGATAAGGACGTGGTGGCGCCTCTATTGAAATGATGAGGACGTGGTGGCGCCTCTGATAAGATTTTGAGGACGTGGTGGTGCCTCTGGCTGAGATGATGAGGACGTGGCGGCGCCTCTTACTGAAAATGATGAGGACGTGGCAGCGCCTCTGCTAAAATGATTCGGACGTGGGCGCCTCTGGCTGAGATGATGAGGACATGGCGGCGCCTCTGACTGAAAATGATGAGGACATGGCGACGCCTCTGCTGAAATGATGAGGACGTGGTGGCTTCTCTACTGAGATTATGAGGACGTGGCGGCGCCTCTGGCTGAGATGATGAGGACGTGGTGGCGCCTCTGGCTGAAAATGATGAGGACGTGGTGGCACCTCGGGCTGAGATAATGAGGACCTGGTGGCGCCTCTGGCTAAGAATTTGAGGACGTGGTGGCACCTCTGGCTAAAATGATGAGAACGTGGTGGCGCCTCTGCTAAAATGATGAGGACGTGGGCGCGCCTCTGCTGAAATGACGAGGATCTAGTAGTGCCTCTGGGTGAGATGATGAGGACGTGGTGGCGCCTCTAGCTAAGATGATGAGGACGTGGTGGCGTCTCTGAACGATTTGTGGAAATGTTTGAGGACGTGGACATTTGCTCAGTGACCCTTGGTCTTGGAGATGGATCAATCTAAATGGGAAAGGTGGATGGCCCGGCTCGGCACGCATCACATTCGTTGGTGGATTCCTTATTGGAGGATTGAGACTAGGAGGGTCTTTCAGGAAGGTTCCTATCTTGTGAGGGTTCCAGGGCTATCTCAGTCCTCTTTTTACATCCCATCCCTTGTTTCCAGGTAGTTTGAGATGAGGCAGGAGCCTTTGCTGGGCTGGAATGACGTTGCTACTATGGAGGTAGCTTCCTTTTCTATGGAAGACCCATCCTCTTTCCTTTTCCTTCTGAGGATATGGAAGTATTCATCTTTTCCCCCTGGGGTACTCCTTAGACGCCGGGAGAGTGTCGTTTTGACTACTTGAGCTAGCATGAGCGGCATCTTGGGCAGGCTCAAACGATTCTGGGGAGCAGGCGCAAGTGATTACGGGGCAAAGTTGCCATTTCAGCTGCGACCGTAGGAGTGCAGAAGCTTGGGTTAACCCTCCAGATATCACGGGAGACGCTTTGTTTTGACTACGAGACTAGAGTTGATAGACTGGCGGAGAGAGGTCTCCTTTTGCAGACTCGTAAGGAGGAGATCCGAGCTGAGGCATGGATGAACAAAGCTTTGAGAGCAACTGGATTGCTGGACACAACAGGGAGGACTCCTGATCTTGGTAGGAGGGAGACAGAGATAGTTCAAGTTGAATGAAAGAAGATTCATCGGGGACGAGGGAAAAAAGGAAAGACCGCCGAAAGGACAAGCGCGAGTGGCATGGAATGACCTTCTGAGCTATGAGTATCCATTCATTGTCGTTGCAAACACATTAATTACTAGATGTTTTATGTTATCTTAGCATGTTGTGAGTCGAGAGTAGACCGTTCTTGAACTTATCAAGGGGTGTTTTAACTGTAATGATTTTGTGATTTGCTTTAGAGCTTTATCGAGACGCATATTTCTTGCTTGCTTCTTGTCTGAGCCTGGATGGCGTCAAATTTTTGGAATTTTTTGTATGCTTTAGACCGAACCAATGAATATGAATACGTTCCCCTCGGACTGAGGGGCTTAGGTCTCCGTAGTTCGTCCTTCTTTTGTGAGAGAAGGGGAAGACAAAAAAGGGGAGAATGGTGCAACCCTGATTTTGCCTAGACTGCCCTTTTAGGGTTTTCAATCTAGCTGGGTATGTTCTTTAACACCTTTGTATTGTTTTTTTTTCTATATCAATCAGTTAACCAAAAATGTGAAAGAAATGACTTGTAATGTACACTCGCAAGGGCGTATATATTATTTTTGAAAAGGTGGGAACTGGTCCCTTTTTGTGTGAATGTCTTATTTGATGTATACATAAAAAACATGTTTCTGGGTTTGACTCTTTTGAGAGAGTATGAGCACTGAAAAGCTTATAAAAGTGTATGGAAACCCTTGCTGACAGAAAATCGGTGTTTAGCTCTATTTTTCCTATTTTGTAGAAAAAAAAAGACTTGTCGAGACATCTGAAAACTTGATTGGCTCACCATGATCACATGTTTTCTTAAAACCCTTTGTTGATGTTCGGGTTATTCAATAATTAAACCTGATGTGCTTGATTAATCATGAGTAGAAAGTCAACCGGTTTCAAGGATCGAGTTGGATCAGGTGTGAGAGAAGGTTTCTGTATAGGAGAGGTCATTGGTGAGACCAGGTTTATGGATTTCTATGTGTTTATGACCGGACCATTTATGGTTGCCTACGTTCTCCTTAAGACAAGGAGCTCAGGTCGCCGTAGTTCGGGCGAACCGTGTTTGGCTTTTGGAGTAAAGGCATGAATATTTGTGCGGCCTTTGGCGAAAAGGCTCGGACGGAAGGTTGAATGATGAGGCACGGGCCTTGAAGTGATTCCTTGACAAGTCGTATTTTACGGCAACTTCAATGATTCCATTGCTTCTTGATCGTTGCTCTCACGGGAAAAGAAATAATTTGAATATAGCTTATGGTTTTATGATGCGCTTTTGCCTTTGCCTTCCTCCATTGAGCTTCTGACTAGCGGGACTGGGTCCTTGGCTCTTTTTTTTTTGAAGCCCCTGCTTGAACTTGCTTGATGCACATGAGGGGGGAAAGAAAAGCCCTTAGCTTGTTGTTGACTTGAGAACAATCATTTAATGATGTCGCTGTCGTCGTTGACTTGGTCAAGGTGATGGTAGAGATGTGATTTTGGAAAGTGTATGGCTTGATGGATGCCTTTTTGTGGGGTATGGTAAGGTGTATGGGGAGCTATCGATTGACTTTCTCACACCAATTAATCAAAGCACTAATCATTTGGGGAATTATTTGTTGAGCAATGCAAGTGATCATATAGAGCAAAATCATTTCATTAAATGTAATGTGGGGTGCAAAATAATGTCTCAAGTCTAGCAAGAAAAGAAAGAAAACTCGCATAATTAAAGACTTAACTACAGTGTCTGAGGAGGACTTGATTGAATGAGAAAAGTACTAGAACCTATGAGGTTTGACTGTATGATTTATTTTTCTTTTTCTTTTGTTTTTTTAAGAGTGTAGAGGGGGGGAGAGAAGACTCGATATTCTTTAGGCGAAATATCGACGGAGTTTGCTTCCAAAGACGATCGAAGAATTTTCTCAAGTCGGTGAGATGTTGTCCGTCTGATCCCTTTGAGTGAATGATCATGTCATCGACGTACACCTTGATTTCCTTGTGGATCATGTCATGGAAAAATGTTGTCACTGCCCGTTGGTAGGTAGCCCCAGCGTTCTTCAATCTGAAAAGGCATTACCGCGTAACAGTAAGCCCCTCATATGGTGGCGAAGGCGGTTTACTCTTGGTCTTCTTCGGCCATCTTTATTTTATTGTAGCCGGCAAAATTGTCCATGAAGGACACAACTTCAAAATATGATGTGGTGTCGATCAGCATGTCTGAGTTTGGCAGTGGACGATCGTCCTTCGGACTTGATTTATTGAGATCCCGAAAATCTGTGCGGTAGCGCACCTTTCCATTGGCCTTGGTAACCGTGACTATGTTGGGGAGCCAGGTGGGGTATTTGATCACCCTCGTGAATCCGACGCGGAGCATTTTCTCGATATCTTCTTTGACTTGCAAAGACCATTCAGGGTTGATCCTGCGTAACTTTCTGCTTGACGGGATTGGCCGTCGGGATTCAGGGGAATCCGATGCTCCACTATGGTGGGATATAGGCAGGGCATCATGTCTTGGTAGGACCAAGCGAACACGTCCATAAATTCTTCGAGCAGGGCGATCAGTGCTTCTCGCTCGGTATAGATGAAGAATTCTCCGATTTGCGTCTCTATAGGCTCTTCAGCAGTCCCCAAATTTACTTTGGTTAAAACCTCCTCGGCAGCTTGGGCCCGGTTTTCCTCTCGTTTGAAAACATGCTTAAAGATTTGTTTCATGTATTGTTCATTTAATGTTTCTGCGTCTTTATCAAGTGAATCATTATTAACTGTTTTTGATTTACTAGTTAATTTATCATTTGTTAAAGTGGCAATGAGGGGATACTCAGAAAGGTCGAATCTTTTATTTAAAGCGTAGGGGAATACATTATTGGCTATGAACTCATAATCGTCCGGCATAAGGCCATCAGATGACTCGAGAGCTCGAATTCAAAAACAACAGACTCTGGACCCTTTTTCGAAGCTATACTCTAAGACGCGAGGGGTTATACCAAGCTTCTGAACCATCTCTTCTTTGCTGGATGTGGGTCCAAAAAAGGTAACCCAATTTCTTAGTGGCGTCAAGATGCTCATCCCTTGCTCGTGACGAAGGTCTCGGTAGCTGTTCTTTGATTCTCTCTTCTGAATTCTTCATTGCGGAAGCCCCAGGTTCTGTCTTCATGTCCCCAATCATCACGGGAAATTGCAGGGAGTCATCCATGCCGAATGCTACCATGTTCACCCTATCATTCTTAGAGAATGGATTTCCGACTGTGTTGGGACCGCGGGGACGTTCCAACTTTCCCCCTTCGATCAACCCTTGGAGTGCTTGCTTTAGTTTGATGCAATCATCGGTTGTGTGGCCGGGGTAGTAGTGAAAAGCACACCATTTGCTCATATCCAAGTTAGGATGGGGGTCCCTTGGTTGATAATTCTCGAGGGGCTTGAGTATGTTCCGCTTCACCAATGCCTCGAACACTTGGCTTAGGGGCATTTCGAGGTTATCAAAGTGCTGAAAATGCTGCTGTTTATTCCTCGGGGGTGCTTGGTCACGGCTTCTCTGGATTTCATTCTGAATGTAGTGGAATGTGTCGGTAGCCCTTTTTCCCTTGTTTGGGATAGATGCCGGATAAGGCGGGACTGCCCTGTAGTGGTAGGAAGAAGTAGGACTGGCTACCGTTCTCTGCATGCTCAAAGTTTTTTCAAACTTCCAATTCCATTTTTTTGTAGAATTCTCCCAATGGCTTGTCATCTTTCTGCTCTGTGGCTTGCAGATCATGGAGGTTGGTTTCCCACTTAAGGTTGGCGCAGTACTTCTCTAGGAAGGTATCACTGATTTGATCCCAAGTGGAGTGATTTTTCGCTTTTACATTGAGGAACGACCTTCGTGCCGTGGATTTAATGGAGTGTTGGAAGTGGTCTGCCATTTGTTGAGGGGTGGCCCCTTTGGCTCTCATACCTAGGATGTAGGTATAGATGTGAGTTTTTGGGCATTCTGTCCCATCGAACTTCTCCATTTCTGGCATTCTGAACTTCGGGGGGAGAGGAACCACCTTACTTGGATTCGTGGGCATGAGCGAGTCTTTCCGAGGGTTGGCCAATTTCCCTTGCATGTCCTTCATTTGTTCGACCAACCAAGCCATATGAGGGTCAGTAGGCAGAGGCAGGCTGTCGTTTTCTGGGATGGAAACCGAAGATGGAGGTAGATTGATTGACGGGATTGCCACTCGGGAATCTTGGGGAGGTAGTTGAGTGTATACCAACCCGTATCCTAGATTATTGAAATTGGAGCAAGGGCATGATTACCCGGACCATGCTGGGTTGTGTTTGGGAGCTGAGGGAATGCTTCGTTAGCCCCAAGAGGTAGTCTGACGGGTTGCAGATTCTAAATGTCAGGGTATCCGCTCGGTATGTCTATCCCTGGTAGGCATTGGGACTTCAAGTTGTAGCTTCGGGGCTCATATGGAGGCAACTGATTGAATCCCGGGGGTTATCGAGAGACATTGGGATCAGAGGGAGCAGGCCAATAGGTGTGCTGGTGATATTGAGTTTGCGGAGCAGAGCCGGGAAACTGATTGTGCAGGGGTTGGAAGATCGGATCTGCTTGACTGAGGCTCGAATGGAGCTTTGAGTGGGAGCTACTTTGCATTACCGGGTTTCTGTAGCTTTGCGAAGGAGGGACCTTCTAATAGCTTTGGGTAGCTGGGGGAGCAGGCATGTCTTCGTCTTCTATGAGGATGAAGGTTCCATCGGGTTGGGGAACCGCAACAGCTCCGCGAAGGCGCATGGTGTCTACAATCCAAGCTTGCTGCTCTTCTTGGCACTTCTTAAGGGTTTCAAAGGCTTGCAGCACCTCCTCCATTGTTTGGAAATTTCTCAGAGGCGGAGTCCCATTCCCTTCCCTGTTATCTGTCGACCCTGCCATTGGAGAATAACGGGCCCTTCCGACGGCTTAACCGGAAAGGCTGTCGGACCTTGCGACTTCAATACTGAAAAGACGGCACCCGGGGACTCTCAACCACTCTCGGTTCACTGGAGGGGGTGAAAGGTAAGGTTTAGACTAGAGAGGCCTTTTTTTGGATGAAGGGGGAAAGCTCATGCGACATGCAGTTTCCTTCTTTTTTTATATATTTTTTTGTTGTTTTAATTTACTTAAAATATGTTTTTCTCAGAATCCTAAATGGGTTGGAAAATATTTCTCTTCTTTATCGCAACTATTCTAGATCATAGGTCAGTGGAAACCATCACTACGGCTATAAGCCTCTCGTTTTGCACCTATATTTCGACCTCCCAGGGTGGACAGCCCTGGGCGAGGGTCCTATAGGGCAAGCGGTTTCCACCGACCAAAAGAAAAACGAACCTAAGGACCGAGACTGTCATGTCCGTTTCAATGCTTCTGCCATGTAAATAGTGAACGAAGCCAGTACCTAAGTCAAGATCGGGTCAAGAATTCGGCATGACTTCTCTTTGCCTTGCTTGTTTAAGGGATCTATGACTTTAGGTTTTGGCTAGGTCATATTGTCATGGATGACGCATTAGCTTGATGACATGGTGTCATATGGGCATGGACGTATATCCGATATGGACCATTTACCTGAGTTAACACTATAAATCAAGATCGGGTCAAGATTTTAGCATGACCTTTCATCGCCTTGCTCTCGCAAGAGATCTTGATTTTTAGGTTTTGACTCGGATAATGACCAACATGGAATATGCATCTAGGCTTTATGACACGGACTGGGTCAAAAATCAACCGAGTCTGGATAGAGTGTGACACAAAAGTGCATGGTTGACACTGGCTAGGCTGGGAAGTTTGGAATGATCCCGTGCACGCAAGAAAGGCATAGGAACACCAATCGAACTGCATCTGGGACCATCCCGAGTTTGGGGTTATAGTGTGCAGTGTACAGGATAAGAGTGCGCGTAGTGTGCGATCACTAAAATTTTATTTCTGAGCAAAACAAAAAGTTTTTTGCAGAATGTGTTTTAAAAGGATGTACACAGATGATGCATTTTTTTGTATTTTTTGAATAAGCAAAAAAGTAAAACACATGCACACACTCACACAACCGTTAAAGAAAGGGTAAAATGAAAGTTGACTCTCATTATGTTTTAAAAATCTTTTATTCTATTTTTAAAAAATTTAAAACAAACTTTTCCAGCGAAGTCGCCAACTGAAATTACCCGATCTGGCGTGCGGACGACATCTAGCGTTGGGAGGCTGTTGCTGCTTTTCATAGAGTCGCCACACCGTTTTGATTATGGCCAAAACATTGAGAAAATGCTGTTTTTGTTTATTTTTTTGTATGATGAGATTTTGAGTTCGGAGGTCAGGTTACGCCTCGGGAAGAGATTTTTTAGTGCTCACCCGAGTCGCCTCGTATGCAAGAGTCTTTCTGCACCCTTTTCTTTAAATGTTGTGTGTTTGTGTGTGCTTTTAAATAAAATGCATTAAGTAAATAATTGAAAGACAGTGGGGGAATATTAACAAACCGCTATCACTGTCAGACCTCCATAGTGCAATGGAAGGTCTTGTGGGATCGTTTGTACGGTTTGGATCTACGTGAATAGTAAATATTGACTACATTGTAAGCAGTATATTTAAAGCAGTAATGTATTTAAAGACTGAAATTTAAGACAGTATTTAAATGTGCGGAAGGAGAACTCACCAATGTTGGTTAGGTTCTATCTTCCTAGGGTTTGTAGGAGGAATGTGTTTGGTTGAGGGTGTTTAAAGAGGAGAGAAATTCAGCACTCACTCGGGCAGAACCTCCCCTAATTAATTCTCGGTATCACACTCAGGAATCTAAAGAGGAGAGAAATTCTGCACTCACTCGGGTAGAACCTCCCCTAATTAGCACTCGTTCACACTCGTTTGGACTCGTGGGTTTGGACAGGTTTGAGCCGTTTGGGTGTTTGAAGTTTGGTCGGGGATGAATAGTATTTGTGGGACATCGGTAGGTCGATCGGGACGGACTGGGATGGACCGGGATCACCTCGAAAGGGCTTCGGAGTGCCTCGGGAGGCCTCGGAAGGACCGAAAGGGGCCGGAATGGCTCAGAATGGCTGTAGGAAGATAGGAAGAAGTTTTGGTGTGAATAAAATGGGCTGGGGTGGCCTGTATTATAGGCCTAGAAAAATTGCAAAAGTGTCCGTACGGACCTTTCTGTAATTATACATTTTTTTGATTTTCCTGAATTTGAGGGAATATTGTGGACTTTGGGAAGATTTTGGAGAGATTCTGGCGTGTTGACAAACATGTCCGTATGGACACATCTTGCATGCAAAGAGGTCCGTACGGACATCCTTGTAATCAATCCTTTTTTTCAGAGTTTCCATTACCATTGGATAGTACTCGTCAAGAGCTTTCCAACCGTATATGTCACGTCTCAATCGGAGTCCGTATGAAGAAGTTATGACCTCCGAAAGTTCGCCCTTGGCAAAGATGATAGAAGATCAGCAGGCTGCCCGGATCAGATGGGAGGAGGAGGCCCATGCCAGAGAGAAGGCGGCGGTGGAGGCCTTCAAGAACAGTGATGAGTGCTATGGCATCATAGTATCCCGAGCTAGGAATTTCTATGATGTCGGACACTAACATATGGCCCGTTGTGCCTTGGTCGACCCTTCTGTCGAGCTGCCAGTTGATAATTTGGCTGAAAGGGCCTATGCCGAACGGTATGATATTGTAGCTCGGGTTGGTCACTCCCTCATTACCTTTACTACCAATGACTTGGCCGTTTTAGCCCAGCAATATGCAGAAGATGGAGCAGAGCCTTGGGTCGCCTCTCCTGTTGAACAAAGGAACTTTAAATATATATATATATATATATACTCCCTCCGTTCATTTACATGGTTCACACTTTCTATTTTGGGCGTCCATTTACATGGTTTACACTTTGTTTCTTTCCTAAAATGAAAATCTTAAATCACTATTCTCTCCACTCATTCTCTCTCCTACATTATTTTAATACTCACAACACCATTATAATTTACTATTCCCTCCACTCATTCTCTCTCCTATTTTATTTTCACACTCACAACACTTTCAATATAATATTTCTCCTTAATTTACGTGAGAACAGTAACTGCGAACCAACTAAATAGACGGAGGGAGTATATATTATAAACTATTTAAACAATCTCCATCTATTAGATTTATAAGTAAAATCGTGAATTAATGTTAAATAAATGACTATCAACCATTTTATTCTCAATAGATATCATGACTAATACATTTAACCCTTTTTGAGAAATAGTGCTTCTATGATAATTATTTATCAGTTTCAACTTTGAAAAAAATTCATTATTCGTCTCGCAACAGCTATAATTCGTTTTCAATTTTTGCCTTTTCAAGATTAGATTTTTTTTTTTAATTTTTAAAGTTGATATCCGAATTAGGATTTTTCTTTCCAATTCGATTTCGAAATTGTGTTTCTTTCCATTTCGATTTTCTTTCTTTCGATTTCTCGGAAAGAATAATCCTAATGTATTGTATTGGGTAAGAATTTTGAGACTCCAAATATCACTAAGTTTTTGAAGGCCCTAATCGACTGTTTTTTTTTCAACAGTTTTGCCGACCTGCATAAGGTATGGGATCATGGGAAAATGTTAGAAGCCTGAACTACTTGACATTATTCTTGTTTTGTTTTAATGTGGGTGGATGCCTACATTACATTTCTATTTGGTCTGATCTGATCAATATTTGGCTGTCAGATAAGCCTTCCTGCCCATTATTTGTAGTTCATGAACTGCAATAGTATGTTCCACGAGAATGCCGGTGTAAGTGCTCTGTCTTGTCAACTAACTGATGCGATTAATGCTTCTACCATGTGTAGTGTATTCCGACTCAAGCCTTCGGTTTTTTTCATCTCTAATCTAAACAGTATAAATCGGGATATGAATGTGGGCTTGTCCGGACATGACCCAAGTGGAATGGGTCATAAACATAATCCATCAAGTCTCAGCTACGAGGGAAGAATTGGGCTTCCTCGTACCTATATATCTCGTCATTACCTAGGCCGAGCAAGGCTCAACAAGTGAAATGACCAAGGCCCAACTCAAGGGCCGAGGAGACCTCCCTCCAAGGCCGAGATGCTCTTTCTTGACGACGAGAAGGCCTTATCGGCTATCAATCATCTTGGTTAGCTTTCCAGCTCTCTTATCCTTTCCCCGGCTCCTCGTAAGCCGGCCAGACTGTCCAGATTTTTTTTCCCTTAAAGAAAACTTTTTTGTAAATCTCAAATAAAAAGTTATTTCCATATTCAAATTCCCCGGACATCCCTAGGCTCCTCCTCTCCTCCCTCCCCTCACGTCATTTCCTCTCCCCTCCCTCCTGCTCTCTCTCTCTCTCTCTAAACACACACACCGTTTCTCTATTTCTCCAAACTCTCTCCGGCTCCTTCTTCATCTCCGACGACCGGCGATCTCCTCTCTTCGCTACTTCTCCGGCAATGCAACACTACCGCCTCCGTCTCTATTTATCTTTCTCTCTCCATGTCTTCTCCGGCGAACTCACAGGTCATGGCCTACTCCGGTGACTTTTTATTCTTCGATCCGTTTAGATCTGGCCAAAATCCTTTAGATCTGTCCAGATCTGAATATGTCTTCCCACTGTGCTATATTGCAAACACTTTGAGGTTGCATAATGGTTTTTTTTAATGGCCTACTGTGTCCGAAAATTGGAATAGACCTGTTTAGTAATTAACAGAATATGCATAGTGGTAATGATTTTTGTTGGCCTCTAGTTCGTTTGAACAGGCAGCTAATAAAGTGTTAGTATTTACAAAGCAGCAAGTTCCATGGCCTGCCCATGGAACTCACTGCCATTCCATGGCCTGCCCATGGAACTCTCAGCATTACCCATGAAACTTGATGTTCTCCTTTTAGAATAAGTCATGGATAATTCTGTGAGTGAAATTGTAAATGTATAGCTTTGTAAATATTAGAAGAGAATGAATTTCACATTGGTTAGAAATAAAACTTGGATAAATATTCAATGACCAAGATTTTTTAATCTTAAGTTTTATTTCATTTCCATTTGTTATTTTCTGTAGCAGTTTTATTTTGAAATAAAACTGATTAGTCAGTTTAAATGGAAAGGTATGTTTTTTAGAATTCAAATTTCAAAGGCTTTGAATTCAAAAGTCATATCTTTTGAATAGTAACTGAAAGGATGCCTTTATATCTATATATATGCAGGCTTATTACAGGAAATAAAACACAGGAAAACTCTCTTATACTCTCATTTCTCATTAACCATTCTTTCAAAGTTCTAGAGGAAGAATCTTCAAATTTTGCTGCCTGAAAATTCTTGTATATCTCGTTGTATCCTAGAGGTGATTTGCCTTAATCCCTGCAGCAAATTAGTGGGGGCAAATTACACCTTAAGGACAGTGTTTAATCTCACGCAGCGAGACATAAATCTGATTTCTATTCTCTGTCTAAAGTCACTTTGGCCTAACAATCTTAAGGTGTAATTTTCAAAAGTGAAGATGGAGTCAGAATCCGAGACTGCTTTCAAAGTACTTAACCAAGATTTCGTCAAACTAGATCGGTTTGATGGAACCAACTTCAATCGCTGGAAGGACAAGATGATGTTCGTATTGACAACGCTGAAGATCGCTTATGTTCTTGACCCTAATTTGCCAAACATTCCAGAACCAACGGACAAAGACAATGATGAAGTCAAGGCGGCAAGGAAGAAAAGAAAGGAAGACGAAGTGCTCTGCAGAGGGCATATACTCAACACATTGTCAGATCGTTTATACGATCTATTTGTTTCGGTGGCGTCTCCAAGAGAAATATGGCAGAATCTCGAATTCAAGTACAACAATGAAAAACAAGGCACAGATAAGTTTTTAATAATGAAGTACTTTGAATTTGCTATGAATGATAAATTTTCAATTATGGATCAAGTTGATGATCTACAAGTTATCGTCTCCAAATTAAAAGATTTGAAAGTGGAAATTTCTGAATCATTGCAAGTAGGGGCGATTATTGCTAAATTGCCTTCTAGTTGGAATGATTACAGAAAGAAGTTGTTGCACCGAACTGAAGATTTTTCCCTAGAACAGATTCAAAAGCATGTTAGGATCGAAGAGGAATCTCGAAATATGCATAAGAAACATGCTTTTGAATCTACTTCTAAAATAAATCTTGTGGATGGCGGGAACTTTCAAATCAGAGTAGGGGAGGAAACAAGAGAAAGCAACCTTAAGCAAACACCAACAATTCTGGGCAAAATTACAGTGACAACAAAAAGGGCAAGAAATGTTATTTCTGTCAAAAAATTGGCCATTTCAAGCGTGATTGTAGATTGCGGAAGAGGCAAAGAACGGATAATGCTAATAGTGCAAATCTGGTGGAAAATGATGTTTCAGCAATTGTTGCAATGATCTCAAATTTTCACATTGGCATGATAACTGAAGTACACATGACTGTCGTTACCAAATCAACAGATTGGTGGATTGACTCCGGAGCCACTGTTCATGTATGCCATGACAAATATCTATTCAAGGACTATGAAGAGATCATGGATGGACAGAAAGTGCTTATGGGGAACAATGCTACTGCTGAAGTTCTTGGAAAAGGAACTGTTACTATGCAGTTTACTTCCGGAAAGACTTTGGTGCTGCAGAACGTACTTCATGTTCCAGAAATAAGGAAGAATCTTGTGTCTGCTAGTATGTTGAACAAGAAAGGCCTGAAAATTGTAATAGAATCTGATAAGATTGTGTTGTCTAAGAATGGGGTGTTTGTGGGAAAAGGGTATGCTTGTGACGGGATGTTCAAACTAAGTATTAATAAGAATAAAGATGTTTTTGCTTATATCATTGAGTCCTCTTTATCTTTATGGCATAACAGACTTGCACATGTGAATTATCGCTCTTTAAGATATATGTCAAAACATGGCCTTATTTCTTGTCACAATGATATAAACACAAATGATAAGTGTGAAGTATGTATACAAGCAAAAATAACAAAGAAACCTTTTCCTTCTGTTGTTAGAAATTCTGAAATGCTAGAATTAATTCATTCGGATATATGTGAATTAAATGGCATGCTTACTAGAGGAGGAAATAGATATTTCATTACTTTCATTGAGGATTGTTCTAGATTTACTTATGTTTATTTAATGAAATAAAAAGATCAAGCTTTTGAAAAATTTATGTGTTATAAGTCTCTTGTTGAAAATCAGAAGGAAAAGAAAATTAAGGAATTAAGAAGTGATAGGGGAGGTGAATACTTTCCTTCTGAGTTTGACATATTCTGTGAAGAAAATGGTATAGAACATAAACGTACTGCACCTTATACCCCACAAGAATGGTGTGGTGAAAGGAAAAGCAGAACATTGAATTCTACATAACCAATGCTATGTTGATAAATGTAAATTTGCCAAATAATTTGTGGGGTGAAGCATTGCTTACCGCTTGTCATATTAATAATAGGATTCCTTCAAAGAAATTAAAGGTATCTCCATATGAATTATGGAAAGGAAGAGCGCCAAACCTAAGTTATCTTAGAGTTTGGGGATGTATTGCATTTTTATAGAGTCCCAAATCCTAAACGGACTAAGTTAGGACCTAGAGCTCTAAAGAGTGTATTTGTTGGATAAATATAAGCCTAACATTTAGAATGAAGGGAGAGTGACTGGGAAGTTCTAAAAAAGTTTTGATAAAATCATAACTTATTTGATTTTTTTTTTTTTTGTAAATTGCATCTTTTTGAGGTAATTTTTGATAAAAACTCCAAATAATAATAATAATAATAATAATAACAACAACAATAATAATAGTTATAGTAGTAGTAATAATAACAACAACAATAATAATAATAATAATAATAATAATAATAATAATAATAATAATAATAATAATAATAATAATAATAATAATAATAATAATAATAATAATAATAATAATAATAATAATAATAATAATAATAATAATAATAATAATAATAAATGTGATAATAACAATAATAGAAAAGTATTATTCTATTCATTCTAAGTGTCATTTGACTTTATGACGTGAAAGTTCACATGACATTATTTAATTGGCTCACTTAAGAAGTGCACAAAAGTAATTTTAAAACACAAATAGAAACCTTATGCGTATAAAATTCTCAAGAACTCATACCATGTCACATTTGGCTTACACATAGTCTTCCATGGAACAAGCTGCCCCCCCCCTCGGCCCTTTCCTTTTGTTGAGAAAATCCTAGAAACATGCTCTATATTATTAGTCAAACTTATGGGATCCTATAAGTAAAAAGGAGGTACTCTTAGTCCCTAGGAGAAGAAGACCCTCCCAATGGTCAAGCCTATGTTCCTAAAATGCAACCTTCTTGACTTGAGTTTCTCCCAACTCCCAAGGGAAACCCAAATAGGCAATGAGACCCTACTTGCTAAATCACCTTGGCATGATTTTGACGATTCAATTTTTTCTTCTTCATGGAATTGTATATCAGCAACTTCCTTTAATTAAGAACATTATTTCATGGAATTGTATATCAGCAACTTCTATAACTTCCATTAAAATTTATAGAAGTTGAAATTTGAAAATTCAAATAAATTTCAAAAGTTGAAATTTGAAAATTCAATCTACCATATATACTTTGAATTTTTTGAAATTATCCTGTTTTAATTCAAGCTACCATATATACTAAAGCCCACAACAAGAATTCGCATATATATATGAACTGAGATTTGATCATAAACAGACGCAAAATTATCAAGAATCCTCCATTGACGACTTGCGCACTAGAAGAAGAAGATCTCATCGGCCACCTCCGCCTCCTATCTCCGGTTAGTGTGTGTATTTCTATGTGTTTATGCAACTGTTTTTATTTATTGCTTTTGATTAATCCTGACTAATATACTGCCAAAAGGGTAATCTGATTTTAAACTTTCAAAAGGGATTTCCCAATTGTAACCCTAAATTTATGAAATAATTTATTCGAATAAATATAAATTATTCAATAAATTCATATTTCTGGCAAGAACTAAACACCAACTCTAATAAAATATGCTGCGTAAAAACCTTATAAACAAATAAATCGAGTGTGCCGAACTATTAATTATTCTGACGGGCTAACAACAATATTACAAGAAAATTATCTCTAAATATAATAAAAAATAACTTACAAAAAGTAGTATCTTGATTTTATTTAGACTTTCTTATGCATTCACCTTGATCTCCGCAAAGTTTGGAAATTTTGCACTAGGTTTGAATATAAGTGGTATTCCAGTGATTAGGTTAAATTATACTCCCTCCGTTCCATAAAGATGCTCATATTTGACTATTCGAGCATTTTAGTGGTATATGAGATTACAGGTGATTTTCAAATACATTTTGTTTAATATTTTGTTTAACATTATGTATATGTATCTATTTTTTAAAAGTTATAATAAGACTAAAATATAATATTTTATGTAGGGTGGTTCGTCTATTTCGGATGTTGAGGATATCAGGTCGTTTGCAAATTGGTTATTATTCGTTGGTGATGGGACTGCAGGTGATAAGTAACAACCGCTTTTAAGATATAGATACGTATTTTATCCGTTGGTTATTACTACCTCTGTCTCAAAAGACTTACTACCTTTGTTGCAATTTATGTACTATATTCGTCTTAATATTAGTAAAAACTGCTTCATAATTTTTCGGTTTTCTCTCAATTTTAATATTGATTTTTACTTCCTATTAAGTTCATATTTTTTCTAATATTTTTTTATTATATGTTGGTTATTATTGTAGGTGATAAGAACCATGGTAAAATTGAAATCAAAATATCAGATGACATATTGATAAGAGATTATGTCAATACCATCTCGCCTATCGGGATTGCATATACCCGAACTTAATGCAAAATAAAGATGTTGATATTTTTCCACAATCGGGCTATACTTGCACTAACAAATGAAATTGTTGACAATATTAATGAGTATGTTATGTCGCTCTTTCTGGAAAAGAAGTGGAATACATGAGTTCGACGCCATATGAAAAGACGAGGAATTTAACCAATCACCGAAGATATATTTTCAAGAATTCCTAAACACCGTCAAGTGCTCTGAATACCTAATCACATACTGAAGCTAAAGATTGGATGTATCGTCATGTTGTTACGAAATATAGATCAAGCTTCAAAATTGTGTAACGGTACAAGATTGATCGTTACAAATCTAGGTACGCAAATCAATTTTGTTAGTATATAATTATACATTTATACCATTAATTATTTGATTATTTGACATAAAACATACGTTGTCGAGGCGGTAATGTTGTTCGGAAATAATGTTGGTAAGAAGGTGTTAATACCGAGGATGATTATGTCACCTTCTGAAACAACAGAATTCCCTATTAGGTTTCAACGGAAACAATTCCCAGTGACCGTTTCTTTTGTAATGACGATAAATAAAAGTCAGGGTCAGTCGCTCGATCATGTTGGCCTTTTTCTTCCAAGATCAGTATTTAGTCATGGTGTAAGTGCTCCAATTTGAGCTTGTTAGAATTTTCGTTAGAAAATTAACGAAAGTTATAACATTTCTAACAATTCCTAACTATCCTAACATTTCTAACAAAGTGAGGGTAAATGGGCATTGTTATTTAAGGTTAAACCTTAAAAAGAATCTTAAAAAGAAAAACAAAAGGAATAAAACCACAAATAGCAATCGCTGGAGACACAAAATCGGCCGTTAATTTGAATTTTCAAAAAGATTATTCCTCTTGTCCAAAGCCGAAGCCGCATTTAATGAACAAAGGCACGCCGACCGGATCCATCCGCGCGGACATGTTTGTAATTTCCAGAGGGCTATAAATTGAGCCCTCCAAATACAAAAATAAGGAGGAAGAACACATTTTGCACCGAACCTCTCGGCGAAATATAGAGAGAAAACAAAGTGAGAATTCACTTCAAGAATTGTCACCATTTTCTCTCCAATCTTTCCCAACTCATACTCATCCACTCACTCTCATATTAAAGCCCTAAACACTCATACACTCAAGCCAAACACTCAAGAACACAAGGAAGATTGGTAAACCCTCCTCTTCCTAACCCTAAATCTCATCCATGCATGCATCTTCAAACTACAAAATGTAGTTCTTTCATCTTCTTGCTCTAGATCTAAGAAGATCACCATGGAAGACCATCTCCATGGATGATCTTCTACAAAGATCAACATTATTTTCAAGTTTTCTTACTTTCTTGCAAAGAAAATTCATTTTCAAAACCCTAAAACCATTTTCAAGCATAAAATCTCATTTTCAAAGGATAAAAATCCCCTTCCCAAGCAAATGAAATGCTTAGTCCTAATGTACCCCAAGGATGGTTTGGTATAGTTGATTCACCACTAAAATGTCTAGTGATCACTAACCAAAACCTAGGGAAATGGGGACAAGCATGGATGCAAAACCCCCTTTAAAATCATATTTTCTTTCTTGAGAAGTTGCTGTCCAGTAGCAATTTTCTCAGACCTCAGTCCATGGTCTTAATTTTTGGACACAGATGAACTTGGAATTTGGTATTGACTACAAAATACTTTTTGTAGCCAACATCCAGAGCTTTCCAGACATATTTTTACTTTATTTTTTGGGTGAGTAAAACTCCTCTTTTCAAATTTTCTTTCAGAGGCTAGTTCATCAGCTTCTTGGAATCCAGATCTCAAATCTTCTCCAAAATGGAAAATTCCTTCGCACAAACTTTATTTAAGGTGTCTAGAACAACTTTCATTCTCTGAGTTTATCCAGATTATGAAGTTTTAAGACCCTTGAATCCCTTTCAAAATCAAAGGTCCACTGCCTTTTTCATTCTGGCAGAAATGGCTCTCAACTTCAAAAGGTTTTTTGAGTACCAAATCTCAACCCAAAAATCTTCCAAAAAATCATGGGATCAGTTTAAAGTCTTAAAAAGATATCCCAATTTTTACTTTTCTGAGTTTCAACTTATTTTGGCCAAAACACACACACACACACACACACAAATGATTTTCAGCTTGGAAGACTCGCTTTACGAGGCGCGTCGGGTGCACACTAACGTCCTTCCCGACGCGTAACATGACCTCCGAACCTAAATCTCTGATCTCGGGCTTTTTTCAAAGTTTTGGCCCTCAAAATTAAAATGGCGTGGCGACTCCGTCGTTGATTTTTTCAAACACAAAAATGGGAAAATTTTCGGATACACATTCATCACAAAGGGCGACTCCGCTGGGACTAAGCTTTTTTAAAAAATGGTATTTGGTATATTGGTGGAAACCACTAAATTTCCCGTTATCGCCTCCTAACACGAGTCGGGGATAAATTGTGGTCTAACAATCCCACGTACCGGTATCACCGTTTTCAAAAAAAGCTTTTGAGGGTCAAGCTTCCGTCCCGCTTTGAAAATCATTTTTGTGTGTGTGTTGATTTTTGCACAGCTTTCATGTTGTTTTGGCCGCCTGAGAAAGTCAAAATTTTGACTGTCGGAATAATGTCCCTAACTCCGTCGGAATTTTCGTGCTTACGTGCTTATGTGCTCATAAAAAATCAAAAAAAAAAAAGGATTTTCAAAAAAAAAGAAGAAAATTTCCAAAAAAATCATGCATCATATTTTTAAGACACATAAAAAAATCTCTATTTTACTCGTAAAAGAATATAGATCGCTTGCACACTACGCGCACGTGACCGTACACCGCACACTACGTCCTTAACCCGGGAAATCCTTGTCGCGGTCCGTTTGGTCTTATTACGCCTCGGATGAGCAATGTGACTACCCAAACATCCCATGGAGCCTCGTGTCGACTATGCACTTGTCCGTGACACACTTTGTCCGAGACCCGCTGGTTTTTAGTCCGGGTCCGTGTCATGCCCCCGTCCGTGTATAGACCTTTCCTTTCAAGCCTTTGTCGGCATACCGACTCAATATCTTTCGGGTCCCTAATCGCCGAAGTTCTCGCCGGTTTTCCGCCGCAGACTTTGACCAAGATATTGACCGGCGCCGACTTCGGCTCGACCGGCACAAATTATACACCGACTCCCAAAGATTGACACCGAGTCATCAAGGATTAATGACTATTCCATGCCTAATTACGGCTTAACCGACGACAAGTCAAGATCAATCGTGGACGCTTATCACTCCAAATCATGCCGACTTTTTGTCGAGCTCCTGACATGATCTTGACTTTCGACGTCGCCTTGTCCGTAATTTACATCGAATGCTCGTTAAGACTCGATTACCCGCCGACTTTTAGGATCGTTTTCTTGGCCGGTGGGACCCGCTTGCCTCTATGTGACCTCGCCCGGGCCGTCCACCCCGGGAGGTCGAAATACAGTGTGGAATACGAGGGGCTTATAGACGTAGTGACGGGGCCCACCGATCCAGAATCGAGTAGTTTGCGAAAAGAAGAGCAATCTTTTCCAACCGATTAGGTTAATAAAACATGTTTTAAGTAAACGTGAACAAATAACCGCATGTTGCATGAGCCTAAAGCCCAAACACCTACCCTCCTTCCATTCCTGCACATCTCGAACCTTCATGTCCTTTCCCCGCAGCCTCCGCACAAAGCTTGGTTTCGGCACCGGTCACCGTTTGATCGCTTGGGAAGAGTCAAGCGCGCCATCGCCTTCGCCATTTGTTCCGACTCCGGGTTTCGTAATGTCTCGCACGCCCGGTAATGATGGGGATAACGTCACTCCGCCTCCCGGACCCTCGTACAGAGCAACAAAGGGAATGCCAGCGTACGTATGAGGTTACGACAGAAGCACAAATAAACAAATTTTATGGAGGCTATTAAGAGTCACTTGCCTCGGCCGCCACCTCAATCCGGATGGCACCTTCACCGTGGAAGAAGACGAGGATGCCAACCCCACTCGCCGCCCGATTACACCAGATGCCGCCACCCACCTCCTATGGTGCCATTACTGTAACCCATGCTCCTCGATTTTCGGGTCGCCCAGCCTCCCCAACCACGCACCACCGGATCCACGCAGCTCGACGGCACAAATCGCTGGGGGCAAAATCGCACGGAATGTCTTCTCATGGTTGGGGCTATCTCGAATGCCACGCCTAATCGGGATCCCGCCTCGCTCGGAACCGATCAATCCGGACCTTCACAAAGAATAGCCTACAGCTCGAATGCCGCCACAACTTGGTTCTCGGGACCACAAGTGAGCCCCTCCTCGTAATGCACTAGTTCACCGCTCCTCACACAAATCCATTCCTCACTCAGACTTCTATGGGTTACCAAGCCTCCATCCCTGTCATCTCGAATCACCAGACCGCAGCATTCCCGGTTACACACCTTCACCACAAGCCCTATGCAATTCAACAATCCGGACAAGAAACTCGCACTCAAGCCTACTTACGGGCCCCACTGAAATCCAAGTTATCCGGCTACATCGGGCTGCCCCCACCTACTTTGCCGCTGAAAATCAACAAAGAAGCCGCAAGGTTCTACCCTTTTGCTCGTGCTCCTACTCATGCTCCCTGTGGTAACTCACCCCCAGACGTTTTCACCTACGTCCCCGGATCGGCCATTCCCTCCACCACCGCCTCCGGGTAGCTCCTCTCTAGCTCACCCACTAACTTGAATGCCATGGTTCCGCCACAAGACCCTCATCTCGGCCTCGGTTCATGGAACAACACAAGGAAATGAAAGCGCGTATCGCCGAACCGATCGCCAAGAAGCCCGCCTTCCGGCCTGGCTGCACTGACTCCATTGTTCCTCTCGCCCCACAAATTCGTGATGCCAAATCTGGATCTCTTTGATGGGACCGCATGTCCGAAAACCCATTTGGACACGTATACCTTGGCGATGAAAGCCAAAGGATGTACCAATCGCCAGCTTGGCCGACTATTTCGCCTATCCTTGAAGTCCAAGGCCTTAAAGTGGTTCTTCCGTTTGAAACCCGAAGCCGTGGCTACATGGGACCAGATTACCAATGCTTTCACGTAAAAATATAAGGCCAACTTGGAATGGGAAACAAATAGGGTTGACCTACAAACAACAAAGCAAATGGGCCCCGATGAGAATGTTGGGGACTTCTACAAGCGGTGGAATCTCGAAACTCGTTGAAATGGCCATCCCTCCTTCCGAAGAGGAACAACCGGACATCTTCCACCATGCTTGAAACCACATTCCGAGAGCCTCCTCGGGCCACTTCCCATACTGCACTTACGGGCCATGGTTAACTCGCAGCCTAAGTTTGAAAAGGCCTACAATGGCAACCGGCCGCCGCACTCCGCCACGTATATCGGGCTCCTCCCCGCAAACACCGCCCTCGCCCCCGCTAAAGGCAAAGAGATGATTAACTATGCGGGACAGAATGCAATAACACGACTCCTTTTGCTCCCAGAAACCAAATGAGCCCAAACCGCGGGTCATAAATCTCGAAAACTTTGGAATGCCCCCGAATGACATCTTTAGGGACTCGGTGAAAGAAGGCTTGCCGCGGCCTTTGGAAAATTTCCAACCCGTAAATCCGAATGCTCCCGTGGATACTACAAAGTATTGTGCTTTTCATCAAGCTCACTGACATCCGATCCGACACCGCTTTACTCGAAAAGGCAATCCAGGGGCTAATAGAGCAAGGAAAGTTGGAAGGCCCCGAGGGCCCAACACAAGCCAAAATCCGCCGCCACGGAACCATAATCGTGTGAATATGATTGAATGCGGAGAATCTTCACACGCCCAGAAGATGCCGATGAAGGTCCCCAAATACCCGTGGCCAATCTCGTCGAGGATCCCGAATTCCGGATTCCCCTCGCCTCGAGGATATCGAACGAATCAACCCATCTTGGTCTCATGTCGTAGACTCCTTGCAAGAATACGAGGCCCGCTATTTCTCGATAAAGGGAAACCGATACCGAAGAACCGGGGCCGTTCCGCCGTAACATGAGAGAACCATTTACACAAGATGGTTAGAACAATCGAGAAGAATCGAACAAGAAAGCTTCCTGGCGGCGCTCGTACTGGGCTTATCAAAGAAAGAGGCCGAAGAGCGTCCGGAGCTAGTACACTTCGCAAATTGGCTTTGGGAGAGCCCGAATATGATCCCGAGAACAGTGAAGAATCTAAGAAGAGGATTCCTTCTATATCCTACTCGGTGTCAAATACGTGCCACCCCCTCTCACTCTTCCCCCGCAATTTCGGGAGGAGAAGCCGAGTCACAATTGCCACTTCCGGGAATGGGAACATATGACAATTTCGCGGTTGCACGCACCCATATTCCCCAACGGGTTTGATCGACGTTCCTCTCACCAAATCCCGTAGTATGGGAAGAAGATTCCGTGACAGCGATGATGATGATGATGACGAGAGTGAAGAGTCAACCGAGGCCCCGCATCCGGAAACAATCTGGAACAATCATGCCGAAATGAGCCCATGGGAGCTAGGCACAATGGTTGGTTGTCGCCAGCAACGACGAAGGACCGCCAGAAATGCGGATCGATACCAATGGAGACAGACTCCCTACGAGGTGTCACTTGTAAGATGCATTTGTGGCCAATGCCCTGATACTCCAGAGGATGAGGGACAAAGAAAGCCCGCGCCTGCATCCGTACATATCCGAAATCCTAGAACACAACGTTCCTTATAAGAACCCGAATGGTGAATGGAGAGGGTTTATTGAAGCACCGGTCGAAAATGGAGGGTTTCACCACCGTAAGATGAAGAATTCGTAAACGTTATCGATCTTTTCTTCTTTCCCAAGAACGGATGGCATAACAACCGTAAGGGTCAGCCTGGCCGCCGAGCGCAGCCGAGTGCCTCGCAATCACCGAAAAGGGTTATCGATCCGAACGTCTCCCCAAAGGGCCTTCATACCTATGAATCCACATGACGCCTTCCTAATTGCTCCAAAGGCTCGACAATGGACCCCGGTGCTCCTTATTTGGACACAGATTTATCGAGCCGCCGCATCAAACTCCGAAGGGGAACGTTGCCTATCCTTCACTTGTGGCTGCCCTACTTGCAAGATTGAAAGAAAAAGGATATACGATGAAATGGAGGCCGATAGCCATAACTCGTGGGTCATCCAAGAGATGAAATCGAAAGCCGCCGAGTCCCGACAATAGCGACTCTTGTTGCATGATAACAATGAGCAAGGCCGGCCATGAGAGTGAATCGAGGACGCCCTAGCTCGTGGCCATCCAAGGGGCAACAACACAACCCCAAACCCGAAAGCTCGTGACTTGGGAAGCGCTTATAAGGGCCGCCCAGAAGGAGCCGCATACCAGCCTCATCGTCACTAGACTCCGTCGTAACCAAAGGGCCAATAGCCAAAAGGGCTCCCCATCGACCCTAGCAAAGATTGAAGAAATCCACCAAGAGACGATGATGAGGAAGTTAATCTCGTTGACCCGATCCGGCGCATCTTCCAAGGAAATCCCAAGGCGTATAAGAAGGCCACGTATCAAGCACCGAAAGAAGATCGCCGCCCCTATGCTAAGACAACCGAAACCTGCATCCCGAAAAGAGGATCCCGTGCTCACCCAAATTGAAGCAAACACAGCCAACATTTCCTCTCGGTCTCTACTCACCTCGTCCTACCCCCATAAGCCGAAGCCGGAAGAAAGCCCGGCTCGCACTCTAGTCCCTATTGATGCTACTCCCGATGATGTGGTACGCCTAATTGGAAACATCCATTACGGGAATATAATCACTTTCACGCATCTCGACCTCCCTCAATTTGGGGCCGATCATAATGAGCCTCTCTTCATCACACCACTTGGATGAACGACGCCTCCTCGGGTCCCGGTTGATAATGGGTCCTAATGAACATTCTTCCGGCAAAGATCATGAGCTTGCTTGATATCAAGACTACAGACTTGAAGCCTTCCTCTCTCACAGCCAAAGCTTACGACTCAACATCCCGAGCAAACCCTCTGAGTCGCCACTTTAGACCTCTCGGTTCGGATGTAAATTGATACCGTGGAATTCCAGTTATCGACATCCCGATTACTTTCAATGCCCCGCCGGGAAGACCTTGGCTCCATCAAGTCAAAGGGGTCGCCTCAAGCCTCCACCAAAGGTGTGAAATTCGCCTCGAATGGGGATCTCGACGACCATTTACTTGAGATTTAGTCACTTTAGAGGGCACAGATACGGCGGAATACCTATTCTCGGAAATCAAACATGACGAGGAAGGTCACATGCTAACGGGCTTCACTGGCCGAGCCTCCCAAGGCCCAAGTGTGCAACATAGATCTCGACGGTCACTGGGATAAAATCCCACCGGTCTTGAAAATGATGAGAAAAATGAGCTATCTACCCGGCCTCGGTCCTGGGGAAGCACCAACAAGGAACTCACAAACTCATCGAAGTGAAAGGACAGTAATACTCGCCACGGCCCGGGATATGAGGCCTCCTCAAATGACACCGCAAAGGGAAAAAGATTTGAAGCCGCCACAGAAAGGTCCCGCCGACAATCCTAAATCTCTCCCCTTCACCCTAATTTGGCCGACTACTTTGTAAAGGGTCCCACACAACCAGAAACATCACAGAGCCCACTCCTACGGCAGATGGCTAAAGCTACAGGATAGCCTCAACAAGTTCAGTAGGAACCAAGGCTAACCCGGTCCGTAGAATGTTCCCGGACCTACCCAAGTTACCCGGGGCTACCACCGCCACGAAGAGCGAGTATACCTTCGTAGGCGTGCCTCGACTCCGGTGGAACAGCCGAGAAGCTCACAACCACTATTCCTACCGCCCAGAAGATCCGAAACCCGAATTCGAACCGACAAAGGCCAAAAGCTAAGGCCACGGAATTTCCTCGATGATTGGGATGGTCCGGTTATGCAAAGAATTGTTCGAAGAAGAAGTCCAGGTGCCGACTCCGATTGATCTCGGCTCGGTCCAAAAGATGATAGCGGCAATTGAGAAAGGAAAACAAAACAAAGACAGCTTCCCGAGTCATGAGGCCACCAACAGCGATGCCGCTAAAGAATTGGGAAACTCTCTCGTGCCCGTCCGCGACCAAGGAGGAAATGATCACCAAGCTTGGATTGGTCCCCCGTCCCTTTGTGTCAATCTAGGACAAGTCCTCCTGGCCTCTCTCGTTAAGATCGAGTCTCTAGGGTCGTCCGACGGCCTTACGCCCGAAGACTACGAGTCCGTAGCAAGCACCGTATCCCCTTTCGTTTTCAATGAAATGACGAACCTTTCGAGTATCCCTTGATTGCCACTTTAACTAATGATGAATTAATTAAAAAAAATTTAATAATAATTCATTAGATAAAGAAGCATACATTAAACGAAAAGAAAATCAAACAACAAAAAATCTTTAAGCAAAGTTGTCCTGAAAGAGGAAAATCGAGCCCAAGCCGCCGAAGAGATTTTGACAAGTGTGAATTTGGGAACCGCGGAAGAGCCTAAAGAGACGCAGATTGGCGATTTCTTCAAGGAATCGAAAAGGATGCTCGCAAAGTCCTACAAAATCCTCAATTCAAAGAAAGTTGCCCTCTTCATCAAAGAAAACATCATGTGCAGATACGGTTGCCACCAAATCATCTCGTATAATGGATCCCACTTCGAAGGGGAATGTGAAAATCGCCGGCGGAATTCGAATAACCCGTCACAAGTCATCTCCCTACTGTGCCCCAAAACCAACGGAGCCGTCGAAGCAAAGAAACAAGACTCGGAAAATATCATCCGGAAAATGGCCGTCCAAGGCGTAGATTGGCCCGAGAAGTTACACTTGGCACTCGGGGCTACGTAACATCGCCGTAACGGCAACCGGGGAAACACCTTTTGCCCTCACATACGGAATGGAAGCCGTACTCCCAATCGAGCCGGAAATCCTCGCTCCGTATACCGCCGGAAAGCCAGATCAACGAGGTCGAATGGCTCCGCAGTCGCCATGATGAATTGGCCCTACTAGACGAACGCCGACTGAAGGCCATGGAACACATCCGAGCCTACCAAGGAAGAATGGCTAGAGCCTTCGACAAGAAAGTAAAGCATCGGGAAATCCGAGAAGGTGATCTCGTTCTAAAAGAAAAGCCCCCACCCGTATCAACCCCTCGCAAATGGGAGCCTCGTATGGGTCGGGCCATATGTAGTCCGTAAGATCTTCTCCTGAGGAGCCATGCAACTTGCACCTCGACGGAATCCCTTTGTACACCCAAAGGAATGGTGACAAGCTGCGCAGATACTACGCGTAAAAAAAAAAAAACCAAAAAAAAAAAGAGTGCTAAAAGAGTAATACCCAACTAGGTTAGAAACCCGAGAAGGGCGGCCTAGGTAAAAACAGGTTGCACCAAAAAAAAACAAAAAAAAGAAACAAACAAAAAAAAAAAAAAACAAAAAAAAAAAACAAAAAAAAAAAAAAAAAAGAGTGCTAAAAGAGTAATACCCAACTAGGTTAGAAACCCGAGAAGGGCGGCCTAGGTAAAAACAGGTTGCACCAAAAAAAAACAAAAAAAAACAAAAAAAAACAAAAAAAAAAAAAAACAAAAAAAAGAGTTCACCAGGTTGAACTACGAAGACCCGAGCTCCTCAAAATGAGGGGAACGTAGGCAAATGGAAACGGTTCGGTCTAAAGCACAAATAAAAGCCATACTTTGGCATCAATACAATTGATCGACCATGAAAGCGTCTCGAAAACTCTAAAGCAATTCAAATATTCATTACAAGTTAAAAGCTCTTTGATGAGTCTAAGCCCGATTCATTCCTACAACCGGCAACCCGCTAAAAGAAAACTAAGATACATAATCAAACTAATGTGTCTCGCCATGACAAGAAAAGGGATACTGAAACCTCGTGAGTCACTCCAAGCCACTCGCATCGGCCTCTCCCCTTCTTCTTCCCCTTCGAGTCTTCTTTTTCTCGAACAGAAAATGTCTGTGTTCCTCCTACCAAGCTCCGGTATAGGGACAGGGTCTATCAAACCAGCCTCCGTCGTGGCCTTAGTAGCCCTAGCGTCATCCCTCATCTCCCGTAACCTAGCCGGTAGCATAGGAGCCCTCCTCTCCCCGTCTCTTGACGTAAGCCTCATAATCGCCGCGCCGTCTCCGCTCCCCGTCATGAGGGTTGGCCCGCCTCGCCCTCCTCCTCTCGTAAATGCCAGACCTCCGCACCCACAATGGCCTCACGCCGTCTCAAAATAGCCACCCGAGTCTCTCCTGCATGCCTCTCATACCAATCCAGGTACCAAGTGGTCAGAACACCGGTCTCGAACGCCCGAGAATGACCCGAGGAGGAAAGGCATCATACCTCCATGCTCGGGAAAGAAATGGAAACACCGAGGGATCATCCATGGAAACAGGAGCCACCACCCCGGTGGCTATATCATCAAAACCCTCCAAAGGAACTCCGCTCCAAGCCAAACTGCCTCAGACCAGAGCCGAATGTAGAAACCGGACCGAGAAAGCCCCTAAGCATAACCACATGGGACCCGTCCCGAAGCACTCGCGAGTCTCCACCCGCCAATGAGGCACCAACCATTCTGATATCTTCAGCCCGGCGACCCGCCATCCAACGCGCCCACGAGCCCCGATCATCAAAATCTACATCGACACCTCTCCCGGCAAAAGTCCAAGGCCTCGATCATATCGTAGGTTTCCGAAGAACCCCAAACGCTCCATCGCCCACTGTGGTCAAGAGGAACGGGCTGCCTCGCGCATATACCGCCGTCCGGTAGCTAATCTGTCGAGAGCATGAAAAGTCTCCCCGTAATCAAAGGAACGACATCTCTCGCCTGTGCGACAAGAACGACAACATCCAAAGAAAGACCGATGGCGTATCCCAAAGGAATAGACCATGAACAGGTGCCAAACATACAAAGTGCAAAGGCATCCCAATAGGCATCATCCACCAAACCTAGGCCCCTAAATCTGTCGGGAAGACCGGAAATATCGAAATGATCGGGACCGCGGATCATACCTTGCGCTTCCTCCGGGAAAGATGAAGGAGGACGCACAATCCGTCAAGAAAAGAAGCCCCTCCGGCAAAGGAACCGCTATCTCTTCCACCTCCGACCTCCAAGCAAGGCCCGAAATTCTTCGACAATGGAACAATCTCGTTGAAGGAAAGGCAAAAGACATGCCTTCTAGTATCCCAAAACGAAGAAGAAGCTCTTAAGAGGTCATAATCCGGAACCAATTCTTCGAGAGACCACAAGCATCGTATCTTGTACCTTTCTTCAAAGAATGATCTTCTCTCATGCATGATCTCCCTACACCACTCCTTGAACTTTTCAAAGAACAACATTTGCCTTTCTTTGGACAATTTTGGAGAATTTTTGGCCATTTCCATGGTTTTTCTCTTTCTCCCCGAAAATGGCCAGTTTGACTCGGAGGTTGAAGAGGATATTTGAATTTGAAATAAAGCAAGACCAGGTCCGAACCAAAATTAAAGAACAATGTCAGATGCACCCCATCCGCGCGGATGGGATTGCTTTCCCAAAAAAATCTCGCAATACCCAAGCCGCTACGCCAAAAAGGAATATTCCGTCCCGTTGCTCGAAACTTGTGCAAAAACCTCCCCAAACCACCCATACACCAAACACCCTTGCAAAAAAAAACCAAGGCTCATGCAACACTGCATTCATATTGCATTGCATTCATAAAATAAAATCCTAAATTATTACATTCCAAAAAAAAAGGAGTGTGCATAAAAAAAAAAGCAAACATAAATAAAATCCTAAATTATTACATTCCAAAAAAAAAAGAGTGTGCATAAAAAAAAAAGCAAACATAAATAAAATTCTAAATTATTACATTCCAAAAAAAAAAGAGTGTGCATAAAAAAAAAAAAGCAAACATAAATAAAATCCCAAATTATTACATCAAAAAAAAAAATGTGCACAAGCCGTACAAATCTAAATCTCACTCTCAGATCAAAAAAAAAAAATCAATCTGAGTCTCCAAAGACCCGATGTCTCCCCCTGCCCTCTTGCGACTCGGGCCCGCTCCTCAGAGCCCCGAAAATCTCGGCTCGTAATCGTCCTCGTCTCCGTAAAGAGGCTCATCAGACCAACCGGCACGCTCCGATAGGGCAAGCCGAGATCTCGCGAAAAATCGTATCCGAAGGTGAAGGCGTCTGACTCCCGCACGTACGAAGACGACCCGCCATGCCGCCAAACGTGTCCCCGCCCGTGTGGATCCCCGAGAATGACGTGATCCGAAGGCAACACCGCTGGGATCAAGGAGAGGAGACAAAGGAGTCTCTCGAAGAAGTCTTCGAGCGAATAGGGAAGCCTCCCGTCCGACTGTGCGCCGCCGTGGTCGCTCGCTCTAGCCTCGAGGAGCCCCGCAAGCGACCATCCTCCCGATGAATCTCTGCCCCGATCACTTGCTTCGTCGCCTTTCGACGACCACCTCCGAAAACGGCACAAAAGCAAAAGCGTCAAAAAAAAAAAGGGGTGATGCTAAAGATGATGAAACAAAGGAAAGAAAAAGAAGGGGAAAAGGTGAAACCATACCTTCATACCCTGACGAGGCCGGAAAGCTCGTGGAAGCCGCCGGGCCGAGGGATCTCGCACCCTCAATCGGACCCCATCCCGGGATATAGGAAAATCCGTCCGAGGGTACCGCGGGATCCCAAGCCCCTCCCTATCCGTAACCCGAGGCATCCTCGCCTCCTCAAGACGAATGTCGCATATGGCTCAATCGCCACGAAGTCCGAGAAGTGCCGGCCTCGCTGGGTAATCATCCCAAGTCACGGACCGATCGCCGGGTGCATCATATCGGCGGGAGGCTCCACCGTGTCCTCAAAGGCGAGTTCACGCCATGCCGGCGCGTCACCCTCTCTCCTGCATAATAGGCATCGCAGTCGACCCTCAAAATCCTCCGCCGCACCGCCCGCATCTCGCCGCCTTCACCGCGCCACCTCAAAGCGATCCTGTGAGGAAGAATATCATCCCCTCATCCGTCTCGGCCTCCGTCAAAGGAAGGCAATCCGCGCACTCGAGAGTCGTACGCCCGGAGCTTATCTTCTCCCGGCATGCTTGGACCAAGACCGCATGGCCGGATACGCCCGACGTACTCCGCCGGCCGCCGCCACATCGTGACGTGAAAACTCCAACGCCCATACCGCGAAAGGTAAAAATCCAATCAATCCAAAGGCAAAAGAAAAGTGTGTGCTCAAAAAAAAAAGAAGGAGAGGGAAAGCAAAAAGAGAGCTTATACCTGTGGCAAACTCAAAGCAAGATAAAGAGCTCACAGCCTTCCGCCGTACCTATCAAGAGCAAAATAAAGCTCGCCACCCGGCCTCTCCCCACGAGACATCTCCGGCCGTCTCCATGTCCTCCAAGGACCTCAACAAGGCAAAGACCGCCGTCCCCTCAAAGATGCCCAAAGAGGGTGCTCGAAAAGGCAAACCACAAGAAGGCCCTAGCAATCTGACGGCGCCTATCCTCTCCTCCCCAGCCTCATAACTCACAATGGTCTCCACGATCTTCCCGTAAACCACGGCATACCCATCCCCATCCCCTTTTTGGGAATAGGGGAAAATCCTGTAAGAGCTCGCAGACCATCGCCGTAGCCATCTCGCCACTCAATGCCGCGTCCCATTAAAGGACAGCCCGTGATCGCAGCAGTAGCCTGGGAGGGCGTAACCGTAGCCTCGCCCCGTAAGAAGTGGAAGGTGCGGGTCGCGTCCCACCAATGCCGCGCTGCAGCAAACATCAAGCTCCTTGCTCTTAGGGAACTTGACCGCCCCTCAAGCACTCGACGAACTCCCAGAGCCCCGTCTCGACAACGATCTGTCTCGGACTCGGCAAAGCTCCTCGGCCCGCATTCGGAAGCCGGTCCCACAAGTCAATCACGGACTCCACCGATCCTCGAGTTTTCATTTTGTTCAGCTGCTCCGTCACAAAACGGTGTCCGCCCTGTAAAAGAAAAAAAAAAGAGAGAGAAAATGTCAAAAAAAAAAAAAATTTGCATTTGCATTTACACAAAAAAAAAAGAAAGCATACACATGCATTAAAAAAAAAAAAATTTTTCGACAGCATAACAGCATACAATGAGCATAGCCCCATTTTTCTCGCATAAAAGAAAACAGTTTTCAGCAAGTCCCAATGCATTCATCAAAAAAAAAATAATAATAAAAGATGCATTCCTACGGAAGTAAAAACTCCGTCCCATTTTCATAAAATAACATGCATACCATCCATCATCTCAAAAAAAATTTTTTGCATACATGCATATCATCCATCTTACATGCAACGGGAGGAAAAATCCGTCCCACTTTTCAAAGAAAAAAAAATATATCCTAAACATACATACATCCCATATTGGCAAAATGCCCATTCTTTCAAAAACAAAATGCATGCATTGCATCATCACAATTCACAATATTCCAAAAAAAAAAATGTGGCAAAAATGCCAATTCTTTTCCCAAGCAAAATGCACATTTTGGGATACCCACAAATTCATTGCAACATGCATATCATCAAGATCAATATTCAATTTCAAAAAAAAAGTCATCATCAACATGCATAGCATCAAAATCAAAATCCAAGGCCAAGAACATGGTCATTTTCGAAATTACCAAAAAAAAAATCAAATCACCCAAAAATCAATGTCAAGCAAGAAATCAACAAAGGGATCAAAGGGTTTCAAAGTATACCGTCCGGAGATTCGAATCCGAAGCCCAATGTTGCCAAGCATCGGGGTAATGCTCCTCCGCAACCGATTGCGAAAGATTGTAATGCCTCCTCATCCGGACGAGCTCCACCGCCTCTCCGCTACCGGGCCACGTCCCTGGCCTTGAAAAGCGCCTTCCCGTGTTCCATTGCTCAAAAATCGAAGAAATCGGAAGATTTTTGAAGCTTCTAAGGCCAACAATGGCGGAATTGCCGGTTTCTCTCTCTCGCTCGGAATTTTTGAAAACCGAATGGGGAAGAGAAAGGGCGTCCCCTAATTAATACCCCTGTTTTCAAACCCTATCCGCGCGGATAGGATTGCAAGGGTCAAAATGACCCTTTTGCCCCTTAAAATTCCGTGACTCGCAATTCACCCCCAACTTGACAGAGTTAACCAAAGATAACCAAAGTCGCCCTTGTCAAGAAAATATTCCTGCAGCCAAACGTAAGACCGAGTGCCCCGAGAAAGATAACGAGATCCCGTATCTTTCATCAAAATCAAACCTAGCCAAACGTAAGACCGAGTGCCCCGAGAAAGATAACGAGATCCCGTATCTTTCATCAAAATCACCCCTAAGCCAAACGTAAGACCGAGTGCCCCGAGAAAGATAACGAGATCCCGTATCTTTCATCAAAATCACCCCTATAGCCAAACGTAAGACCGAGTGCCCCGAGAAAGATAACGAGATCCCGTATCTTTCATCAAAATTACCCCGACAGCCAAACGTAAGACCGAGTGCCCCGAGAAAGATAACGAGATCCCGTATCTTTCATCAAAATTATCCCCTAAGCCAAACGTAAGACCGAGTGCCCCGAGAAAGATAACGAGATCCCGTATCTTTCATCAAAATCTTCCCTGCAGCCAAACGTAAGACCGAGTGTGCCCCGAGAAAGATAACGAGATCCCGTATCTTTCATCAAAATCACCCCTATAGCCAAACGTAAGACCGAGTGCCCCGAGAAAGATAACGAAATCCCGTATCTTTCATCAAAATCACCCCTGGCAGTCAAACGTAAGACCGAGTGCCCCGAGAAAGATAACGGATCCCGTATCTTTCATCAAAATCTTCCCTACAGCCAAACGTAAGACCGAGTGCCCCGAGAAAGATAACGAGATCCCGTATCTTTCATCAAAATCTTCCCCTAGCCAAACGTAAGACCGAGTGCCCCGAGAAAGATAACGAGATCCCGTATCTTTCATCAAAATCACCCCTAGCCAAACGTAAGACCGAGTGCCCCGAGAAAGATAACGAGATCCCGTATCTTTCATCAAAATTTCCCCTAGCCAAACGTAAGACCGATTTCCCCGAGAAAGATAACGAGATCCCGTATCTTTCATCAAAATCATTCCCCTAGCCAAACGTAAGACCGAGTGCCCCGAGAAAGATAACGAGATCCCGTATCTTTCATCAAAATCACCCCTAGCCAAACGTAAGACCGAGTGCCCCGAGAAAGATAACGAGATCCCGTATCTTTCATCAAAATCATCCAACGGCACAAACGTAAGACCGATCTCCCTGAGAAAGATAACGAGATCCCGTATCTTTCATCAAAATCATCCAACTAGCCAAACGTAAGACCGATTTCCTGCACGAATACGTCCAATTTTTCCTCAAAGAAAGGCTATCAAAATCCCCAAAGAAAGTTAATCTAATCCCAAAAGCCAACGAAATCTCGAGAAGAACTCGAACTACGAAAGGGCTTCGATTCCCACTAGGGATACGTAGGTAGCCTATCATTAGGTCCAGCCCCTCGACCAAAACGGTCACCCTCTCCTTCGGCAGCAGACGAAGTCCACCGAAAGGCCATTTCAAATTAAGGTCCGAGGCGCCTAAAAAGCCATCATCATCAAGGTCCGAGGCACCTAAAACGCCATCTCCAAGGTCCGAGGCACCTAAAAAGCCATCATCAAGGTCCGAGGCACCTAAAAAGCCATCTCCCAGGTTCGAGGCACCTAAAACGCCATCTCCAAGGTTTGAGGCACCTAAGACGCTATCACTAGAAAGCGATAAATCACAGTCATCCCCAAAGCAGAGACCGAAAATGGTCATTCCTATCCCCAAAGAGCGGATACCCATCGACCGAAAATGGTCATCTCCTATCCCCAGCAGAGTTTCTTTCCAAAGAAACGACCGTAGAACTCGCTCATCGTGTTCGAGGCACCTAAAACGCCATCATCTCTGTGGTCAAAGACCCGAACTACGATCGGCTTGATTCCCATTCGGGATACGTAGGTAGCCTATCACTAGGTTCACCCACCCGATCACTGATCATCCCGCCAAATATGGAGCCTATTTTATCGACGACCCCGCTTCCTTCGAAAGCGCCGTCGCCGAGGGGCTACTGTAAGTGCTCCAATTTGAGCTTGTTAGAATTTTCGTTAGAAAATTAACGAAAGTTATAACATTTCTAACAATTCCTAACTATCCTAACATTTCTAACAAAGTGAGGGTAAAATGGGCATTGTTATTTAAGGTTAAACCTTAAAAAGAATCTTAAAAAGAAAAACAAAAGGAATAAAACCACAAATAGCAATGGCCGGAGACACAAAACTCGGGCCGTTAATTTGAAATTTCAAAAAGATTATTCCTCTTGTCCAAAGTCGAAGCCGCATTTAATGAACAAGGCACGCCGAGGGGATCCATCCGCGCGGACATGTTTGTAATTTACAGAGGGCTATAAATTGAGCCCTCCAAATACAAAAATAAGGAGGAAAAACACATTTTGCACCGAACCTCTGGCGAAATATAGAGAGAAAACAGTGAGAATTCACTTGAATTGTCACCATTTTCTCTCCAATCTTTCCCAACTCATACTCATCCACTCACTCTCATATTAAAGCCCTAAACACTCATACACTCAAGCCAAACACTCAAGAACACAAGGAAGATTGGTAAACCCTCCTCTTCCTAACCCTAAATCTCATCCATGCATGCATCTTCAAACTACAAAATGTAGTTCTTTCATCTTCTTGCTCTAGATCTAAGAAGATCACCATGGAAGACCATCTCCATGGATGATCTTCTACAAAGATCAAAATTACTTTCTAGTTTTCTTACTTTCTTGCAAAGAAAATTCTATTTCAAAACCCTAAAAACCATTTTCAAGCATAAAATCTCATTTTCAAAGGATAAAAATCCCCTTCCCAAGCAAATGAAATGCTTAGTCCTAATGTACCCCAAGGATGGTTTGGTATAGTTGATTCACCACTAAAATGTCTAGTGATCACTAACCAAAACCTAGGGAAATGGGGACAAGCATGGATGCAAAACCCCCTTTAAAATCATATTCTCCTTCTTGGGAAGTTGCTGTCCAGTAGCAATTTTCCCAGACCTCAGTCCATTATTTTAACTTTTGGACACAGATGAACTTGGAATTTGGTGTTGACTACAAAATACTTTTTGTAGCCAACATCCAGAGCTTTCCATACATATTTTTACTTTATTTTTTGGGTGAGTAAAACTCCTCTTTTCAAGTTTTCTTTCAGAGGCTAGTTCATCAGCTTCTGGGAATCCAGATCTCATGTCTGAGGTTTCCAGAAGGTTTTGACCCCTCAAATCTTCTCCAAAATGGAAAATTCCTTCGCACAAACTTTATTTAAGGTGTCTAGAACAACTTTCATTCTCTGAGTTTATCCAGATTATGAAGTTTTAAGACCCTTGAATCCCTTTCAAAATCAAAGGTCCACTGCCTTTTTCATTCTGGCAGAAATGGCTCTCAACTTCAAAAGGTCTTTTGAGTACCAAATCTCAACCCAAAAATCTTCCAAAAAATCATGGGATCAGTTTAAAGTCTTAAAAAGATATCCCAATTTTTACTTTTCTGAGTTTCAACTTATTTTGGCCAAAACACACACACACACATACACACAAATGATTTTCAGCTTGGAAGACTCGTTTTACGAGGCGCGTCGGGTGCACACTAACGTCCTTCCCGACGCGTAACATGACCTCCGAACCTAAATCTCTGATCTCGGGCTTTTTTCAAAGTTTTGGCCCTCAAAATTAAAATGGCGTGGCGACTCCGTTTTCGTTGATTTTTTTCAAACACAAAAATGGGAAAATTTTCGGATACACATTCATCACAGCATACTGACTTGTTTCTCACAAACAATCAGATTCCTTTAAATTTTGCGTAAACTGACTTATTTCTCATAAACAATCAGAAAATCAAAATTTTAATGTTTCAACTAAACATTTACCAAAGCTCTTAACACATAAGAACATATAATTCATGCATCGCAACAATTAATAAAATCACATTTAAATTAATTAAGCATGCATAAACAATGAATTAATCTAGCATAGCCCTATAAATTTAATTTCCAGAAATTTATAGCAACCAGATTAAGACAGAAACATATCAGATTATAAAGCATAATCACAGATTAGCAGAAAAATTCAACAAACTAATTTTGCCCAGATTGGCAAAGTCTGTCGCGTGACATAGACTTCCATGAGGCCTGATCTGTTGCGCGATCAGACGAGCCCTTCAGACTGCCCATGGCCAACTCTGTCGCATGACGAGAGATGCCAGTTGCAGATTTTCCAGCTTCAACCAATTCCAATCATAAAGCAATTAAATCAAATAAACAACTTTTAACAGATTTAATTCAATATGAACAGAACACGAATTAGACACATTGTTTCAAAAACAATAAAAATATCGCATACAAAACATGCAACGAACATATAAACAATTTATATAAACATTCTAGCATGTTAATTCAAACTTAACCATACGAACGGGGCTCTGATACCACTGTTGGGTTTTATGGGTCCATACGCAGCGGAATTAGCATCTAAATAACACAAAACCCAAGAGCCCTAAGATCCGTTCTATACGATTAAATTGAATTTCTATGAGATAGAATTTACCAACCTTAATTTCTTTCTGTTCTTGAGCTATCGAACAATCTATCGATGTGATTTTGAATCACAAACTTTGATCTTCAAGACTTGAATATTCAGATTCGAACTCTAGGCCTTGATCGTCATACGAGCGAAGACCCTCTAGTAGTATCCACACCTTTGAATGAACCAAGAACAGTTCTTGAGGATTGCTAGATCCTTAAACCCTATGGAAGAATATTGAGAAACCTTTATTGTGATTTTTCCTTAGAAAATTCGGTTAGACTTTTTAGCTGCTCACAGACTCATATTTATACTACTATAGTATTAATATTAGTGCCCTAATCGTATTAGGAAACTAAGCTGTAAACGCCTCTTGGCATGAAGTGTCGCACGACCAGACGTGCCCTCTGAACAGGATCTATTGCGTGATGACTTATGCCTGATGAGGAACTCTCAATATTTCTTCCTTTGGTTTAACCAATTCAATCTAATTTTGTGTGACCCAATAGGATTATATTATGTTAGCAATGAGCCCGATCATATCGACCCTCATAAAACATAAGTGGACTCTAGCAAGCCATTATGTCTACCCAATTAATATAACGTAAGAGTTCATGTTTTCAATGGTACACTTCCATTTCTCCCTTTGTCTCACGATATTATATTGAACACAAGTCATGGTCCACGTCAACTTGTTTTTGTTCAATGCTTTCTCGATCTTGAGTATAATGATAATCCAATCGTATTGGGGTATGGCCATACACTTTCATCATTATCACTCCTCGAGGGGTCCAAGCAAAACATCTCTCTTTTGAGGGACAAATTCCATCTTGACTTATCATCCTTCCCATCACGAATCCGATCATGCCAACGATAGCCTTTATAAATATCGTGTTAAGATATCGTTTGACTAAAATCAAACATGACTTTTATCATATGTAAGGTCATGATAATCTCAGGTCTAGGGACTAAATGAAGTGACCATATGAGATTTAATTATGACATTTGACCATGACATAAATCTCATACGGGTCAAGTCCAGTCACTTGTTCACTAACAAGTACCCATAAATTTAATGTGCATCTTTATGCATATAATCATCATATGATTATCCATTAACATTTATACTAATTATTCACTTAATAATTAGGGACGGAGATTATTACAATAAATATGCAAAATATATAATAATCAAATAATAAACTTTTCTATAATAAACGATAAAGATGATACATAACGATTTTAAGCTAAACATAACTAAAGCCTAGGGCATTACACCAACAGTCTAATGGGTATGAACTAAGTCACTCTTTAACTAGGATTCTAGTACAACTTTAGTACTACATTGTGAAACTTGAAATAGTCCAAATGGATAATGGGAAAGGCTTTAAATATTGTCTCGAAAAGGGTTGAGAGGCAATTGTGAAACTTTAACCAAAGTTAGTAAAACTTAGTATTTGAACTTGGAACCTTAAGAGAAGGTATTTAATGTTGTATTGTGAATGTGTAGGGTTACTTATATGATATTGTATCCTTACGTGGTGACCTGTATAGTGTTATTTGTTCTTATAGTGCATAAAATGTATGGTGCACTACTTCATTGGTTTGGACAGGAGTGGCAATACCCTGTTACTGGATTATGTGTTGTGTAATGGCTATGTAGGACTTATGTGATACCTTGTGCCATAAGTGTTTACATGTTCATAGTTGGTTGTGCACATAGTATTTAAATACGTGTTGCACTGTTTCAATTGTTGAGCATGAGTATTCATACCATGTCATTGGATTGTGTTATTCAATGGTGTTGAAATATATGTGCACTAGTGTGATTGGTTTAACATGAGTTGCAGTACCATGTTATACATATATATGTGTTGATGTCCCATGGGGTGGACTTAATTTCAAGTATCTGTTATGTGCTTGAATATGTTGTATCAGCTGATCTTCTGGGGTATAGGGAATACGATCACTTATGAGAAGATATTTCATAAGGTGCTTGGATTGTCTTATACTTGTAACCGTTCACTCCCTTCTGTGGCCACGAAGAGGGGGATCAGCTTTTGTGGATAGGTACAACCGTTCACAAGATAGCGAGGTAGCTTATATGGATCTATGTAAGGGGCGTATAAGATGTGGATATGCACTAGCAGTTCACAAAATGAGAGGAGTATAACTCCCACCGTAGTACGACCTATGATTCAGATGGAAAAGGTAAAGGGAAAGGTAACGTAAAGTTTTTACTGTTTTCCCAACGTGGTTATTGAGCAACCTATTTGGTGTTACATATCTGTTATTGAGCAACCTGGTTATGTGTTGCATATGGTATGGCATATTGTTGCATACATAATAGCTTGCTGAGATTTTATCTCACCCCTTCTCCCTTTATTGTTTTAGATCCCGCTGAGACAGGAGGACCGGACCGGTGAGGCCGGGAAGGAGTTTGGACATCTTTTGGGTTGTCAGGGTATATGTTGGTTTGGGGAGTTGGTTATGTTGTGGTGGTTATTCTTTTGGGGAAAGGTTTAGTATATAAAACTCTCATAAACATGTTTCTATTGAGTTGTGTTGTAATTCAGTTTGGGATTGGTTTGTTTTATGATTGGCTTGTGTAAGCCTTTCCAGTTGTATGATTTGTAAAAATAGGTTGTGTTTGTTTAAATCAGGTTTATATATCACCTCCGAGTAGAGAGATTATTTTGAAAATGGGTTGTATACTTTTCAAGTAATTTAAAGAAAAGTTTTTTTTAAGAATGGTATTTTGGGACCCTCCATCCTGGGATGCGGTTTATAGGTCTGGGAGTTGGGAGGCGCCCACAGGAAGAGTATGAGTTCAGCATCTTTGAATTCAATACTCCTTACAGAGACCTGGTTGGTGAATGGAGAAACTTGATCGAAGCTTTAGCTGAGCAAGGGAATTGGGCTCCACCCATTGATCCAGAATATGTAAACGTCATTGAGACTGTGCCTCCGTCAGGAAGGGTGGATGCTATTGCAGTATTAAGGGTCACCCCTGAGCCACTATCCAAGAGAGAATGTATGGAAGCCCTAGAAAGGGTCTTGAAGTTTGAGGCGACCTCGGTCCCGTTCCTATCTTATGATAAAAATGACATTTTCATGGTAATCCCCACGCCAGAGGAAAAGCCCATAACGCCCCTTATATGGCATCAAGTATCCCGACCATCCTTTTCCACCATTGGTCATCAGGGTAAGGATGAAGTTTTCGAGGGAAACTACTATAGTGAGCCTGAGGAAGACATGGTTGAGATGCCAGAAGGGATAATAGAAGAATGGCTCACTCGAAAGCCAACTAGCCCAGAAAACCCTCCCAAAGATAATGACCTGGAACCTGTCAAAAGGTTCGATCCTGAAAAAATCCTTATTGATGATGGAGTCTCCCACTTTAGAAAGTGTTTGGCCAATGTCAAATAAGCCGTCAAAAGGTTGACTCTAAGAGAAAGGAGGGATATGCTTGACAGTGATGAGGAGTGTGACCCTACGTTACTGAAAAAGATGCTATGGCAAGATGATGAAGTCAATGGCAAACCTCCAAACCCCAGGAACGATAACTCATGTTGTATGTTGACTCTAAAAGGCCTGAATGAAACTGTCAAGGCCTTAAGTGAGGAAGAAGAAACTGAGATCAGCAAGTTACTAAATCAATGGGGAACTCAGAATTCAAAAAGAGCTAGAAAGCCTGTAACATGTGATCAAATTCAAAGAGGAAGCTGCACCAGCTCAACCGAAGCTCCACTTTGGGTATGATGTCTGCGACCTCGATAATGGTTTGAAGGATGCATATCAGGATTGGACCGCCGACAAATTTGCTTCTCCTCCAGGCAGCAACAGCGAAGAGTACTCCCCTGTCTAGTCCAGTCAAACACTTTGTCATTAGTAGTGTAGGGTTAAGAGTCTCTAGAGTCAGGAGTCTTTGAGTTTCAGTCCTCTGAGTCATCTTATGGCCTCACGCCTGAAGATTATGAGTGTGTCGCCAATGTCATCTTTCCCTTTGCATTAAATGAAATGATAGATCTTTCCGAGTATTCCCTTATTGCCAACTTAACAAATGATAAATTAACTAATAATCTAACAACAGTTAATAATGATTCATTTGAACAAGATGCAAACACACTAAATGAACAATACATTAAAGAAATCTTTAAGCAGGGTACTGATAAAGAGGAAAATCGTGCCCAAGCTGCCGAGGAGGTTTTTGTTGGGTTTCGAGGGTCCATGCGCAGCGGAAAATTGCAAATAACTCGAAAACCCGGAGCCCTAGGATCCGTTCTAGATGATTAATTAAGAGGAATGATTTAGAAATACCAACCTTGTGTGCTTTTGTCGTTGATAAACGTGACCCAACTCCAGATTGACGATCTTGTGAATCCTTGATGAACGATGTTGAATCACGAACGGAAGATCTTGAAGAGCGAAGATCCTCTATGTGTATCCACGCGATGAACGAACCCTAGAACAATTCTAGGTGGATTGCTAGATCCCTCGATTGAAACTCTTTTCAATCTATGATGTATTATGGAATTGGTGTGATAATTTTCAATTCACAATTGAAAAACCTCTCAATTTTGTGTTTCTCTAAACTCAAAATTCGTGACTGGCTGCTAGGGTTGAAGAGGGATACTATTTATACTTTATAAATATTATACCCTATTAAAAACCCTAAGCAAAAACGGTTTCAGCACACAGCGGACATGGGCGGTCGCCCACCAAGACATGGGCGGTCGCCCATGAGTCCAGAGCTTAATCCCATCATTCGAAACCTCATATGGGCGGTCGTTCACAAGGGCATGGGCGGTCTCCTATGAGCAAAGTTTAAAATTCCTTATTCGAAATCATACATGGGCGGTCGCCCACACAGGGCAGGGCGGTCGCCCATCAGTACAGTTACTGATGCACAATTTCGAACAACATGTGAGCGGTTGCCCATAACCATTGAGCGGTCGCCCAAGCCAACCATTGACTTATGGGCGGTCGCCCATGACATACTTGGGCGGTCGCCCACCACACCAGAATCCATAATTCCATTTTTGACGATTCGTTCGATGCGTGTGACCCCATAGGACTATATTATGTTGGCAATGAGTTCGATCACATCGATCCTCATAAGACATGAGCGGACTCTAGCAAGCCATCATGTCTACCCAAATAATATAATATCAAGTTCGTTTTTCCTACATAGAACATATCACAATCCCTTTGTTACACAATGTTATATTGAACATGAGTCATGGTCCACGTCAACTCATATTGTTCAATGCTTTCTCGTTACTAAGTAAATTGATTAATCGAATGATATTAATCACATTAATTCATTCGGGCATGGCCATGCACTACATCAATCTTACTTACGAGTGGCCTAGCAAACATCTCTCTTTACGAGGGACAAATTTCCATCTTGACTTATCATTCTTCCCAACAAGAATCATATCATGCCAATAATAGCCCTTATTGTTATCTGGTTAAAGACAACGTTAAACTATATCAAACATGATATTCATCGAGTGGAAGACGATGATAATCTCAGGTCAAAGGATATCAATGATACAACTATATGAGATTTAATTATGACATACGACCATGACATAAATCTCATAATGGGTCAAGTCCAGTACCTTGTTCTCTAACAAGTACCCATGAATCTAATGTGCATCTCCATGCATATAATCATCATATGATTATCCATTAGACTTCATACTAGTGCTTCATAAGTACTAGGGACACGATTATTAAAGTAAACATGCAAACACATATAATAATCAAAGTAATAATCTCATATATAAACGAAAATGACATTACAAATAGGTCTATCTCTATAGGCCTAGGGCACTAACACCTACAGTCTCCCACTTGCACTAGGCCCAATCATTCATGTATCTTATACCCATGGACCTAACATGACCATCATGTTTAGCTTGTGGCAAAGGCTTGGTGAGAGGGTCCGAAATGTTGTCATCCGTTGGTACCTTGCATATCTTGACGTCCTCCCTTTCACAGATTTCTCGAATGAGGTGGAAACGTCTCAAAATGTGTAACGACCCCAAATTTCCACAACAATAATGATAATAATTCTCCAATATAAATAATAATTCAAAACCAAATAACGGTAACTAAAATCCAACAAAATCTTTAAAGTCTTACAACTCTCAAATAATTGCAATAACTCACTAACGAGTTTAAAATGAAATAAGCCAAAACGATCCTTGAACTCCTTATGAAGTGCTCCCGAACCGTTTCACATTCTTCCTATATGAAATCTGGAAGAAAAGAAGATGAAAGGGTGAGCGAACAATGCCCAGTAAGATCATATACTGACCCCTCCGAATACTAAGAAGAGGTGACCACAAAATAAACAATCTTTTTCAACGAGGCAATAGCAATGAGAATGATGACATCCAATATTTATTCTAAAAGAATCAAAACGGAACAATTAACAATATGATTCAATCATTATCAAACGAATATTTTAACAGAGTCATGATCACATAAGCGGTCAATCGACCTTATCAAACCAAAAGCCCACAAGGAGCACAAATACAAAACAGTGATTCCGGAACACCCCACTGCTAATCCTCAGCAGTGAACAAAAATGCCAAAAGGCCAATTTACAATTATACCCCATTAACATGGGTTGTTTAGCTTAGTGATCATGTGGAAACTTTCCAATTCATATTGAGATATGCAAATACTTCATGTACAAAAAATATTAACATGAAGTAACAAAAATTGGAGATATTGAAATATTTGACTTTTAGCAAAAGACGCTGTTCGACGGAGTCAAAGCAAGTATCAACCCAAGGTTGACTTTTAGTATTTTCAAGGACGGACATTTTCAATAAAATTCATGGAAACCTACGAATTGAAATGAGACATCAATTACCTAATTAGAGGTATAATCCCTTACCTTGAATGGATGTCTTTGCTAAGGTTTTCGAAGAACAACAAAGCCCTCAAATCTGCCTTCCAAAATCTATCAAAAAATATAATACATAGTGTAAGATGCTAAGTGAAACCCCATTAACTTTTTCTTTCAATTCGGACCTTCTTCCCAAAAACCCAAGAAACCCATTTCCATTTGGTATTATTCCCCCTCCCACACACACGTACACACACACACATTTCTTTTTATTCTTGTCCTTTCCTTGTCATATTATTTAGCAAAGAATAGTAACTACATTGATAATTCAATATTACAAGGTAGGACACTTACATTTTCTTCTTTCCTCTCTCTGCACACGCCACTTGCCAACTCGAGTTTTTTTTTTCACTTCTTATATATTTGCAATCAACAAAACTCAAAGGCACTATATATACCCGTTCTAGGAAGAAACGGATGACCAAAGTCATTACATCTCAATTACTATCAATTACTACACAAATAATGACCCATCATATACCCAAATTATTACACTCATTTAATTAACAGTTTTTTTTTCTTAAATCCATATAACTCCCCCTACTTAATGCTCATTATTTACTTATTATTATTTATTTATTATTTTTTTTTTTAACACTTATTTTTTTTATTATTATTATTTCTGGCTCACTATTTAAATTTTATTTATTTATTTATTTATTAATATGATTATTATTATTTCTGGATATTACATACTTACCCACTTAAAGAAAGTTTGGTCCCCAAACTTAACGTACCTTGTCAAACAAAGAGGTGTGGATACTTCTCGCGTATCTCACTTTCCAGTTCCCATGTCGCTTCCCTTTCGGAATGGTTACTCCATTGAACTTTAACGTAGGGAATGACACGTCGCCGCAAATTTTGATCCTTTTTATCCACAATCTTGATAGGTTGCTCTTCATAACTGAGATCTTCTCGAATCTGTAATGGCTCGTACTCGATTACGTGGTTCGGGTCTGGTACATACTTCCTTAACATAGATACATGAAACACATTATGAACTCCAGCTAAAATCGGAGGCAACGCAAGCTTATATGCCACCTCTCCAACCCGTTCCAAAATTTCAAAAGGTCCAACGAATCGGGGACTAAGTTTTCCCCGAATACCGAATCGCATGATACCCTTGGTCGGAGATATTTTCAAGAATACATGATCTCCTACCTCGAATCCCAATTCGCGACGTCGTTTATCGGCATATGACTTTTGTCGGCTTTGAGCTGTTAGCAACCTCTTTCTAATAGACTGGATCTTTTCCATAGTGACCTGAACTAACTCTGGTCCCAACAACTTTCTTTCTCCCACCTCATCCCAACATGTAGGAGAACGACATTTTCGTCCATATAGAGCTTCGTACGGTGCCATTTCAATGCTCGCATGAAAACTGTTGTTGTACGTGAATTCTACCAATGGTAAATGATCATCCCAATTCCCTTTCCAATCCAATGTGCAAGCTCTTAACATATCCTCCAATGTTTGAATGGTCCTTTCCGATTGACCATCCGTTTGTGGGTGGAAGGCCGTACTCATGCATAAGCTGGTTCCCATGGCTCGTTGCAGGCTTTTCCAAAATTTTGACGTAAACCTCGTGTCTCGATCCGACACAATTGATACCGGGACTCCATGCAGTCTTACAATCTCTCTTATATAAAGCTTTGCCAATACTTCAATAGAGTCGGTTACTCGAATAGCAAGGAAATGGGCGGACTTGGTCAATCTATCTACAATGACCCAAATGGCGTTGTACCCCTTAATTGTTCTTGGCAATCCAGTGACAAAATCCATAGTAATCTGTTCCCACTTCCACTCGGGTACAGGTAAAGACTGCAATAATCCGCCAGGTCTTTGGTGTTCAATTTTAACTTGTTGACAAACTAAACACCGAGAAACAAATTCCGCTATTTCTCTCTTCATATTGTTCCACCAAAATGTATCTCGCATGTTCCGGTACATCTTCGTGCTTCCAGGGTGAACCGCAAACTTTGAACAATGAGCCTCCTCCAAGATTTCTTGTCTAAGCTTCACATCCGACGGCACACATATCCTTGAGCCATAGCGGAGAATGCCTTCCTTATCCATACGGAACCCCGACTCATCCCCTTCACTCAAATTCTTCATTATTTCCATCAACTCTTCATCGCCAGCTTGTGCCTCCTTAATCCTCTCCATCACACTCGGAACAACGCTCAATTGTGCCAAGTACCCCTTATCCCCTCGAACATTGACTTCCATAGAAAAGGGTTCAAAGTCATTCAAACCATAACTTCCAGCTTCTAAAAGAGATGCCAAACTCCCTTTATGCTTACGACTCAAAGCATCAGCGACAACATTGGCTTTTCCTGGATGATACAAAATTGTGCAATCATAGTCTTTTAGCAACTCTAGCCACCTCCTTTGCCTCATATTCAACTCCTTCTGAGTAAAAATATATTTAAGGCTTTTATGGTCGGTGTAGATTTCACACGCCACACCATACAAATAATGCCTCCATATCTTCAGAGCAAAAATTACTGTTGCCAACTCCAAATCATGCGTTGGGTAGTTTTTCTCATAATTCTTCAGTTGTCTTGATGCATACGCAATAACTTTCCCATTTTGCATTAGAACACATCCAAGGCCATTGAGTGACGCATCACTATAGACAACAAACTTCCCATCCGCTGTCGGTAACGCTAAGATTGGTGCAGATACTAACCGCCTCTTTAACTCTTGGAAACTTGCTTCGCATTCCTCTGTCCATATAAATTTAGCCTTTTTCTGCATCAACCTTGTTAATGGCATTGCAATCTTAGAGAAGCCTTCTACAAAACGTCGGTAGTAGCCTGCGAGGCCCAAGAAACTTCTAATCTCCGTAACGGTAGATGGCCTATCCCATTCCATTACTGCTTCAACTTTGGTTGGGTCCACCGCAACTCCTTCTTTAGATACTACATGACCCAGGAAAGCAACCTTCTCTAACCAGAACTCACACTTCTTAAACTTTGCGTAGAGTTTCTTATCTCGTAAGATTTGTAGTACCAGCCTCAAATGTTCCTCATGATCCTCCTTTGTCTTAGAGTAAACCAAAATGTCATCAATAAACACAATCACACACCTGTCCAGATATTCTTTAAATACCCTATTCATCAGATCCATGAAGACAGCAGGAGCGTTGGTCAGTCCAAATGGCATCACCAAGAACTCGTAATGACCATACCTTGTCCGGAACGAAGGTCTATCTTGGAAAAGTGACATGCTCTGATACCATTTGTAACGCCCCGAGCCCGAAGACCGGGTCGGAACGCTATCAGATTTGACGGACTATCCCCACAAACCACCATAAGTCTTTCCAGCACGTGTTATCCTCACTTACGTGCTCACTGAGAAACTTCCCAGTGGGTCACCCATCCTAGAATTTCCCCAGGTCAAGCACGCTTAACCTTGGAGTCCTTATAGGATGAGCTTCCGAAAAGAAGATGCATCTTGGTGATATGAGTAGCACTAATCAAATCATATCAAACATATCAGGCACACACATTTTTGGGGGCGCCACAATCTCCCCCACTTAGGATCCTTGCCGGGGACTTGGAAACCCCGGGCAGTGTGGATCCAAGAGGGGCTCGTACGGATTCAAGAGGTGTCTCCCACCGACTCTGCGGTGTGTACTTTGTTCCGCACAGCACTTTGCTCCACACTTCCGGCCGGGTCCCGCTCTGATACCATTTGTAACGACCCCAAATTTCCACAACAATAATGATAATAATTCTCCAATATAAATAATAATTCAAAACCAAATAACGGTAACTAAAATCCAACAAAATCTTTAAAGTCTTACAACTCTCAAATAATTGCAATAACTCACTAACGAGTCTAAAATGAAATAAGCCAAAACGATCCTTGAACTCCTTATGAAGTGCTCCCGAACCGTTTCACATTCTTCCTATATGAAATCTGGAAGAAAAGAAGATGAAAGGGTGAGCGAACAATGCCCAGTAAGATCATATACTGACCCCTCCGAATACTAAGAAGAGGTGACCACAAAATAAACAATATTTTTCAACGAGGCAATAGCAATGAGAATGATGACATCCAATATTTATTCTAAAAGAATCAAAACGGAACAATTAACAATATGATTCAATCATTATCAAACGAATATTTTAACAGAGTCATGATCACATAAGCGGTCAATCGACCTTATCAAACCAAAAGCCCACAAGGAGCACAAATACAAAACAGTGATTCCGGAACACCCCACTGCTAATCCTCAGCAGTGAACAAAAATGCCAAAAGGCCAATTTACAATTATACCCCATTAACATGGGTTGTTTAGCTTAGTGATCATGTGGAAACTTTCCAATTCAAATTGAGATATGCAAATACTTCATGTACAAAAAATATTAACATGAAGTAACAAAAATTGGAGATATTGAAATATTTGACTTTTAGCAAAAGACGCTGTTCGACGGAGTCAAAGCAAGTATCAACCCAAGGTTGACTTTTTAGTATTTTCAAGGACGGACATTTTCAATAAAATTCATGGAAACCTACGAATTGAAATGAGACATCAATTACCTAATTAGAGGTATAATCCCTTACCTTGAATGGATGTCTTTGCTAAGGTTTTCGAAGAACAACAAAGCCCTCAAATCTGCCTTCCAAAATCTATCAAAAAATATAATACATAGTGTAAGATGCTAAGTGAAACCCCATTAACTTTTTCTTTCAATTCGGACCTTCTTCCCAAAAACCCAAGAAACCCATTTCCATTTGGTATTATTCCCCCTCCCACACACACGTACACACACACACATTTCTTTTTATTCTTGTCCTTTCCTTGTCATATTATTTAGCAAAGAATAGTAACTACATTGATAATTCAATATTACAAGGTAGGACACTTACATTTTCTTCTTTCCTCTCTCTGCACACGCCACTTGCCAACTCGAGTTTTTTTTTTTCACTTCTTATATATTTGCAATCAACAAAACTCAAAGGCACTATATATACCCGTTCTAGGAAGAAACGGATGACCAAAGTCATTACATCTCAATTACTATCAATTACTACACAAATAATGACCCATCATATACCCAAATTATTACACTCATTTAATTAACAGTTTTTTTTTCTTAAATCCATATAACTCCCCCTACTTAATGCTCATTATTTACTTATTATTATTTATTTATTATTTTTTTTAACACTTATTTTTTTTTATTATTATTATTTCTGGCTCACTATTTAAATTTTATTTATTTATTTATTTATTAATATGATTATTATTATTTCTGGATATTACATACTTACCCACTTAAAGAAAGTTTGGTCCCCAAACTTAACGTACCTTGTCAAACAAAGAGGTGTGGATACTTCTCGCGTATCTCACTTTCCAGTTCCCATGTCGCTTCCCTTTCGGAATGGTTACTCCATTGAACTTTAACGTAGGGAATGACACGTCGCCGCAAATTTTGATCCTTTTTATCCACAATCTTGATAGGTTGCTCTTCATAACTGAGATCTTCTCGAATCTGTAATGGCTCGTACTCGATTACGTGGTTCGGGTCTGGTACATACTTCCTTAACATAGATACATGAAACACATTATGAACTCCAGCTAAAATCGGAGGCAACGCAAGCTTATATGCCACCTCTCCAACCCGTTCCAAAATTTCAAAAGGTCCAACGAATCGGGGACTAAGTTTTCCCCGAATACCGAATCGCATGATACCCTTGGTCGGAGATATTTTCAAGAATACATGATCTCCTACCTCGAATCCCAATTCGCGACGTCGTTTATCGGCATATGACTTTTGTCGGCTTTGAGCTGTTAGCAACCTCTTTCTAATAGACTGGATCTTTTCCATAGTGCTTGAACTAACTCTGGTCCCAACAACTTTCTTTCTCCCACCTCATCCCAACATGTAGGAGAACGACATTTTCGTCCATATAGAGCTTCGTACGGTGCCATTTCAATGCTCGCATGAAAACTGTTGTTGTACGTGAATTCTACCAATGGTAAATGATCATCCCAATTCCCTTTCCAATCCAATGTGCAAGCTCTTAACATATCCTCCAATGTTTGAATGGTCCTTTCCGATTGACCATCCGTTTGTGGGTGGAAGGCCGTACTCATGCATAAGCTGGTTCCCATGGCTCGTTGCAGGCTTTTCCAAAATTTTGACGTAAACCTCGTGTCTCGATCCGACACAATTGATACCGGGACTCCATGCAGTCTTACAATCTCTCTTATATAAAGCTTTGCCAATACTTCAATAGAGTCGGTTACTCGAATATCAAGGAAATGGGCGGACTTGGTCAATCTATCTACAATGACCCAAATGGCGTTGTACCCCTTAATTGTTCTTGGCAATCCAGTGACAAAATCCATAGTAATCTGTTCCCACTTCCACTCGGGTACAGGTAAAGACTGCAATAATCCGCCAGGTCTTTGGTGTTCAATTTTAACTTGTTGACAAACTAAACACCGAGAAACAAATTACGCTATTTCTCTCTTCATATTGTTCCACCAAAATGTATCTCGCATGTTCCGGTACATCTTCGTGCTTCCAGGGTGAACCGCAAACTTTGAACAATGAGCCTCCTCCAAGATTTCTTGTCTAAGCTTCACATCCGACGGCACACATATCCTTGAGCCATAGCGGAGAATGCCTTCCTTATCCATACGGAACCCCGACTCATCCCCTTCACTCAAATCCTTCATTATTTCCATCAACTCTTCATCGCCAGCTTGTGCCTCCTTAATCCTCTCCATCACACTCGGAACAACGCTCAATTGTGCCAAGTACCCTTTATCCCCTCGAACATTGACTTCCATAGAAAAGGGTTCAAGGTCATTCAAACCATAACTTCCAGCTTCTAAAAGAGATGCCAAACTCCCTTTATGCTTACGACTCAAAGCATCAGCGACAACATTGGCTTTTCCTGGATGATACAAAATTGTGCAATCATAGTCTTTTAGCAACTCTAGCCACCTCCTTTGCCTCATATTCAACTCCTTCTGAGTAAAAATATATTTAAGGCTTTTATGGTCGGTGTAGATTTCACACGCCACACCATACAAATAATGCCTCCATATCTTCAGAGCAAAAATTACTGCTGCCAACTCCAAATCATGCGTTGGGTAGTTTTTCTCATAATTCTTCAGTTGTCTTGATGCATACGCAATAACTTTCCCATTTTGCATTAGAACACATCCAAGGCCATTGAGTGACGCATCACTATAGACAACAAACTTCCCATCCGCTGTCGGTAACGCTAAGATTGGTGCAGATACTAACCGCCTCTTTAACTCTTGGAAACTTGCTTCGCATTCCTCGTCCATATAAATTTAGCCTTTTACGCATCAACCTTGTTAATGGCATTGCAATCTTAGAGAAGCCTTCTACAAAACGTCGGTAGTAGCTGCGAGGCCCAAGAAACTTCTAATCTCCGTAACGGTAGATGGCCTATCCCATTCCATTACTGCTTCAACTTTGGTTGGGTCCACCGCAACTCCTTCTTTAGATACTACATGACCCAGGAAAGCAACCTTCTCTAACCAGAACTCACACTTCTTAAACTTTGCGTAGAGTTTCTTATCTCGTAAGATTTGTAGTACCAGCCTCAAATGTTCCTCATGATCCTCCTTTGTCTTAGAGTAAACCAAAATGTCATCAATAAACACAATCACACACCTGTCCAGATATTCTTTAAATACCCTATTCATCAGATCCATGAAGACAGCAGGAGCGTTGGTCAGTCCAAATGGCATCACCAAGAACTCGTAATGACCATACCTTGTCCGGAACGAAGGTCTATCTTGGAAAAGTGACATGCTCACGATACCATTTGTAACGCCCGAGCAGAAGACCGGGTCCTAACGCTATCGATTTGACGGACTATCCCCACAAACCACCATAAGTCTTTCCATACGTGTTATCCTCACTTACGTGCTCACTGAGAAACTTCCCAGTGGGTTACCCATCCTAGAATTTCCCCAGGTCAAGCACGCTTAACCTTGGAGTCCTTATAGGATGAGCTTCCGAAAAGAAGATGCATCTTGGTGATATGAGTAGCACTAATCAAATCATATCAAACATATCAGGCACACACATTTTTGGGGGCGCCACAATCTCCCCCACTTAGGATCCTTGCCGTCCCCGGCAAGGCCTACTTGGAAACCCCGGGCAGTGTGGATCCAAGAGGGGCTCGTACGGATTCAAGAGGTGTCTCCCACCGACTCCGCGGTGTGCACTTTGTTCCGCACAGCACTTTGCTCCACACTTCCGGCCGGGTCCCGCTCTGATACCATTTGTAACGACCCCAAATTTCCACAACAATAATGATAATAATTCTCCAATATAAATAATAATTCAAAACCAAATAACGGTAACTAAAATCCAACAAAATCTTTAAAGTCTTACAACTCTCAAATAATTGCAATAACTCACTAACGAGTCTAAAATGAAATAAGCCAAAACGATCCTTGAACTCCTTATGAAGTGCTCCCGAACCGTTTCACATTCTTCATATATGAAATCTGGAAGAAAAGAAGATGAAAGGGTGAGCGAACAATGCCCAGTAAGATCATATACTGACCCCTCCGAATACTAAGAAGAGGTGACCACAAAAATGAACAATCTTTTTCAACGAGGCAATAGCAATGAGAATGATGACATCCAATATTTATTCTAAAAGAATCCAAAACGAAACAATTAACAATATGATTCAATCATTATCAAACGAATATTTTAACAGAGTCATGATCACATAAGCGGTCAATCGACCTTATTAAACCAAAAGCCCACAAGGAGCACAAATACAAAACAGTGATTCCGGAACACCCCACTGCTAATCCTCAGCAGTGAACAAAAATGCCAAAACGCCAATTTACAATTATACCCCATTAACATGGGTTGTTTAGCTTAGTGATCATGTGGAAACTTTCCAATTCATATTGAGATATGCAAATACTTCATGTACAAAAAATATTAACATGAAGTAACAAAAATTGGAGATATTGAAATATTTGACTTTTAGCAAAAGACGCTGTTCGACGGAGTCAAAGCAAGTATCAACCCAAGGTTGACTTTTAGTATTTTCAAGGACGGACATTTTCAATAAAATTCATGGAAACCTACGAATTGAAATGAGACATCAATTACCTAATTAGAGGTATAATCCCTTACCTTGAATGGATGTCTTTGCTAAGGTTTTCGAAGAACAACAAAATCCTCAAATCTGCCTTCCAAAATCTATCAAAAAATATAATACATAGTGTAAGATGCTAAGTGAAACCCCATTAACTTTTTCTTTCAATTCGGACCTTCTTCCCAAAAACCCAAGAAACCCATTTCCATTTGGTATTATTCCCCCTCCCACACACACGTACACACACACACACATTTCTTTTTATTCTTGTCCTTTCCTTGTCATATTATTTAGCAAAGAATAGTAACTACATTGATAATTCAATATTACAAGGTAGGACACTTACATTTTCTTCTTTCCTCTCTCTGCACACGCCACTTGCCAACTCGAGTTTTTTTTTTCACTTCTTATATATTTGCAATCAACAAAACTCAAAGGCACTATATATACCCGTTCTAGGAAGAAACGGATGACCAAAGTCATTACATCTCAATTACTATCAATTACTACACAAATAATGACCCATCATATACCCAAATTATTACACTCATTTAATTAACAGTTTTTTTTTTCTTAAATCCATATAACTCCCCCTACTTAATGCTCATTATTTACTTATTATTATTTATTTATTATTTTTTTTTTTAACACTTATTTTTTTTATTATTATTATTTCTGGCTCACTATTTAAATTTTATTTATTTATTTATTTATTAATATGATTATTATTATTTCTGGATATTACATACTTACCCACTTAAAGAAAGTTTGGTCCCCAAACTTAACGTACCTTGTCAAACAAAGAGGTGTGGATACTTCTCGCGTATCTCACTTTCCAGTTCCCATGTCGCTTCCCTTTCGGAATGGTTACTCCATTGAACTTTAACGTAGGGAATGACACGTCGCCGCAAATTTTGATCCTTTTTATCCACAATCTTGATAGGTTGCTCTTCATAACTGAGATCTTCTCGAATCTGTAATGGCTCGTACTCGATTACGTGGTTCGGGTCTGGTACATACTTCCTTAACATAGATACATGAAACACATTATGAACTCCAGCTAAAATCGGAGGCAACGCAAGCTTATATGCCACCTCTCCAACCCGTTCCAAAATTTCAAAAGGTCCAACGAATCGGGGACTAAGTTTTCCCCGAATACCGAATCGCATGATACCCTTGGTCGGAGATATTTTCAAGAATACATGATCTCCTACCTCGAATCCCAATTCGCGACGTCGTTTATCGGCATATGACTTTTGTCGGCTTTGAGCTGTTAGCAACCTCTTTCTAATAGACTGGATCTTTTCCATAGTGACCTGAACTAACTCTGGTCCCAACAACTTTCTTTCTCCCACCTCATCCCAACATGTAGGAGAACGACATTTTCGTCCATATAGAGCTTCGTACGGTGCCATTTCAATGCTCGCATGAAAACTGTTGTTGTACGTGAATTCTACCAATGGTAAATGATCATCCCAATTCCCTTTCCAATCCAATGTGCAAGCTCTTAACATATCCTCCAATGTTTGAATGGTCCTTTCCGATTGACCATCCGTTTGTGGGTGGAAGGCCGTACTCATGCATAAGCTGGTTCCCATGGCTCGTTGCAGCTTTTCCAAAATTTTGACGTAAACCTCGTGTCTCGATCCGACACAATTGCCTGATATCGGGACTCCATGTAGTCTTACAATCTCTCTTATATAAAGCTTTGCCAATACTTCAATAGAGTCGGTTACTCGAATAGCAAGGAAATGGGCGGACTTGGTCAATCTATCTACAATGACCCAAATGGCGTTGTACCCTTAATTGTTCTTGGCAATCCAGTGACAAAATCCATAGTAATCTGTTCCCACTTCCACTCTGGGTACACAGTAAAGACTGCAATAATCCGCCAGGTCTTTGGTGTTCAATTTTAACTTGTTGACAAACTAAACACCGAGAAACAAATTCCGCTATTTCTCTCTTCATATTGTTCCACCAAAATGTATCTCGCATGTTCCGGTACATCTTCGTGCTTCCAGGGTGAACCGCAAACTTTGAACAATGAGCCTCCTCCAAGATTTCTTGTCTAAGCTTCACATCCGACGGCACACATATCCTTGAGCCATAGCGGAGAATGCCTTCCTTATCCATACGGAACCCCGACTCATCCCCTTCACTCAAATTCTTCATTATTTCCATCAACTCTTCATCGCCAGCTTGTGCCTCCTTAATCCTCTCCATCACACTCGGAACAACGCTCAATTGTGCCAAGTACCCCTTATCCCCTCGAACATTGACTTCCATAGAAAAGGGTTCAAAGTCATTCAAACCATAACTTCCAGCTTCTAAAAGAGATGCCAAACTCCCTTTATGCTTACGACTCAAAGCATCAGCGACAACATTGGCTTTTCCTGGATGATACAAAATTGTGCAATCATAGTCTTTTAGCAACTCTAGCCACCTCCTTTGCCTCATATTCAACTCCTTCTGAGTAAAAATATATTTAAGGCTTTTATGGTCGGTGTAGATTTCACACGCCACACCATACAAATAATGCCTCCATATCTTCAGAGCAAAAATTACTGCTGCCAACTCCAAATCATGCGTTGGGTAGTTTTTCTCATAATTCTTCAGTTGTCTTGATGCATACGCAATAACTTTCCCATTTTGCATTAGAACACATCCAAGGCCATTGAGTGACGCATCACTATAGACAACAAACTTCCCATCCGCTGTCGGTAACGCTAAGATTGGTGCAGATACTAACCGCCTCTTTAACTCTTGGAAACTTGCTTCGCATTCCTCTGTCCATATAAATTTAGCCTTTTTCTGCATCAACCTTGTTAATGGCATTGCAATCTTAGAGAAGCCTTCTACAAAACGTCGGTAGTAGCTGCGAGGCCCAAGAAACTTCTAATCTCCGTAACGGTAGATGGCCTATCCCATTCCATTACTGCTTCAACTTTGGTTGGGTCCACCGCAACTCCTTCTTTAGATACTACATGACCCAGGAAAGCAACCTTCTCTAACCAGAACTCACACTTCTTAAACTTTGCGTAGAGTTTCTTATCTCGTAAGATTTGTAGTACCAGCCTCAAATGTTCCTCATGATCCTCCTTTGTCTTAGAGTAAACCAAAATGTCATCAATAAACACAATCACACACCTGTCCAGATATTCTTTAAATACCCTATTCATCAGATCCATGAAGACAGCAGGAGCGTTGGTCAGTCCAAATGGCATCACCAAGAACTCGTAATGACCATACCTTGTCCGGAACGAAGGTCTATCTTGGAAAAGTGACATGCTCTGATACCATTTGTAACGCCCCGAGCCCGAAGACCGGGTCGGAACGCTATCAGATTTGACGGACTATCCCCACAAACCACCATAAGTCTTTCCAGCACGTGTTATCCTCACTTACGTGCTCACTGAGAAACTTCCCAGTGGGTTACCCATCCTAGATTTTCCCTGTGTCAAGCACGCTTAACCTTGGAGTCCTTATAGGATGAGCTTCCGAAAAGAAGATGCATCTTGGGTGATATGAAAGAGTAGCACTAATCAAATCATATCAAACATATCAGGCACACACATTTTTGGGGGCGCCACAATCTCCCCCACTTAGGATCCTTGCCGTCCCCGGCAAGGCCTACTTGGAAACCCCGGGCAGTGTGGATCCAAGAGGGGCTCGTACGGATTCAAGAGGTGTCTCCCACCGACTCCGCGGTGTGCACTTTGTTCCGCACAGCACTTTGCTCCACACTTCCGGCCGGGTCCCGCTCTGATACCATTTGTAACGACCCCAAATTTCCACAACAATAATGATAATAATTCTCCAATATAAATAATAATTCAAAACCAAATAACGGTAACTAAAATCCAACAAAATCTTTAAAGTCTTACAACTCTCAAATAATTGCAATAACTCACTAACGAGTCTAAAATGAAATAAGCCAAAACGATCCTTGAACTCCTTATGAAGTGCTCCCGAACCGTTTCACATTCTTCCTATATGAAATCTGGAAGAAAAGAAGATGAAAGGGTGAGCGAACAATGCCCAGTAAGATCATATACTGACCCCTCCGAATACTAAGAAGAGGTGACCACAAAATAAACAATCTTTTTCAACGAGGCAATAGCAATGAGAATGATGACATCCAATATTTATTCTAAAAGAATCAAAACGGAACAATTAACAATATGATTCAATCATTATCAAACGAATATTTTAACAGAGTCATGATCACATAAGCGGTCAATCGACCTTATCAAACCAAAAGCCCACAAGGAGCACAAATACAAAACAGTGATTCCGGAACACCCCACTGCTAATCCTCAGCAGTGAACAAAAATGCCAAAAGGCCAATTTACAATTATACCCCATTAACATGGGTTGTTTAGCTTAGTGATCATGTGGAAACTTTCCAATTCATATTGAGATATGCAAATACTTCATGTACAAAAATATTAACATGAAGTAACAAAAATTGGAGATATTGAAATATTTGACTTTTAGCAAAAGACGCTGTTCGACGGAGTCAAAGCAAGTATCAACCCAAGGTTGACTTTTAGTATTTTCAAGGACGGACATTTTCAATAAAATTCATGGAAACCTACGAATTGAAATGAGACATCAATTACCTAATTAGAGGTATAATCCCTTACCTTGAATGGATGTCTTTGCTAAGGTTTTCGAAGAACAACAAAGCCCTCAAATCTGCCTTCCAAAATCTATCAAAAAATATAATACATAGTGTAAGATGCTAAGTGAAACCCCATTAACTTTTTCTTTCAATTCGGACCTTCTTCCCAAAAACCCAAGAAACCCATTTCCATTTGGTATTATTCCCCCTCCCACACACACGTACACACACACACATTTCTTTTTATTCTTGTCCTTTCCTTGTCATATTATTTAGCAAAGAATAGTAACTACATTGATAATTCAATATTACAAGGTAGGACACTTACATTTTCTTCTTTCCTCTCTCTGCACACGCCACTTGCCAACTCGAGTTTTTTTTTTCACTTCTTATATATTTGCAATCAACAAAACTCAAAGGCACTATATATACCCGTTCTAGGAAGAAACGGATGACCAAAGTCATTACATCTCAATTACTATCAATTACTACACAAATAATGACCCATCATATACCCAAATTATTACACTCATTTAATTAACAGTTTTTTTTTCTTAAATCCATATAACTCCCCCTACTTAATGCTCATTATTTACTTATTATTATTTATTTATTTATTTATTTATTTATTATTTTTTTTAACACTTATTTTTTTTATTATTATTATTTCTGGCTCACTATTTAAATTTTATTTATTTATTTATTTATTAATATGATTATTATTATTTCTGGATATTACAAAATGTGTTTGGATCGTTGATGTGACCTTGGTTCTTTTGCTTGGGCAATAGAACCATTATTGTCACAATAAAGCTCTATCGGGTTAGTGATACTCGAAACGACTTCTAAGTCACTAACGAACTTCTTAATCCAAACCGCCTCCTTAGCCGCATCCGATGCTGCTATGTATTCGGCTTCGGTTGTAGAATCAGCAACAGTGCTTCGCTTGGAACTCTTCCAACAAACAGCACCTCCATTTAGCATAAACACAAAACCAGACAGCGATCTATAGTCATCTTTGTCGGTTTGGAAACTTGCATCTGTGTAACCCTTTACAACCAGATCATCTTCCATTCCTCCAAATACCAAGAATACATCCTTAGTTCTTCTTAAGTACTTCAGGATATTCTTGACTGCTATCCAATGGTTCTCACCAGGATCAGACTGGTATCTACTCGTTGCGCTTAAAGTATACGAGACATCGGGTCTAGTACATAACATGGCATACATGATAGACCCAATTGCCGAAGCATATGGAATATCACTCATCCTCTTTCGCTCATCATTAGTCTTAGGACAATGAGTCTTGCTAAGAGTAATGCCATGTCCCATTGGCAAGTTCCCTCTCTTAGAATTTTCCATGCGGAATCTTCTAAGGACCTTGTCAATATATGTACTCTGACTCAAACCAATCATCCTTCTTGATCTATCTCTATAGATCTTGATACCAAGGATATAAGCCGCTTCACCCATATCTTTCATTGAGAAACATTTTCCTAACCAGGACTTGACAGTCTCAAGTGCAGGAACATTGTTTCCAATGAGCAAGATGTCATCGACATATAACACTAGAAATAGCACTATGCTCCCACTTATTTTCTTGTATACACAAGGCTCATCTTCGTTTTTGATGAAGCCAAACTCTTTGACTGATTCATCAAAACGTAGATTCCAGCTCCGGGAAGCTTGCTTCAATCCATAAATGGATCTCTGCAACTTACATACTTTATTAGAATTCTTTGGATCGACAAACCCTTCAGGCTGTATCATGTATACATCCTCAAGTAGGTTTTCGTTAAGAAATGCTGTTTTGACGTCCATTTGCCATATCTCATAGTCGTAATATGCGGCTATGGCAATTATGATTCTAATAGACTTAAGCATTGCTACGGGCGAAAAGGTTTCATCATAGTCAACGCCATGAGTCTGCCTATACCCCTTAGCAACAAGCCTAGCCTTATAAGTATGTACCTTCCCATCCATGTCGGTTTTCTTTTTAAGAACCCACTTGCACCCTATGGTTTTTACACCTTCAGGTGGATCAATCAAGTTCCAAACTTGATTATCGTACATGGATTTGATCTCGGATTCCATGGCTCCTAGCCACTTGTCCGAATCAGGAGTGGACATCGCCTCTTGATAGGAAGTAGGTTCATCATTCTCAATGATTTCTACTTCGTTACTTTTCGTCATGAGAAATCCATATCTCTCAGGTTCGGATCGTATCCTATCCGATCTGCGAAGAACTTGTGTATCTTGAACGGTTCCACAACAGCTTGTGAATTTGGTTCCGTCTCTACTATTGGTTCCTTCTCATTTCGGGTTCTTGAATTTCTTCAAGATCAATTTTACTCCCACTAGTTTCTTTAGAGAGAAACTCTTTCTCTAGAAAGACACCATGTCGAGCAACAAACACTTTGTTCTCGGATCGGTTGTAAAATTGATATCCTTTCGTTTCCTTAGGATAACCAACGAAAATACATTTATCAGATCTAGGTGCCAGCTTATTTTCAGAAACCAATTTCTTTACATAAGCTTCACAACCCCAAATCTTCATGAAAGATAAACTAGGTTTTCTTCCATTCCACATCTCATGTGGGGTTTTAGGAGCCGATTTAGTAGGGACCTTATTAAGTGTGAAAGCAGCTGTTTCCAGTGCATGTCCCCAAAAGGAAATAGGAAGGTTAACTTGACTCATCATCGATCGAACCATATCTAATAGAGTTCGATTTCTCCTCTCGGACACACCATTCCATTGTGGTGTTCCGGGTGGAGTAAGTTCTGAAACAATTCCACAACTTTTAAGATGATCATCAAATTCTTTGCTCAAATACTCACCACCTCGATCGGATCGAAGTGTTTTAATAGTTTTGCCAAGTTGATTTTGTACTTCACTTTGAAATATTCTAAATATCTCAAATGCTTCACTTTTGTACTTCATCAGATAGACGTAGCCATATCTTGATAAGTCATCAGTGAATGTTATGAAGTACCGAAATCCTCCCCTAGCAATGCTATTCATTGGTCCACATACATCAGTATGTATGAGAGCCAATAAATCACTAGCCCTTTCACTACTCTTAGTAAAAGGTGCTTTAGTCATCTTGCCCAATAAACAAGACTCGCAAACATCATATGATTCATAATCATATGAGTCTAAATATCCATCTTTATGGAGTTTAGATACGCGTTTCTCGTTTATGTGACCAAGACGGCAATGCCATTTGTATGTGTTGTTCACATCATTTGGTTTAGATTTCTTACTAACATGATAGACATTATCAACATTATTTTCAACATCCAAGACATAAAGGCCATTAAAAGAATGAGCAATACAATAAAGCATGTCATTCAAATAAATTGAAAATTTCTTATTTGCAATAAGAAAATTGTAACCCTCATTGTCTAAACATGAAATTGAAATAATGTTTCTGCTCAAATCCGGAACATAATAACAGTTATTCAAAACTAAAATTAATCCGTTAGGTAAAGTGACTTCGTAAGTCCCTACGGCCAATGCAGCAACTCTTGCTCCATTTCCAACCCGCAGGTCTACTTCACCCTCTTTGAGCGACCTTCTATTCTTTAGTCCCTGCACATTTAGGAAAATGTGAGATCCACATCCGGTATCTAATACCCAAGAACTAGAAGTAGAAAGTAAAATATCTATCACATAGATACCTGAAGTCATGGCAATCACATTGCCCTTCTTCTTCAGCCCTTCCTGATAAAGCTTGCAGTTACGCCTCCAATGCCCAGTTTCCTTGCAATGGTAGCATACCGCATCCTTCTGGGATTTGAGTTTAAGCTTCTCAACAACGGCAACCTTTGCCTCCGGTTTAGCAACTTTTGCTTTAACCTTGGGTTTGAACCCCTTTCCTTTATTCACCATCAACACTTGATTGGTTTTCTTGGAAATATTGTTCTCTGCATTCTTAAGCATCCCATGCAATTCAGACAGAGATTTATTCATCCCATTCATGTTATAATTCAAAACAAATTGATTATAACTTTCAGGGAGTGAATGCAATATCATATTCGTAGCGCCTCTAACTGGATAGGATATCCAAGCCTCTCAAGATGTTCGAGGTGACCCTTCATTTTCAACACATGAGGCCCAACAGGTTGTCCTTCAATCATCTTGCATGAATGAAGAGCCTTCATAGTGTCAAACCTTTCCTGACGTGCTTGCAACTGGAACATTTCCTTCAAATGATTTCCCAAATCATAAGCTTCCATGTGTATAAGGTCCTTCTGAAGGGCCTTACACATGGTAGCAAGCATCAAGCAACCAACATCAATAGAATCATCCATATGTTTCTTATGTTGGTCCTTTTTAGCTTTAGTTGCATTAGCAGCAGTTCGGGTGGAACGGGTCCATCGAGAATGTACAACTTCCTTTCCCGTTTGAGAACAATTCCCAAACCGCGGATCCAATCCACATAATTGTTGCCATTCTCTTCTAACTTGTCCTTCTCAAGGACGACATCGCAAAGCGATGATTTTGATTAGTGTTAACAGCCATTGATCTATAAAGATATGCAACAAATATGAACACATATAAGTACCAATTTCATTTAAGAGATTAATTAACGTATTTCACAAATACTCCCACTAAATTATATAACCTTCTTATACAATCATGCATAATATAATTTAATAGGCTAAGACCCACCTTTAATTTAATTTCAAGTCGGCTATGGCACGACTGGTCAAAATTAAACTAAAAAGGTAGATAACATTTATCAATCATATCAACATATGACTCTTAGATCCTTTATGAGATTATAGACATCTTATGTCACATGTTTCAATCCCATCTTATGCCTTAGGCCCAAAACTGTTTTGATAGCCTAATTAAGTTTAACCATTTTAAACGTATAGCAATCACCGTTTGCTCTTCTTGATCATACAAAGATAGAATTAATGTACCTCGCTGTGGCGTAGCCTACATAAAACTATCCGTGTACTCACAAGTGTTTAAACATGGGTGGCATAAACAAACTCAAATTTCAATGAAGGTTCAATTTTCATGTTATCAATTAACATGGCAAGGTTGATTCATGAAAACTATATGAGCATAATTATGAACATGGAATGATGCAACACAAATCACATTTGATGTGTAATTACTAGTACGTGGCATCGTATCCAAAGTTATCCCACACTTCCCAAAAGTGCCTGTGGGGAAGGTCTTGGCTTCCAGCCTATATACTAAGTAATACATCAAAACCCATATTATAGATTAATCACATTAATAACATAATTCAATTCATAATCATGGCATATCTACATATACAATTACTTCAATAAGCAAATCCCATATAACTTCATATTCTAAATCATATTCATCATGAAAATTCACATAATCACATTACATAATTATCATGATAATCTAATATAAACATCATGAACGGGGCTCTGATACCACTGTTGGGTTTCGAGGGTCCATGCGCAGCGGAAAATTGCAAATAACTCGAAAACCCGGAGCCCTAGGATCCGTTCTAGATGATTAATTAAGAGGAATGATTTAGAAATACCAACCTTGTGTGCTTTTGTCATTGATAAACGTGACCCAACTCCATATTGACGATCTTGTGAATCCTTGATGAACGATTGTTGAATCACGAACGGAAGATCTTGAAGAGCGAAGATCCTCTATGTGTATCCACGCGATGAACGAACCCTAGAACAATTCTAGGTGGATTGCTAGATCCCTCGATTGAAACTCTTTTCAATCTATGATGTATTATGGAATTGGTGTGATGATTTTCAATTCACAATTGAAAAACCTCTCAATTTTGTGTTTCTCTAAACTCAAAATTCGTGACTCGCTGCTAGGGTTGAAGAGGGATACTATTTATACTTTATAAATATTATACCCTATTAAAAATCCTAAGCAAAAACGGTTTCAGCACACAGCGGACATGGGCGGTCGCCCACCAAGACATGGGCGATCGCCCATGAGTCCAGAGCTTAATCCCATCATTTGAAACCTCATATGGGCGGTCGCTCACAAGGGCATGGGCGGTCGCCCATGAGCTCAGTTTCAAATCCCTTATTCGAAATCATACATGGGCGGTCGCCCACACAGGGCAGGGCGGTCGCCCATCAGTACAGTTACTGATGCACAATTTCGAACAACATGTGAGCGGTTGCCCATAACCATTGAGCGGTCGCCCAAGCCAACCATTGACTTATGGGCGGTCGCCCATGACATACTTGGGCGGTCGCCCACCACACCAGAATCCATAATTCCATTTTTGACAATTCATTCGATGCGTGTGACCCCATAGGACTATATTATGTTGGCAATGAGTTCGATCACATCGATCCTCATAAGACATGAGCGGACTCTAGCAAGCCATCATGCCTACCCAAATAATATAATATCAAGTTCATTTTTCCTACATAGAACATATCACAATCCCTTTGTCACACGATGTTATATTGAACATGAGTCATGGTCCACGTCAACTCATATTGTTCAATGCTTTCTCGTTACTAAGTAAATTGATTAATCGAATGATATTAATCACATTAATTCATTCGGGCATGGCCATGCACTACATCAATCTTACTTACGAGTGGCCTAGCAAACATCTCTCTTTACGAGGGACAAATTTTCATCTTGACTTATCATTCTTCCCAACAAGAATCATATCATGCCAATAATAGCCCTTATTGTTATCCGGTTAAAGACAACGTTAAACTATATCAAACATGATATTCATCGAGTGGAAGACGATGATAATCTCAGGTCAAAGGATATCAATGATATAACTATATGAGATTTAATTATGACATACGACCATGACATAAATCTCATAATGGGTCAAGTTCAGTACCTTGTTCTCTAACAAGTACCCATGAATCTAATGTGCATCTCCAAGCATATAATCATCATATGATTATCCATTAGACTTCATACTAATGCTTCATAAGTACTAGGGACTCGATTATTAAAGTAAACATGCAAACACATATAATAATCAAAGTAATAATCTCATATATAAACGAAAATGACATTACAAATAGGTCTATCTCTATAGGCCTAGGGCACTAACACCTACAGTTTTGACTAGTGTTAACCTGGGTACTTGTAAGTATCCAAATCTGGCTCATGCCTTCCGGTTAAGTTTTTCGGCAATTCCTCGAACTTTCCTAAAGTTCAGGGGCAATTCTGGAACTTTCCCAAACCTTCCAAGGGGGGAAGGACTTGCTAGGAATTAAAATTCCAAGCAGTCCCTCACTGGAAGGGAGCTTCTAGGCACCACCTTGCATGGATCTAGAAGCAGGCTGAGTCATCAAAGGATAATGCCGCACGGTTTCATTAGCCAGAGGTTAATGTCGCACGGCTTCATTAGGAAGCACAAATCAGCCTATAAATAGAGGCCTCCTCTACCCATTTTAGAGGGGAATTTTTTAGCACTGTTACTTTGCCCAACTGAACCCTCGAATTCCAGAAACAAAAACTCACCAAAAATCACCTCCCTCCTCTCCAAAATCCATCCAAAGCCACTCCTACATTAGGAAAACCCCAAGGAAGATAGAGAAAAACCATCATTGGTAATCTCTCCTTCCTTTCTCCTTAAAATATACTTATTATATTGTTATATTGCTTACTTGTTGTTTATCTTGCCATTAAATGTGATATATTGTCATAAAAATCCAATCTTTACCTTGTAGACATCATATCCCCCTTTCCCCCTAACACATATGATTCATGGAGAATTCATCCCAAGGATGAACAAGGGTCCACAAGTGGCTTGTTATAGGGAGGATTCATCACAGATATGAAATATCCCCCTTTTACTACATAAAAATGTCATCTTTACTATCTTAATATCACCCCCTTCCCTTGACCTTGCTTCCAAGGATTGTCCACCTAAAATGGTTCTTAAAGGACATAGGAAAGCCTCAAAGGTCTTCCCTTTACATTCATAGTCTTAGTTCTCATAGTGTTCATTACACTTATTTTCATAAAAATGCAATCTTTACTTTCCAATGCAACTCCCCCATGTCCCTCATGGTTGGATCACTCTCTAAGGATTGTCTAGTGACCTTCCTAAGGCACGAAATACATAGGATGAGTATAAAGATCCGATCTTTATACCCCTCCCCTTAGTCCCTTTGGTACTTGAAGCATCCCGTGGGGCGGATTGGTGTAAAGGTCTCATCTTTACATCGTTTCCTCCACTAAAGATGCCATAGTCGAAGTCCCTTTAAAAACGGATTAATCTTGGCCCCTACATCTCCGATCATCACTTGAGACGAGCATAAATGTCCCTATTAAGCTCAAATCGTCTCAAGATGTAGGATTGATGGGCAAAGGCTCTTCCTTTCTAAGGAGTCTCATTCTTGGACTATAAAAAGGTGTTCCTCTATTCCGATCACATATGACTTTGTCCCAAAGAACATTGGTTTAAAACACATCAAGGCTCTCAAGCCTAATATGGTTGATTATCCCAACGGGAGGGCGAAAAAGGTCACTTAATGATGATCATAAGTCCAAGATGGGCACGGGATCAAAATCCCGAACACATCAAAATTCAAGGAATCCCGAGCGATAACCAACTCAATTGGTTTATACGTTCGGAAGACAACTTGGCACATTCCCTCCCTTTTCAAATCACACACACACACGAGAGCACAAAACAAGCACAAAAATCGGATCTAGGGAGACTTGCCTTTGGCAAGGCTTCTTGGGTGAACGCCAAACGTTCTTCTCAAGGAGTAACTTAACCTCCGGAACCTATTCTTTTTTTTAAAAAAGTTTTAAGGAAATCAAAATGGTGTGGCGACTCTGTTTTTCTATTAAACCGGATGTCTTCAAACTGAGGTGAAGCGGTGACCCCTTATACGAGAAAGCGGTTCACAAACTCGCGATCTTGGGCCCACATTCACAGTTTGGCGACTCCGCTGGGGACATGTAAATGTTTCCAAACTTCTTTCATAAGAAGCATTGGAAATGTTTACGAGGGTTAGCCTCCCGCCGCGGATCCAATTTTTGTGCTTGTTTTCTTTCCTTATTTTTGCATGCATCTTGGTTTTTGGGATTGTGCATATTCTGAATACTGAACAGGGAACATTCTGAAGCTGAAAAGGTGCCAAAATGTCAGGGGAAATAGCCTAGAAATGAAAAAATTTGGAACCTGGAAAACTGCTTGATCCAGCCGTACGGCTTGATCTGCCTGGATCACAGCCGGGCGGCTTCTTTGGGCAGTTCCACCAGGACACTTCTGAGGTTAATCTGGCAGCTTTAGTAGCTTGGGGCTATTCAGTTCCAAGACTGACCAGGCTCCAGAAAATTTACGTGCTTACTTGCTGCATTTCCCCCGTCTCGAAAAATCATTCCTTTAAAACACATTTCTGAAAATCTCTGTTTTAACTCAAAAAGGAACATTTTTAGGAGGCCGCACACTAAGCGCACCATATATATCCTATACACTTTGCACGCACGTCCTTTTAACCCAGGATGGTTATTCAGCTGCAGTCACGGACAGCATTACGATGCTCCCGGGCGCGAACGGAATCATCCCAAACTCCCCATGGCAGCCAGTGTCGACCAATGCACTAGTCCGTGTCACACATTTTAAAACCGTGACTTTTTGGTTGGTTTTTGTTCTAGGCCGTGTCATATAGCCTCATTGCATACCCCTGCAAAGGTCAAACCCTAGCCCATGTCGAAAGTCAAGATCCTTCGCGCAAGCGAAACTCTGCCGAAACTCCGCCAAGGAAAAATTGGCAGAACCTTGACTCCGGCATTGACTTTGACTTTGACCCGCATTGGATACGTAAGAGTTAAGCCCGAGTCCGCACCAAAAATTAGGATCTTTCGCGCAAGCGAAGCTCTGCCGAAATTCCGTCAAGGAAAAATTGGTAAGATCTTGACCCGGCATTGACTTTGACTCACGCAACGTATGCAACAAAGCTCAATGTGACGCCGTGTCATTCGACTTTTACCGTCTGACCCATGCCTATTATTTTCTTGGACAATGCCAAAGTCAAAACGTCTATCGCGTAAGCGAAACTCTGCCGAAATTTCATTGAGGCTAAAAGACAAGAATTTCCCGGTATTGCCTTGACTATAATCCGCATCGCTCGTGCGTTAAAAGTTCCTATGACCCACTAGACCCTAGTGTAAGTGCTCCAATTTGAGTTGTTAGCATTTTCGTTAGAAAATTAACGAAAGCCCTAATATTCCTAACATTTCTAACAATTCCTAACTTTTCTAACAAAGCAAGGGTAAAGTAGGCATTGCCATTTAAAGTTAAGCATGGAAAAGAATCTCACAAAAGCAAAAAAAAGGTCAAAAATCCGAAATGGAAGTCAGCTGAACAAAACCGGTGGCTTAATTTGAAAAATATTCCTCCTGTCCCAAAGCCCGCATCAGCGGCAGATGAACAAGGCACGCTTCATACGTATCCGCGCATCGAATGCTCCTCACAAAGGGCCTATAAATTGAACCCTCCTCTCGTTACACAACACAATTCACTCACAAAGAACAAAGACTCGGCGAAAAATAGAGAGAAAACAAAGTGGGAATCCTTAGATTGCCACCATTTTCTCTTGAATCTTTCCCAAATCCCACTCACTCCAAATACTCTCAAATCACTCCCATTCATACACAAGCCCAAGCTTCAATCACCCCTTAAGAGGAGGATTAGAGAGAAAACATAGAGGACTTAATTGTTATCTTCTTGTTTTCTCTTTGACCAACTCTAATCACAAGCCCTAAACACAATCAAACCCTAAACACATTCAAGCCTTGAATCCATTCAAACACAAACACAAGGGAAGATAGGTATAACCTCCCTCTCCCTACCCTAAATCTCTCTCATCCATGCATGCACTTTCAAACTCCAAAATGTAGTTTGTTCATCTTCTTGCTCTAGATCCAAGAGGATCACCATGGAAGTTCATCTCCATGGATGATCCTCTACAAGGATCAACATTACTTTCAAAGTGTATTTACTTACTTGCAAACACATTTTCAAAACCCTAAAAATCATTTTCATACACAAAATCTTTCTTTCAAAGGATAAAATTCCCCTTCCCAAGCAAATGAAATGCTTAAAGTCCTAATGTACCCCAAGGATGGCTTGATATAGTAGATCACCACTAAAATGTTTAGTGATCACTAATCAAAGCCTAGGGAAATGGGGACAATCATGGATGCCAAACCCCCTTTAAAATCATGTTTTTCTTCAAGAGAAAGTTGCTGTCCAGTAGCCTTTCTCTAAGACCTCTGTCCATGGTCTAATTTTTTGGACATACATAAATTTGGAATTTGGTGTTGACTACAAAATACTTTTTGTAGCCAACATCCATAGATTTCCAGACATATTTTTACTTTATTTTTTGCGTGAGTAAAACTCCCCTTTTCAAATTATCTTTTAAAAGTCAGTTCATCTCTGGAAATCCAGATTTCATATCTGAGATTTCCAGAATGTTTTGGTCCACCAAATCATCTCCAAATGGGAAAGTTATTTTATATAAACCTTATTTAAGGTGTTTTGAACAACTTTCATTCTCGGACTTTCCCCAGATTTTGATGTTTTAAAGCTCTAAAGTCCATTTCAAAATCAGGTGTCCAATGCCTTTTTCATTCTGGCAGAATTGGTTTCCAACTTCAAAAAATCTTTTGAGTACCAAAACTCAACCCTAAAATCACACCAAAAATCATGGGATTTGTTCAAAGTCTTACAAAGAGTCCTCAATTTTTACTTTTCAGTTTGAACTTATTTTGACCAAAAAAAACACACACACACACACACAAACAAATGGTTTTTAATGTTTGGAAGACTCGTTTTACGAGGCACTTCGGGTGAACACTAACGTTCTTCCCGGAGCGTAACGTGACCTCCGAACCCAAATCTCTCATCTCGGGCATTTTTCAAAGTTTTGGCCCTTAAAACAAAAATGGCGTGGCGACTCCGTTTGATTTCAAAAATCGGGTACATCACAGTGGCGACTCCGCTGGGGAAGAATAAGTTTTATCTTTTCAAAAAAAAAACAAAAAAACTTTTGAGGGTCAAGCTTCCGTCCCGGCATTTGAAACCGTTTGTTGTGTGTGTTGATTTTTCACATTTTCGTGTTGTTTTGGCCGCCTCGAAAAAAGTCAAAATTTTGACTATCGGACCCGTTGCCTTGAATTTTGAATTATGTGCTTATGTGTTATTTGCTTTCAAAAAAAAAATTTCAAAAAAAAATTTTTCAAAAAAAAATCAAAAATTCAAAAAAAAAATTTAAAAAAAAAAGACTTCCAAAAAAAAAAATTTTGTGCATGCATCATACTTTTTAAGACACATGCGAAAATTTCTATTTTACTCAGAAAAAGAAGATAGACTGCTTGCACACTACGCGCACTTGGCCTTACACTGCACACTACGTCCCTAACCCGGGGAAATCCCTGTAGCGGCCCGTTTGGTCTTATTACGCCTCTCGGTGCAAGCACGGGACTACCCAAACATCCCATGGAGCCTCGTGTCGACCATGCACTTGTCCGTGACACACTTTGTCCGAGACCCGGTTAATTTTTAGTCCGGTCCGTGTCATGCCCCGTCTCGTGTATAGACCTTTCCTTTCAAGCCTTAGTCGGCATACCAAGTCAATATCTTTCGGGACCCTAATCGCCGAAGTCTCGCCGGTTTTCCGTCACGGGCTTTGACCAGATATTGACCGGCGCCTTGACTTTGACTCGACCGGCACAAATTATACACCGACTCCCAAAGATGACACTGAGTCATCAAGGATTAACGATTATTCCATGCCTAATTACGGCCTAATTGACGACAAGTAAAGATCAATTGTGGACATTTATCAGTCCGAATCATGCCGACTTTTTGTCGAGCTCTCGGACATGATCTTGACTTTGACGTCAGCTTTGTCCGTAATTTACATCGAATGCTCGTTAAGACTCGATTACCCGCCAGACTTTTAGGATCGTTTTTCTTTCGGCCTGCTGGGACCCGCTTGCCCTATAGACCCTCGCCCGGGCCGTCCACCCCGGGGAAGTCGAAATATTGTGTGGAATACGAGGGACTTATAGACGTAGTGATGGGGCCCACCGATCCAGGATCCGCAGTAGTTTGCAAAAAGAAGAGCAATCTTTTCCAACCGATTAGGTTTAATAAAACATGTTTTAAGTAAACTTAAACAAATAATCGCGTGTTACATGAGCCCTAAGCCCAAACACCAACCTCGTTCCGCTTTCCCGAGTCCGAACCACACCCTTTGTGCCTTCCATAGTAAGCAAAGTTTGGATCAAGACCCCGGGTCATCATTTGCTCACCTCGCCATTCCGGAGTCGATACTTCATCGCTTTCCTCCTTCGTCACCAAAGTTTCGTAATGGCCAACTCGTAGGAGAATCGTGGGGGACGTACAACTCCGCACCCCGAAAATCCGCAAAATGCCGAGCAAAGTGGAATAAGATGTTGGAACAGATAAGACAACATCAAGAGGCTCAGATCGCCGCTTATTGGAAGGTATCGAAACCTGTGGGCTAGCAATTGTTCGCAACCCTAATGGAACCTTTACGGTTGATGCGAAGATTGGAACTAATTACCCTCCCGGCATGCCAACTACCGTCAAATGCCCCGTTCCCTTTCGTGTGGAACTACTAATGGGCCAAGCATCCCCAGCCCTATCACTCACCGCCTCTTGGCCTCATTGTATCAATACTCCTCGACAGTCCGCTATTGGTCAGCTTGCCCCCGGCGCCTCTCGGTTTTCACCTTTGGGTTTCAATCCGCCCGTTTCTGCCCGCAGCTTGGAATGGGCCGGTTCGCTACTCCAAAACCTCGGCCCGGCCCGGCCATCGGGCCTGGAATTGGTCGGCTTCAAGACATTTCGCCCCTACAGCTCGATACTCCTCAACGGCCCGATCTAGGTCAACCCGCCCCCGGTGCCTCTCGTGTCTCACCACCAGGATTGAATCGCTTGGCTTTCGCCCCACGCCTTGGAAGGGGCCAGTTTACTACTTCACAACATCACCGGGTTCGGGTCATCATCTCGGAATGGGCCGCTCACGACTTCTCAAGCCCAGCTAGCTTGACATGGCTCCGCAAGCCATTTTGGGACAGTTCGCTTCTCAGCTCCATGGTTCGAGAGGGGGCCGCCTTGCTTCCTCCAATTCTCGAAGCACACTTGCCCCTATGATACCGCAAGATCACATGGGCCACCGTGCTCTTATCACCACTTCATCAGTTTACCGTATTCACAACATCCTCCAAGCTCTACCTCGCCCCTCCGGTTGGGAAGTCCGACAAGGTCAAATGCTCCTCATCAAATTCTCCACCCGCCGTTACGCAAGCCGCTCCCGCTCATCAAGTACAAACATGCACATTACCCTTGTAGTCACGTTCCTCGTGTGGTCAAGACACGTTCAGTCCTACTGCTACGATGCCTCAAATCTCATATCTTCAAGCAGCCTTTGATCCGCACTCACCGCTCCCCGGTATCCAACCATTACGAGCCATATATCCTCATCTTCGGCAACTGCCAGGCCTTATGAGGAGGGTTACGATCACGCTTTTAATGCTCAGACTGTCACTCCTCCCACCAGAGTACTTCCTACTGTGGTTTCGTTTGCTAATGCCAATCTTATGGCGGGGTCATGCAGTCCTAGTGTTCCTATTGACTCGTCCAATGGATTATTGGTAGAACCAATTAAGAAAATACAAGAAAAGCCTAGCAACAAAAGTATCGACGATCGCTCGACTCGGGCCATCTCACCATACCAATCTTGTGTATCTGACATGAATGAGTCTTACCAAAAGTCAAATCTCGACGCTTACATCGATGGTTACATCAAAAGGGTTCGTGCACGGGGAAGCACTACGGGTCGGAACATGTCTCATCGCTATAAACCTTACCCTTCCAACACGGCTGCAACATCCATCAAAGGAAAGAAGGCATTGCATATAAATGACGGCATCCAAAAGCAACCAAGAAATGGTGGTCCTCTAAGGCAACGAGAACATTTTGATGATTTTGGGATGCCCATGGGCTTAATTTTCAAGGGTTTAGTAAAGGAAGGCCTTTTGGAGCCTCTCAGGGACTACCATCCAAGGAGCTCAAACGCACCCCTCGACATGAGTAAGCACTGCGCCTTCCATAATTATTATGGCCACACGACCGACGACTGCACCGTCTTGAAGAGAGCGGTTCAAGGGTTAATCGAAGCAGGCAAGCTTGAGTGCCCCAATGGACCAAAACCGGTAAACCCTGTTCAGAATGGTGACCAAGTCAATGACCAAATCTCGAATCAAAGAGCATTAAGAGTTTATTCTCCCCAAAGGAGAAACCACATCCCGAGGATTTGGGTGTTCCCTTAAGCAAAGTTTTAAATAGCTTGCTAAAGCAGTGGTCTCCTCGAACCCATGAGAAACTATCACCAAGGATCCCAAAATCCCTTTGGACACCACTAAGCATTGTGCTTTCCACCGCATCACGGTCATATAACCGATAACTGTACAACTTTGAGAAAGGCAATTCAGGGGTTAATTAAGAAGGGCAAACTCGAGCGCCTCAGTGATCTCAACCCTGCCTATGATCATTTCCCAAACAACACGAATTTAAACATGATTGAGTTTTATGATTAAAGCTCTGTGAATTCAATAGACTTTTGGCAAGCGATAATTTAGTCGCAACAAATGTTGAGAATGGCTGGTTTGACTACAACAAGCATGTGACCATGGCAAAGCTGGATTTGGTGAAATGCTTTGAACTCTCGCCCTCCGATAAGTTCACGGCGACGCCAAGGGTAAATGGGATGATAATGATCCGATGGCAGATAAGGCAACCGTCGTGGCCGGTGAGCGAGGAATTCCCGAAGTTACCAAAGGCGAGCATAGTCTGTCATAGCTTCATGAGGAATTTGCTTCCAATGAAGGGTAGAGACGTGGTCCAACAACAAAGAGTAGCTAGACTGGGGCTACCCATCCTTTAATATTAAAACAGTCTTTTAGTTAACCTTCGTAGGTTCTAGTACTTTCTTCGTTCAATCAAGTCCTCCTTGGACATTGTAGTTAATCTTAAATTTTCTATAAAAGAGTCTTTTTCTTTTCTTGCTAGACTTGAGACATTATTTACACACCTACACTACATTTAATGAAATGGTTTTATCTTAAATGATCACTCGCATTGCTCAACAAATAATCTCTGGAAATGATTAAGATTTTAATTAATTGGTGCGAGAAAGTCAACTAATGCCCTCCCTATACGCTTTCTTTACCTCACAAAGGCCTCCATCAGCCATACACTTTCCAAAACATGTCCCCATCATCACCTTGACCAAGTCAACAACGGCGGCAGCATCAAAGAACAACAAAAGGTCACTCAACATCGGAAGATTGACCCCATGTCGTCAAAAAACTGGGGGCTTACCTTTGCCTCACGTGCCTCAAGAAAGTTCGAGCAGAGGCTTGCCTTCGTCCTCAAGTGCTTAAAAAAAAAAGAGCTCAAGCAAAAGCTTCAAAGAAAAAAAAGCAAAAGCTTAAAAAAAAAAAAAAAATGGGGCCAAGGACCCAAAGACCGCCGATCGTAGGCTTGACATATGGGCAAAATTAAAGCCCGAAGAACGGAAGTTGTCGACAACAAGGGAGCAGCTTAAAACAACGGCAAAAACATATCATAAGCCCTTAAGCCGCATCCAAAATCTTTCTCCCCGATGAAGGACGACGATCAAGAAGCAACGGAATCGCTCAAATATCCGTCAAAATGACTTGTCAAGGAACCACCTCGAGGCCCGTACCTTATCATCCAAACTTCCTATCCGAGCCTTTTCACCAAAAGTACCACAAATATTCATCCCCCTTTTCCAAAGCCAAACACGGTTCAAGCCCGAACTACGGCGACCCGAGCTCCTTATATTAAGGGGAACGTAGGCAACCGTAAATGGTCCGGTCATAAACATATCCAAATCCCAAGAAAATTCGGTCTCATCAATGGCCTCTCCTATACACAATCTTTCTTCACAATTCGCCAACTTTACCCTTGGTATTGGTCGACTTTCTCCTCATGATTAATCAAAATGTTTGTTCATATCGAGATTAGGGGTGTGAGTAACCCGAACATTAATAAAGGGTTTTAAGCAATCTTGTGATTATTTTGAATAAAACATGTTTTCGTATGTCTCGACAAGTCTTCTTTTTCTACATTATAGGAAAAATAGAGCTAAACACTAATTTTCCGTCGCCAGGGGCTTCCATACACTTTTACAAACCTTTCTACACTTATGCTCTCTCAAAAGAGTCAAACCCAAAGCGAAGTTCTTTTGTGCCTTCATCAAATGAGGCCAACAAATAATACAAATCGGGATTCGTCCCCACTTTTCAAAAATATGCCCCCGCAGTATACATTTCTAAATTGTCTTTCTTTTACATTTTCTTTCGGTTGACTAATTGACTAAAGAAAATAATAAAGTAAATATAGAAGGATGGGTTGCCTCTTTTGCTACATGACAATTCAATTTGCATTAGAGCTGCACTGTACTCTTTGAGGGAGGACTTTCGTCAAGCCATTTATTTAGAGTGGGGCTTCTCTCGGTCACGCCGGTTCTTCACTTTGCTACAAGATGGGTGGGTCTTTGTTTAGACTCATCTCGCATCGCTCCGCAATGCCTACCAGGTTTGTGTCGATTCACAATCATGAGACAAAGGCTCTACCAAGTCACTTCTTCAAAATCAAGACTTCGCAAACACATCTCTTCGTACCAAGGCCTTGCCAAGCAAAGTGAGATTTGATCGCCATGTTGGTCATGGGTTTGTCAAGCGCAGCTTCTTTGATGTCCAAGGATGAGGACGGAATTTTAACCAGACCGTAGATTCATCATAGTTCCATGGCTAATATTGGAATCCGAGTCCATAAAACTCCTTGTGCCAATCGTAATGAGGTTTCGATGTTCATCCTTGAAGGTGTCAGAATTTTGGTTTGATGATTGCCCTCAAACCCGATGGGACTTTCACGGTAGAAGAGGAAAAGGATCCCCATCCCTATCTTGGCGACAGACTACCGCCGAATGCCACCACCTTCCTCACATGGAACCTCCACCGGCCACACTCTTCTCAACCTCGTGAATCGCCATCCTTTCGGCCTCGGTCCGGTATACATTCACGCCCGGGCCTGGGGACAGCCGTTTGGGAAACAAATTGAATTCAGTCCGATTTGGGCCAAGCATGGTGTGCCTCAATACGCTTGGGGTCAGCCGGTATGTCGCAGCTTTGGTATGCCTCACTGCATGCATCGCGGGCTTCTCGCCACATCGCCTGGTATGACTTCTCGCTGGGTTTGGGACGGCGGTCAACTATGGATCGCCTTGAACTTCACCTAGCTTGGAATGCCTCGACAAAGAACCTGCTTCAAGACATGGGCCCCCGCACCGCACAAGTCTCACAAGATCCCTTCATGACCGCCTTAACGGGACAGCAAACCCCCAATCCCACTCTCGGTCGCCCAAACTACTCCAGGATGCCACCACCAGCCTCCTATGGTACTATCTCCTTGATCTTTGGGTCAGTCAGCTCCCCAACTACAACCACTGGATCCATACAGCTTGACGGGACGAATCAGTTCGCAGTTCCTCAGTAGGAACAAAATCAGTACGGAATGTCTTCTCATGGTTGGGGGTACCTTGGAATGCCACAAAGAAATTGGGATCCCGTCTCGCTTCGTAAACGATCAAGCCGAACCTTCACAACAACGGTTTAGAGTGCCGCAAAGGTTTGGGATGCCACCACGCTTTGGTTCGGGACAACAATGATGCTAGTTCAGTGCTCCTAACACGGCTTCCACAAACCCATTTCTCACTCGTGGATCAATGGGCCACCAAGCCCCTAATCCCTCGTCTCATCGTAATCACCGGACCACAAGTATCCTCCCGGTTATACACCATCACCTACCAAGCGTGCATGCGGTTCAACAAACAAGGGTCACAACCCGTATTTAAGTTTCATGGAAACTCTAGCTACCCGGCCACCTCAGTCTACCACCACCCTCTTTGCCAATCGGAAGTTAACAAAGAAGCCACCGGGTTCTATCCCTTTGACCAGGCTCCTACTCACACTCCCTGTAATTCGGGCCAAGGACAGGTTTTCACCTACATCCCCGGATCGGCCGTTCCCTCTCCACCGCCGCCGGTGGTAGCTCCTCTCTCTAGCTCGCCGCCGGCTTGAACACTCGGTTCCACCACCGGACCCTCATCTGGTTTTGGTTCATGGAACAGCATAAGGAATTGAAAGCGCAGATTGCTGAATTGACCGCTAAGAAGTCTGCCTTCCGGCCTACGGACCCGGACTCCATTGTTCCCCTGCCCCACAAATTCGTGATGCCTAATCTGGACATCTTTGATGGGACTGCATGCCCGAAAACCCATCTGGACACGTATACCTTGGCAATGAAGGCCAAAGGGTGCACCAATCAGCAGTTGGCGGACTATTTCAGCCTCTCTTTGAAATCCAGTGCTTTGAAGTGGTTCTTCCGCTTAAAACCCGAGGTCAGGGCTACATGGGACCAGATTACAAGTGCCTTCACGGAAAAGTATAAAGTTAATTTTAGAGTTGACTTGCATAACAATGCGGCGTCCCGACGAGAACATCGGGGATTTTTACGAGCATTGGAACTTGAAACTTAGCGAAATGGCAACTCCTCCTTCCGAAGAGGCACAACCGGACATCTTTCGCCATGCTTGAAGCCGCATTTAAGGGCTTCACTTAGCAATTTCCTATCCGGATCTGCGGGCAATGGTCAATTCCGGGCTAAATTTGAGAGGGCTTACAATCGCCAGCAAGTTGTTGCACCTCGCTACGTATACCGGGTTTCTGCCACCTCCAACACGACTCCTGCCCAGCCCTATTCGGGACAGGATTACAACAATGCCACTCCTTTCGTGCCAAGGAAAGGTGATGTGCCCAAGTCGCGAAGCCTTAAGCTTGAAGATTTTGGAATGCCTCTGAGCGACGTCTTTCAGGGATTTGTGAAGGAAGGTTTGACCAGACAACCATCAGCCCATGGATCCCGGTGTCCCTTTGGACACAACTAAACTCTGTGCTTCCCACTAGTATGCTCCTGAAAAAGGGCAGTGTGAGAACTGATCGAAAAAGGGGTACCCCAAGGACCCAATACAATCAACAATCCATTCACTAAAAAAAAAACAGTGGGGTGAATATGATTGAAGCCATGAACAAGCCAAGTGCCACTATGGCTAACATTTCCCATATGTAAGACACTCTTCGAAGAGAGGATTCTAGTTTCATAGTCATTATCAAAGATGGGTTTCTCACTTCATGACAACTTCACCTTGAAGGCTCTCACGTTGATCGATTGGCTCGGCACTTCATCGCATGTCGCTTTACAGCCAAACCTTTAATCGGACCTCTGTAGTAACGCTTTGTCAAACCTGGGGCTTCATCAAATCATTCAGAGAAAGATTCCGTGGCTTTCGCCATGTCTCTTACACGGAATGGGGCTTTATCGAGTCACACCTATCTTCAGAAGAAAGTCCTAGTCACCTCAACAACTGTCTTGGAGTTTCAGCTTTAGAACTTGGTATATGGCAACTCCCCGCATCATCAAAGGTTGAGAACCGGGAATCTCCTCATATCGCATTTCGCCAAGTCATTCTCCAAATTTATGTCAAGTCACAACTAACCCAAGCGAAAGAGGGTTCATTCATATCAACATACTTTGATGCTAGAGCTCGTCAAGACGCCTTCAAATGTCCGAGACCGAAAAGAAATTTCAATCGAGACCCGGGGTTCAAATCCAACTTCATCCCAAGATCAAAATTGAGGTCCGCATGATACCGCCGACCTACAACAAGACCTCATCAATGACATGCAATTCACCGCGACCAAAGGATATCACCCCACCACCAAAGCTTGTCCCAAATAGTCCCACAACACATACAAACCCTCTCACCACATGCATCCCCACAAAAATCTCCCTGTGGCTCATGTAGCATGCAAAACATGAATCAATAAAAAAAAAACTAAGCAATCACGAATCATTTTAGTTCCATGCATGCATCCATCATCATGAATGTCATATGTGCATTTGTCCCTCTACTAACAAATGTAGCAATTCAAGCACGAAAGACCAGTTTTCCATCACTACCCGAAGCCTCTCCGCAGCGAGGATGGTCTCCACCGAAGCGTAATGACTTCAACGGAACTACCCAAATGACTGATACCTCAGTCAACACCCTCTTGGTTCAAACCCCTCAAGCCCACGTCGCCTTGTGCTCGGACACCTAAAAGTCGACATCAGCCTGATTCAGACACCTCAATCCTGCACCATTTTGGCCTCAGACACATTAGGACAGCACCACCTTGGCTCCAGATCTACAGTGCATCAAGTTCGTGAAGACATCTTCCGACGTCTCCAGTTCGGCAAAGGCGACCTCTAATGTCCACAAATGGATGAAGACAGCCTCCAGCATCTACAGTTTGGCAAAGATAGTCCCCATATCTATAGCTTGGCAAAGACAAGCTCCGGCTTCTGCAACTTGGTAAAGACAACCCCCAACATCCACAAACATATGAAGACCGCCTCCAGTGTCTACAATTCGGTCAGAGACGCCAAGTTCTCAAACGCAAATCGGTCAGGGACGCCAAGTTCTGGAATACAATTCGGTCTGAAACGCCAAGTTCTCAAAGGCAAATCGGTCAGGGACGCCAAGTTCTCAAATACAATTCGGTCAGAGACGCCAAGTTCTCAAACACAAATCGGTCAGGGACGCCAAGTTCTGGAATACAATTCGGTCAGGGACGCCAAGTTCTCAAAATGCAAATCGGTCAGGGATGCCAAGTTCTCAAATACAATTCGATCAGAAATGCCAAATTCTCGAATGCAAATGGGTCAGGGACGCCAAGTTCTCAAAATGAAAATCGGTCAGGGATGCCAAGTTCTCAAATACAATTCGGTCAGAAATGCCAAATTCTCGAATGCAAATGGGTCAGAGACGCCAAGTTCTCAAATACAATTCGGTCAGGGACGCCAAGTTCTCGAATACAATTCGGTCAGGGACGCCAAGTTCTCGGATGCAAATCGGTCAAGGACGCCAAGTTCTCGAATGCAAATCAGTCAGGGACGCCAGGTTCTCAAATGCGAATGGGTCAGGGACGCCAAGTTCTCAAATGCAATTCGATCAGAGACACCAAGTTCTCAAAGGCTAGTAGGTCATGGACGCCAAGTTTTCAAATGCCAATCGGTCAGAGGTACCTCACGCCCCTAAATGTTTCAACATCTCGATTAGATACATCAAGACTCTCAACACTATCAACTACCACACAGCCCTCGCGACTTGCTCTCCTGCAGGTAAGCACAGCAAAGGTACGTTAGTCCCTCAACATATCTCAAAAATATGCATACATTCACAAATGTTGCATGATTACCCATAGCTTTAGCTATCTTTATCTCCGCAAATAGCAACGGAAGCTTTAGCTCCTTAAGGTGACAGCCTCCGAATTATCAAAAGGCCCAGGATCCTAGACCTGTTCCTAACTATCCAGTGGATTTCGAACTACGTCCAGGCTTGATTCCCACTCGGGATACGTAGGTAGCCTACCATAGGTCCAGCCGCTTGACCAACACGGTCACCCTTTTTCCCGATAATCATCGTAAGCTCTAATCTTCCCCAGCGAGAATGCCCTCAAATAGTCTCCCTCAACCTCGATTTAGGTTCATACTCCTGAACTGAGTCCTTATTTAGGATCATACAATGGAACTAAACCTCAACTTAGGTTCATCCCTGACGAAAGCCAACGGAATTCCGTCTCTTTCATCTTCGGCAGCAAACGTAAGACCGATCCCTTCAAATGAAGTCCACCAAAAGACTGTTTATCCCCTCGAAGTCTGTCCCCAACGAAAGGATACGAACATCGAAGGAAATCATTTCAAAACAAGTTGTCACCTCCAGATCACCCATCATCAAGGTTCAAGGCACCTAAAATGCCATCATCAAGGTTTGAGGCACCTAAGACGCCATAACCAAGGTTCGAGGCACCTAAGACGCTATCATCAAGGTTCGAGGCACCTAAGACGCCATCACCAAGGTTCGAGGCACCTACGACGCCATCATCAAGGTTCGAGGCACCTAAGACGCCATCACTAAGGTTCGAGGCACCTACGACGCCATCATCAAGGTTTGAGTCATCTAAGATGCCATCACCAAGGTTCGAGGCACCTAAGACGCCATCATCAAGGTTTGAGGCACCTAAGACGCCATCACCAAGGTTCGAGGCACCTAAGACGCCATCATCAAGGTTCGAGGCACCTAAGACGCCATCACCAAGGTTCGAGGCACCTACGACGCCATCATCAAGGTTCGAGGCACCTAAGATGCCATCATCAAGGTTCGAGGCACCTACGACGCCATCATCAAGGTTTGAGGCACCTAAGACGCCATCACCAAGGTTCGAGGCACCTAAGACGTCATCACCAAGGTTCGAGACACCTAAGACGCCATCATCAAGGTTCGAGGCACCTAAGACGCCATCATCAAGGTTTGAGGCACCTAAAACGCTATCACACACAACACTAGGAAAGCGATAAATCGCAATCATCCCCTAATTCGACAAACCGAAATTATTACCAGGGCGACTTCCCAAAAATAGTCAAATCATAGGGCGACTTCTCAAAAATAGTCAGATCTTAGGGTGACTTCCCAAAAATAGTCAAATCATAGGGTGACTTCCCAAAAATAGTCAAATCATAGGGAGACTTCCCAAAAATAGTCAAATCATAGGGTGACTCCCCAAAAATAGTCAAATCATAGGGTGACTCCCCAAAAATAGTCAAATCATAGGGCGACTTCCCAAAAATAGTCAAATCATAGGGCGACTTCCCAAAAATAGTCAAATCATAGGGCGACTTCCCAAAAATAGTCAAATCATAGGGCGACTTCTCAAAAATAGTCAAATCATAGGGCGACTTCCCAAAAATAGTCAAATCATAGGGCGACTTCCCAAAAATAGTCAAATCATAGGGCGACTTCCCAAAAATAGTCAAATCATAGGGCGACTTCCCAAAAATAGTCAAATCATAGGGCGACTTCCCAAAAATAGTCAAATCATAGGGCGACTTCCCAAAAATAGTCAAATCATAGGGCGTTCCCAAAAAATAGTCAAATCATAGGGCGACTTCCCAAAAGTAGTCAAATCTTAGGTTGACACCCTAAAACAGTCACTCTAGGGTCGACGTCTGAAGATAGTCGAAAGGCCCGAACTACGACTGGCTTGATTCCCCAATCGGGATACGTAGGTAGCCTATCATTAGTTTCAGCCACCAGACCAAAATGGTCATTCCTTTCCCCAGCAGTGCGGATATACAACCCTAGCCATCAAACCAAAGATGGTCATTTCTTATCCCCAGCAGAGTTTCTTTCCAGCAACCGACTGCAGAACTCGCTCGCCAGGTTGACATCCTAAAATAGTCACTCCAGGGTCAAAGACCCGAACTACGGCCGGCTTGATTCCCATTCGGGATACGTAGGTAGCCTATCGCTAGGTTCAGCCACTCGATCACTTGATCATCCTGTCAAATATGGAGCCTTACTCTTATCGACGACCCCGCTTCCTTCGAAAGCACCGTCGCCGAGGGGCTACTGTAAGTGCTCCAATTTGAGTTGTTAGCATTTTCGTTAGAAAATTAACGAAAGCCCTAATATTCCTAACATTTCTAACAATTCCTAACTTTTCTAACAAAGCAAGGGTAAAGTAGGCATTGCCATTTAAAGTTAAGCATGGAAAAGAATCTCACAAAAGCAAAAGAAAGGTCAAAAACCCGAAATGGAAGCTGCTGGAACAAAAATTGGTGGCTTAATTTGAAAAATATTCCTCCTGTCCAAAGCCTGCACTACAGCAGATGAACAGTGCACGCTTCATACAGATCCGTGCGAATCAGAATGCTCCTCACAGTGGCCTATAAATTGAACCCTCCTCTCTCAGTTTACACAACACAATTCACTCACAGCAACAGCACTCTGGCGAAAAATAGAGAGAAAACAGTGGGAAATCTTAGATTGCCACCATTTTCTCTTGAATCTTTCCCAAATCCCACTCACTCCAAATACTCTCAAATCACTCCCATTCATACACAAGCCCAAGCTTCAATCACCCCTTAAGAGGAGGATTAGAGAGAAAACATAGAGGACTTAATTGTTATCTACTTGTTTTCTCTTTGACCAACTCTAATCACAAGCCCTAAACACATTCAAACCCTAAACACATTCAAGCCTTGAATCTATTCAAACACAAACACAAGGGAAGATAGGTATAACCTCCCTCTCCCTACCCTAAATCTCTCTCATCCATGCATGCACTTTCAAACTCCAAAATGTAGTTTGTTCATCTTCTTGCTCTAGATCCAAGAGGATCACCATGGAAGTTCATCTCCATGGATGATCCTCTACAAGGATCAACATTACTTTCAAAGTATATTTACTTACTTGCAAACACATTTTCAAAACCCTAAAAATCATTTTCATACACAAAATCTTTCTTTCAAAGGATAAAATTCCCCTTCCCAAGCAAATGAAATGCTTAAAGTCCTAATGTACCCCAAGGATGGCTTGATATAGTAGATCACCACTAAAATGTTTAGTGATCACTAATCAAATCCTAGGGAAATGGGGACAAGCATGGATGCCAAACCCCCTTTAAAATCATGTTTTTCTTCAAGAGAAAGTTGATGTCCAGTAGCCTTTCTCTAAGACCTCTGTCCATGGTCTAATCTTTTGGACATACAGAAACTTGGAATTTGGTGTTTACTACAAAATAATTTTTGTATCCAACATCTAGAGCTTTCCATACATATTTTTACTTTATTTTTTGCGTGAGTAAAACTCTCCTTTTCAAATTATCTTTTAAAAGTCAGTTCATCAGTCTCTGGAAATCCAGATTTCATATCTGAGATTTCCAGAAGGTTTTGGTCCACCAAATCATCTCCAAATGGGAAAGTTCTTATATATAAACCTTATTTAAGGTGTTTTGAACAACTTTCATTCTCGGACTTTCCCCAGATTTTGATGTTTTAAAGCTCTAAAGTCCATTTCAAAATCAGGTGTCCAATGCCTTTTTCATTCTGGCAGAATTGGTTTCCAACTTCAAAAAATCTTTTGAGTACCAAAACTAAACCCTAAAATCACACAAAAAATCATGGGATTTGTTCAAAGTCTTACAAAGAGTCCTCAATTTTTACTTTTCAGTTTGAACTTATTTTGGCCAAAAAACACACATACACACACACACAAACAAATGGTTTTTAATGTTTGGAAGACTCGTTTTACGAGGCACTTCGGGTGAACACTAACGTTCTTCCCGGAGCGTAACGTGACCTCCGAACCCAAATCTCTCATCTCGGGCATTTTTCAAAGTTTTGGCCCTTAAAACAAAAATGGCGTGGCGACTCCGTTTGATTTCAAAAATCGGGTACATCACACCTAGGAGCGTTCTTCTCTCTCGGTCGGTGGGATCCGCGTGCCCTATAGGACCCTCGCTCGGGGCTGTCCACCCTGGGAGGTCGAAATACAGGTGGAAAACGAGGGGCTTATAGATGTAGTGACGAAACCCACTGATCCAGGATCTAGAGTAGTTGAGAAAAAGAAGGGCAACCCCTTTTCCAACCAAATAGAAATAAATAAAAGACACTGTTTTAAGTAAACTGGAAGATTCTTAATTTGCATATTGCTTGAGCCATCAGCCTAAACACCTACCCCAGAGTCTTACCTATCCCTTTCCCGTAGCGAGAAAGAAGTGGGTGAGAATACCGGGTCAGCGGCTTTTCAGTGCAGAATTCTCAGATAGCTCGCTAGAATCGTCAGTTTTGTAAGCCCAGAGAGTCAGAATGGCAGATTTGACAGAAAACAACAGTGGTTTGGGTAACCCGATAACTAGGGAAGAAGAGCTAGCCTTAGCCTTGGAAAACAGTCGTAAGGTCCATGAGGAACAGCAAGCCATGCTTATCGATGCGCTCCGTCGTCACGGGGTTCAGATAGTGGTCGAAGCCAATGGTTCCTTGGTCGTGGTAGAAGATGAGCCTCCAGAAGCAGCAATCTCAGCTCCTCCAGCCTATAACCAATGCCCTCCTCCATCCACCTATGATCCCTTGCCAAGGACTATCCCTTTTCAGTCCTTTCCAACATCCTAGGCCATTAGGGCTCCAACACCCTCGCCTCCTCAGATAAGACCCAGCTTTGTTCCCTACCAATAGAGAACAAATGCCACGGCCACCTCAGTCTAACAGTCTCTACATTATCCCATGGGATTCACTCCCCCTCCTCAGTATGGGCCATCCCAGATGATCTCCAGGCCCCAGAACCAATCCAGTGATCTCCTTAACCTTTGCCCTGCCACAGCAGATCTTCCACCCCCGACCTTGCCAACAGGACCCCACGAGGCTCCTTATCCCTTTTCTTACCCTGGTAGCTATGAACCTAACTCCTATGCCTCCGGCCTGCCTTACGGAAACACAGGATCAGGTCAAGTTTACACCTACTTCCCTTGGAAGGATCCCCAAGTCATGGTACCAGCTACCAATGTACCACCCACTATCCTGCCACCCAAGTCTGATAAACCTACCCCAGAATCGAACAACCCAAAACTGTCACCTGACCCCAACATGACATGGTTGATGGAGCAAGTTAAATCCATGCAAGAGAAGTTTGGGGAACTGAGCACCAAGAAAGCAGCATATCAGATCACTGATCCCAGCAAAATTGTCCCTCTTCCTCCAAAATTTCGGATGCCCGAGATTGAAAAGTTCAACGGCACAGACTGTCCTCGGACTCACATTGAAAGTTACCTTCTTGCTATGAGGGCCAAGGATTGTACGTATCAGCAAATGGCCGATCACTTTCAACTATCATTAAAGGGTTCAGCTCTTAGGTGGTTCCTGCATGTGAAGTCAGAGGCCCGAGCCATATGGGACCAGATCAAGGAAACATTCATGGAAAAGTACAAGGCTAACTTGAATTGGGAAACCAGCAGGAATGACTTGCAAGGCACTTTGCAGCGCCCAGATGAACCAGTAGGTGAATTCTACAAGAGGTGGAATTGGAAACTTAGTGAAATGATGACCCCGTTGAATGAAGAGGAACAGATGGAGATTTTCCAGTCCTGTTTGAAGCCTCAGTTAAGGGTCCAGATTGCCAATTATTATTATCCTGATCTCCGGGCAATGGTAAATGTCGGCACTAAGTTTGAAAATGCCTTCAACATGGCTCCAGTTGCAGGGACAGGAAACTCTTACCTGTATAGAGCACCAGTCTCAAACACCCCAGCTGTCGCCGTAAAGGGAAAAGAAACAGTCGGCGCAGTCAATTATATCCAGAATGAGAAAATCGGACAAAGTTCAGGTCAAGCCACTGTGAAACCAAGGCCTCGTTTCTACACTGCCGAAGACTTTGGAATGCCGCTAGAGAAAGTATTCGATGGTTTGGTGGCCGAAGGACTCATCAGACCTTTGGAGAATTAGAAACCCAAGAACCCTAATGTTAAAATGGACGAGTCCAAACATTGTTGCTTCCACAAATATCATGGGCTTACCACCAATGAATGTGCTTACCTGAAGTTCCTGATCCCCCGTCTGATCGAAGAAGGCAAGCTTGAGCCACCTCGGGGTCCCAATACAGTCAAGAATCCTCTTCCTGCCAATAATCGGGTCAATATGATTGAATTTGGAGAGACAAATGCAGTAGGATTCGGGAATCCAAAGATCATAGACGTCCTAGAATCCAATGTTCCTTATGCTGAATTACAGGGAGAATGGAAAGATCTGATTAATGCCTCATCCATGGAAGGGCAATTTGGTCCTATAATAGGAACCGACTTCGTTAATGTTGTCAAGGCCAGACCTCTCTTCGATGATATCGAACCAGTAACCATAGTTAAGATTACTAAAGGAAGACTCACTTATAAAGATTGTGAGGCAGAAGTAAGCCAAGCTATGATGGTGGAAGTCTTCCCGGAACCCTTCATCACTCACGGTGAGCATAATGTGTTCGTGATGGCTCTTATTGTTCAAAAAGATCAGTCCCAACCCCCTATTTGGAAAAATGTGGAAAGAAGAGTGAATGAACCAGAAGACTTCGATGACGGAGAAAGCTGTCTTTCAGATGCCGAAAGTGCAATTGGTCCCGTTACCCCAGAAATGCAGATGGATGTGATCAAATTCGAAGAGGAAATTGCACCAGATCATCCGAAACTCCCCTATGGGAATGATGTCAGCAAAGGCAGTAAAGGTTTGAAGGATGCACAGCAGGATGGGACCGCCAACAAGATTGCTTCTCCCCAGGGCAGCAGCAGCAGCAAAGAGTAACCCCTCTGTCCAACCCAGTCAAACACTTCGGTCAATAAGTAGTGTAGGGTCAAGAGTCGTTAGGGTCAAGAGTCATTTGAGTCAGGAGTCTTCGAATTCCAGTCCTCTGAGTCATCTGAAGGCCTCACGCCTGAAGATTATGAATATGTAGCCAATGTTATCTTTCCATTTTCCTTGAATGAAATGATAGATCTTTCCGAGTACCCCCTTATTGCCAACTTAACAAATGATAAATTAACTAATAACTTAACAACAGTTAATAATGATTCATTTGAACAAGATGCAAACACACTAAACGAACAATACATTAAAGAAATCTTTAAGCAGGTTACCGATAAAGAGGAAAACCGGGCCCAAGCTGCCGAGGAGGTTTTGACAAGTGTTAACTTGGGTACTATCGAGGAACCTAACGAGACACAGATCGGGAACTTCTTCCAGGGGGCTGAACAGGATAGACTGATCAATCTGCTCAGAGAATACATAGACGTGTTTGCATGGTCGTATAAGGACATACCGGGGCTAGATAGCTCGATTGTGGAGCACAGAATCCCTCTAGCACCAGATGCCAAGCCGGTGAAACATAAGTTAAGAAAGATCAAGCCAGATTGGTCTCTACAGGTCAAAGAAGATATTAAGAAGCTACTGCGGGTAGGATTCATCAGGGTCATTGAATACCCGACATGGTTAACAAACATCGTGACTGTGACTAAGGCCAATGGGAAGGTGCGCTGCTGTGTTGATTTCCGGGATCTGAACAAGGCCAGTCCTAAGGACGACTATCCTCTGCCGAACATAGACATTCTGGTGGATGCCACTGCCAACTACGAAGTCAAATCCTTCGTTGATGGCTTTGCTGGCTACAACCAGTTCAAGATGGATGAGGAGAACCAAGAAAAGACAGCCTTCACCACACCGTGGGGGACGTACTGCTATACGGTGATGCCTTTTGGGCTTAAAAATGTCGGGGCTATGTATCAAAGGGCAGCGACTGTACTCTTTCACGACATGATCCATAAAGAAATTGAGGTCTATGTCGATGACATGATAATCCATTCCAAAGGTGTGGATGGACAGCACTTTGTCGACCTGCGAAAGTTCTTTGAGAGGTTAAGGCAACATTCCATGAGACTGAACCCTGCTAAATGCACCTTTGGAGTGACAAGGGGAAAAGTGCTTGGGTATATGGTCACAGAACGAGGCATTGAAGTCGATCCCCGAAAGATCAAAGCCATTATGGACATGAGGCCGCCTCGAACTCAGACAGAGGTCAAAAGCTTTATGGGCAAATTACAGTACATTAGCCATTTTGTCAACCAGCTGACTACCATGTGTGAGCCCGTCTTCAAGCTCATGAAGACAAATGTGGACACAAAATGGACTGAGGAATGCCAGGATGCCTTTGACCAAATCAAGGCGTACCTAGTACATCCCCCGGTGCTATGCCCCCCACATGGACAGAAACCTCTTCTGCTCTATCTCACTGTCACTGATACGGCAGTTGGGGCTATGCTGGCTCAGGAAAAGAAGGACTCTCGGGTAGAAAATGCCATTTACTTTGTCAGTCGGAAGCTGCAAGAAAGTGAGCTCAATTACTCGGCATGTGAAAAGACTTGTGCAGGACTGGTCTGGGTAGTCGATAAGCTGAAGCATTACATGCAGGCACACTCTGTGAACTTGGTCTCGAAAATGGACCCCATCAAGTACATCTTCGACAAGCCTTCCCTTTTGATGCGTCTAGCAAAGTGGTCGTTCCTCCTGGCTGAGTATGACATCAACTATGTGACGAGAAAGGCAATCAAGGGTCAAGCGCTATCAGACCATCTGGCAAACTTCCCTAGCAATGAGGACAGAGGGCCTGAACCCCAGTTTCCGAATGAAGGGATCTTCGTAGTCGAGCCTGAGAACCGATGGCAGCTTTTCTTTGACAGGGCTGCTAACAAAAGGGGAAATGGCGTAGGAATGCTACTGGTCGACCGAAAAGATGAGCACACGCCAATAGCCATCAAGTTGAACTTCCCCGTCACAAACAATGCTGCAGAGTATGAACCTTGTATCGCTGGTTTGGAGGTTGCCTTAGGAAGAAATGTCAAGGAACTCGAGGTCTATGGAGACTTAGCCCTGATCATCAATCAGGTCTCCAACAAGTGGAGGACTGTGGATCCTAATCTTCAGAGGTATCATGCCTACATGGAAGAATTGACTGAGCAATTCAGAGAAGTGACCTTCCATTACCTGCCAAGAGACAAGAACAGATTTGCAGATGCCTTAGCCACTCTAGCCTCATTGGTAGAGATCCCTGAGGGAAAGGCGATAAAACCATTCAGAGTGGGTAGAAGAGAAGCCCTGGCTTTCTGTTGCGAAATAAACTTGGGACCTGAGCCTGTCAAGGAACCTTGGTACAGTCAGATTTACTAGTTCCTCAAAGATGGGGAGTCAGCTTTTAGAGATGAAGAAGGTAGACCAAGGGAAGGCATCAAAGCCAAGAGCTTGCAAGCCTTGAAATGGCTGGCCTCTCACTATGTCATCCTAGGGGGCGACCTGTACAAGAAACGGTACCAAGGACCACTCCTCTTATGTGTCACCAAAGAAAGGGCAAGAGAGCTAATGACTAAAGTCCACAATGGTCCCTGCGGTCCTCATATGAATGCCAGAGCGCTGATGCAAGTAATCCTCAGAATGGGTTACTACTAGATCTCCATGGAAACAGACTGTTTCCAGCATGTCCGAGAGTGTGACAAATGCCAACGGTTTGCCAACCTCAATCATCTTCCACCTCACAACCTATACTGCATGACGTCTCCTTGGCCGTTTGCAACTTGGGGTATTAACGTAATAGGTAAGATAGCCCCGACAGGAAGCAATGGGCATGAATTTGTGCTAGTGGCAGTAGACTACTTCACGAAGTGGGTGGAAGCAAAGTCCTATAAGGTCCTCACTTCCAAGAAAGTGGCCCAGTTTGTCAAAGAAAACATCATGGGCAGATATGGGGTGCCCAATGAGATCATTTCAGATAACGGGTCGCTCTTTGAAGTGGACTGCGATAGATTGCTGTCAGAATTCAGAGTTACTCGCCACAAATCATCCCCATACAGGCCTCAGACCAATGGAGCAGTAGAAGCTGCCAATAAGACACTCGAAAGGATTATTCAAAAAATGGCCACCCGTGGTCGTGACTGGCTCGAAAAGCTGCATCTGGCACTCTGGGGCTAGAGAACGTCTGTCATAACAGCCACGGGAGAAACCCCTTTCGCCCTGACCTACGGAATGGAAGCAGTACTGCCAGTAGAGTTGGAGATCCCGTCATTAAGGGTCCTCCTGGAAAACAGTGTCAATGAAGTAGAATGGCTACGCAGCCGGCATAATGAATTGTCCCTACTTGATGAAAGGAGGCTAAAAGCCATGGAACACACCCGAGCCTACCAGAGGCGAATGGCCAAGGCATTCGACAAAAAGGTCAAGGCCAGAGACATCAAAGAGGGTGACCTAGTATTGAAAGTAAAGCCCCCTACCAGAGACAACCCTCTGGGAAAGTGGGAACCCGTTTGAATCAGTCCGTATGTGGTGCAGAAGATACTATCGGGAGGAGCAATGAATCTTGCGGACCTGGACGACAATCCCTTTGTTCATCCAGTCAACGATGACAAGCTCCGCCTGTATTATGTAAAAAAATATATAATAAAAAAATATAATAAAAAAAAGAGAAAAATAGTGCAAAAAGAGTAATACCCAGCTAGGCTAAAAATCTTGAGAAGGGTGGTCTAGGCAAAAAACAGAGTCGCACATAAAAAAAAATGAAGAAGAAGAAAAATAGTGCAAAAAAGAGTAATGCCCAGCTAGGCTGAAAACCCAAAAAGGGTGGTCTAGGCAAAAGACAGAGTTGCACATAAAAAAAAAAAAACAACAACAACAACAACAAAAATTCCAATAGTTCACCAGAATGAACTACGAAGACCTGAGTCCCTTAGTCTTTCTTCTAAAAGGGGAACGTAGGCAGCCAGAAATGGTTCGATCTAAACAATAAATAAGACATTTGAATTTCCATGAAATGTGTCTTATAAACTCTAAGATAAGTTATTTACATCAAAAACTTTTTGATGAGTTCAAGCATGGTCTACTCTTGACTCTGCTAATCTGCTACAAAGACTAAAATATACAAAAAAGACCTAATAAACTATTGTGTTTGCAAAAGGCAATGAATGGATGCTCGAAATAGGTCTCTCAGTTGTCATCCACCGAGTCTTCCTTGCTTTTCATTCCTTTACCTCGACCCCTTCGAGTGTTCTTCCTCTTCTTATCAATGATGTTGGTTTCCCTCATCCCAATCTCAGAAATCCTCACTGGAGCCTCCACCAAACCTATATCAATGAGAGCCTTCTCCGCCCTGGCACGAGCCCGTATCTCCTCCCTCTGAGCCTCAGTGAGGGGAGAAACCTCCGATAGTCTCTCATATCGAGCTTCCATATCCCTAATAAGGTCACCCGATTGGTTATGGCAGCTAGCCTTGGCCTCAGTCTCCCTCAGAGTCCTGCTAGAGTCACAGTCAGCACCCAATAAGGCCTGACGCCTCTCTCCCAAAGCAATCTGAGTTGCCCCCATCTCCCTCTCATACCAGTCCAAGTAAGCCATGGTCAAGATAGTACTCTTCCTGCTTTTGAGAATGGCCCTGGGTGGAAAAGCAGCGTATGTCCATGCCCTCGAGAAAAATGAGAAGCTGGCAGGATCCCTCATGTCAAAAGACACCACCTCCATGGTACGGATTTCCTCCCAATCATCCAACGGCTCCTGCAAGATCCCAAATTGCCTGGACACTAAGCAGGGGATGTAGAAAGATGACAGAGATAGCCCCGGAACCCTCACTACATAGGACTCCTGAAACGTCCTCCGAGTCTGCAACCTCCAATGAGGCACCCACCAGTGAATGTCAGAGGTTGATAGCCAAGCCATTATCAGCTCCCAGCTACCCTGATCCTGTTGCCTAGGTGCACCTCTCCGGGAAATCACCCAAGGGAACTGAGTAGGCGAAGCCCCAGGCAAAGCCCCAAGCCTCTCCTGCAACCATAAAGTTAGCATAGCTGGGCTCCCAGACCTCATGAAATGGTCCCCCTAGCCATTCTGTCAATGCAATGCAGAGTCTCACCCAGAATCAGTGGAACAATGTCTTTACCAGCCCTGCAATCTCTGACCATGTCCAAAAGGCCACTATGGCAGACCCCGAAAGACTCGGCAGTAAACAGGAAAGAGAACACGCGGAGGATAAAGGCATCCATAGACACTGTGGTCGCAGCCATATCTGGAGACCCAAACCTGCTTGGGATACCAGAAATGTCGATCCTGTCAGGGGCTATCATCATCCCTTCTGCTTCTTCCGGAGAAATTTACAGAGAAGATGCCAACTTTACAGTCACCGGCAAGTCCCCGGTCAAAGGAATCGAAACGGCTTCAATTTATGGACCCCCAATCAATGCCCGGAAGTCTTCAAAGGTTGGGACGATTTCATTGTAAGAAAAGCAGTAAACGTGTCTCCGGACGTCCCAAAACCTTGCTGCTACTCTCAAAAGGTCCCAACCGGGCGGGAGATCCTTCAAATGCCATAAAGACTTGATCTTGAAGGTGTTATCAAACAGCCCCTTATGAGATTGAAAGTTGTGTCTCATCCAAGATTGAAGATCAGACAGAAAACAATCCCTTTTCCCCTTTTGCAATCGGACTGGTTTCTCCATTGGTTGTGATCGAAATTGATGATTTTTGGCCAAAAATATGCTTTGGGATCAGTTGGAACAAGTTTAGGGTGAAAATGAAAAGGCCCTTCCTTGATTTCATTTGAAAAAAATCAGTTCAGACAAGGTTCCAAGCCGCACGGGTTCTTTTGCCCAGGACCAGGCCGGACGGCCTCATTCGCTTCTGCAGAAAAAAATATATGCAGCAGCCAAAGTTGCTGCCCAAGTGGAGTTCTCACCCCATTTTCTCAACAAAACCTGCATAAAAACATACCCAACCACCATTCATGCAATCACATATCATTATAAACCATTTTAGCCCAATTTTTGCCCCATTTCCAAGCAAAAAAGCTGCCCCGAGGCTCAAGTAATATGCAAAACCCTAAAGCATTAATAAGAAAAGCAAATAAGAGATCATTACATTGTTTTCGCCTCCTTGTCACCCAAAAAAAACAAAAAAAAACAACAAATTGTGCATAATTGTTCATTGTTTTTCTCTCTCTCCCTCTCCTACTTCGAACCTAGGGAATCCTAAGCCTCTGATTCATCTTCATCGCTGCATAGCTCATAGAAGTCAGGATCCCTCATCAAATCTTCGTCATCACTCACATCAGACAGGTTGACGGCCACGTGCTCATACTCCGCCAGCTGCTCCAAGATGTCCGTGTTAGGCCCCCGCCCCCGAGGCACGGCGCTGGTGGATGAGGTCTGATACCCTGAGGCTGATGAGGTAGAGGCCGTGCTCCCAACGTGCCTCCTCTTGCGCACGGGCTCTCGCGCATTCGCCGCAGCCCTGGAAGCGCAGGCCAGCTTCCTCAGAAGGGACCGAGCCACCTCCTTCCAGCCCCTGTTCTGCCGTACCAAACCATCATAGGTACGAGCAGGAACCTGTGAGAAAAGAAGAGAAAAACTCAAAATTGCAGAAAGTAAAGAAAGTCAAAAAAAGAAGGACCCTAGAGATACTTACAGTGCTGTCAGCAGGAAGAGTATACTCGGGCTCCCTCGTGTCTGGAATAGGGACCATCAGCCTCCTCTCTACCCCGTTCACCACATAGGAAATGTGAGATGGAGGCATTGGCGGATCAGTCGGCTCTGCTTCCCCGTACCCCTGAGCAGCGGCTATCTTCACTAATTTCTACGGCGTCCTCAACCGCGCCTCCACAAAGGTGGCATATGGGGTAGCAAAGTCAAAATACTCCTCAGCGGCTAGGCCATCCTGATATCTCTCTATCTCATCCACCGACCAATGCCTGGGTTGCAGCATGAGCGGAGGAGGGTCATGAGGGGTGATAGCGCCCAAAGGAGGGACGTGACCGTGCTGCCTGGAGAATCGGTCCCCCAAGTAAATTATGTCACAGGTCAACCCTGTCAGCCATCTCCTCTGCCTGGTCACCACCACGGCATCCCCTATCAAAGCCTCTGGATACCTCCCCCAGGGATAGAAGTCCACTCCCTCATGACCGTCCCTGTTGACGACGGGTCTCACCATCTTGTAATCAAAAGTAATCCGGGTCTTCCCGGTGAACTTATCCCTAGCCTCTCCCCTCCAGCGAATCATAGCCGGGAAGGTAGCCGGATCACTCTGTTGGTTCCAAGGAAAGAAGCCAATCACCTCACAGAACCAAACCTGCATGTTCAAAACAAAAGGGTCATTTCTCTTATGAAAATCTCAAGACAGAAAAGTAAAAGAGAGAAAACAAAAGTGAGAGTACCTCAAGAGCAAAAAAAAAGCAGTCCATAGAAGCAGCCTTATTCCAGCTGTACAAGTCTAGAGAAAAGTAGAGCTCACCCAATCCAGCCTCATCCCAGGAGACCTCCCCAACCACATCCAGGTCCTCCAAAGAATTTTGCAGGCAAAGCATTGCCAATGTCCCAGAGTTAGCAAAAATGGTGACTGACAACATCAACCACAGGAAAGCTCTCACGAGCTGGTGGGCAGTCACATCGTTGGCTTCAAACTCATCCATACACCTCAGAACCTCCACCTCAACAAACCTCGACTCCATCCCAAGCCCCTTAGGACGGAGGTCAAATCCCACCAAAGCTCTAAACTCGGCCGCAGAAATGTGATCTCTCCAAGTCACAGGCCTACCAGTGAATCTCAAGCCAGTGATAGCAGTGAAATCGGCAGGAGTCACCGTGATCTCTCCCCAGCTAAGATGAAAGCTGTGAGTGGTGTCCCACCAAAACTCTGAAAGGGCCTGGACCAATCCCTTGCTCTTAGAGGTCACATGAATGCCTCTACTGATAGCCTCGATGAAAGAATGAAGCCCAGTCGCTACCACCAGCTGTTTAAGATTCACACCATCCTTTTCGAAGTTGGGCATCCTATCCCACAACTTCACCGCCACCTCCGCGGGTCTCCTCGACTTGCTCTCCTGTAGGAAAACACAGCAAAAGCCTGTTAGTCCTTCATTTTTTCATCTCAAAAGCATGCACATATTCACAAAAAGGTGCACATATTGCCAAAGAAAAGCATTCATAAGAGATTTTTAGCATCATTTGCCTAGAGCGCGTGTCTTTCATCATTTGAAACACGTCATCCCGAGCACATTGCTCTCCCAAACACAAAAAGTCCAATTTTCACAAAATTCTTTGCACATAAGCTTTAATTTTTCAAGATGGCATGCATGAATCCTTTTTCATCGTTCAAAATCTTGCTTTCCCATCCATGATCAGAAATCGACCTAGTTCTAGCACATGCAAGAACTCCGTCACATTTTAGACATTATTTTTCTTACTTTATTTTCAAAAAATGAGTCATTCTCATATTCTTCTCAAATAAATTGCACATGCATGTTTATTTATGTCCATAGCCTCATAGGTTAATTATCAAATTCCCAAAATCATCAACAAAATCACAAGAAAAATTCAAAAATTCCCAAAAATCGGGTCAAGCCCTAAATCAATCAAAATTCAACCAAAATTGACAAAATCAAGCAAATCAAGAGTGCTTACCCCAATCGATTGAGGTTTCATCGATTTATGCTCCCTCTTGCCGGGATAGAACTCGGAAGGAGGTGTAGTGAAGTCGTATTTTCGCTCGGTTCGAACGAATTCCCTCCGCCTCCTCCTCGCGGCTTGTGACAAGGTTCTACGCGCTTGTCTAGGCACGATATTCCCCTCTTGATCCATCTTGAGCAATAGAAGCTAGGGAATTGAAGATTTTTTTGAAGTTTCTCTCTCTTTTCTCTCCTCTTTCCTCGACAACCTAAGCCAACAATGGCTGTTGCCCATTTCTGCTTTTGTTTAAATCAATCTGGTGAAATCAGGCTCAAAGCCGTACTACTTCTTTTTCCCCATCTCACGCCGGGCGGCTTCATTCGCTCTGAACTGAATTTACATTTTTGCCCCTGGACTTTCCACTTAGGCATATAATTCCCGTTATCTCCTAACAGAGTAACGTTGTTTTCCAAAGAATATCCGTTATTTCTAAGATAAAATAATGTTTTCTCTCAAAACGCCTCCGTTACTTCCGTTATAACGGAATACCAAATTGTCAAAACTCAACTTTAGCTACCTCTATCTCTTAGATAGCGAAGTACGCTTTAGTTTCTCCAAACTTTAGCAACCTCTATCTCTTAGATAGCGAAGTACGCTTTAGTTTCTCCAAACTTTAGCAACCTCTATCTCTTAGATAGCGAAGTACGCTTTAGTTTCTCCGTACTTTAGCTACCTTTATCTCCTCGATAGCGAAGTACGCTTTAGTTTTTCCAACTTTAGCTACCTCTATCTCCTCGATAGCGAAGTACGCTTTAGTTTCCCAACTTCAGCTACCTCTATCTCCTCGATAGCGACGTAAGCTTTAGTCAAATAAGGTGACAACCTCCATTAATTGTCAAATCATGTGACAACCTCCATTAATTCTCAAATCAGGTGACCCCTCCATTAATCGTCAAAACCTCAAGGATCCTATACATGTTCCTAACTATCTAGTGAGACTTGAACTACGACCAAGGCTTGATTCCTCCGGGATACGTAGGTAGCCTTTCATAAAAGTCCAGCCATCCGACCACATTGGTCACTCTTTTCCTTCATCACTCCTCATTGGTGAAGTAGCCCTTCATAAAGGTCCACCCATCGGACTATATTGGTCACTCCCTTCATCTGGCATATCCCCAGTAGGATCAGCCATTTGACCTCCTATGTCACTTTCTTTCCATCTTCCTAGCAAGGGACCAGTTTCTCTTCGCCATTCCCCAGTGGATCTTTTCCTGAACTACGATCATGGCTTGATTCCTCCGGGATACGTAGGTAGCCTTCCAAAGGTTCAGCCACTCGACCTCCTTGGTCACCCAATCCGTCTTGGCAGTTCGCCAGATTGGATCCTTTTTTATCGATAACCCCACTTTCCCTGCAAGTGACATTGCCGAGGGGCTTCTGTAAGTACCCAAATCTGACTTATGCCTTCCGGTTAAGTTTCCCGATAATTCCCCGAACTTTCCTAAAGTTCAGGGGCAATTCTGGAACTTTCCCAAACCTTCCAAGGGGGGAGGACTTGCTAGGAATTAAAATTCCAAGCAGTCCCTCGCTGGAAGGGAGTTTCTAGCTGCCACCTTGCATGGATTTAGAAGCAGGCTGAGTCATCAAAGGATAATGCCGCACGGCTTCATTAGCCAGAGGTTAATGTAGCACGGCTTCATTAGGAAGCACAAATCAGCCTATAAATAGAGGCCTCCTCTACCCATTTTAGAGGGGAATTTTTTAGCACTGTTACTCTACCGAACTGAACCCTCGAATTTCAGAAATCAAAACTCACCAAAAATTACCTCCCTCCTCTCCAAAATCCATCCAAAGCCACTCCTACATTAGGAAAACCCCAAGGGAGATAGAGAAAAACCATCATTGGTAATCTCTCCTTCCTTTCTCCTTGAAATATACTTATTATATTGTCATATTGCTTACTTGTTGTTTATCTTGCCATTTATTGCCATTAAATGTGATATATTGTCATAAAAATCCAATCTTTACCATGTAGACATCACATCCCCCTTTCCCCCTAACACATATGATTCATGGAGAATCCATCCCAAGGATTAACAAGGGTCCACAAGTGGCTTGTTCTAGGGAGGATTCAACACATGATGATGTGAAATATCCCCCTTTTATTACATAAAAATGTCATCTTTACTATCTTAATGTCACCCCCTTCCCTTGACCTTGCTTCCAAGGATTGTCCACCTAAAAAGGTTCTTAAAGGACATAGGAAAGCCTCAAAGGTCTTCCCTTTACATTCATAGTCTTAGTTCTCATAGTGTTCATTACACTTATTTTCATAAAAATGTAATCTTTACTTTCCAATGCAACTCCCCCATGTCCCTCATGGTTGGATCACTCTCCAAGGATTGTCTAGTGACCTTCCTAAGGCACGAAAGACATAGGATGAGTATAAAGATTCAATCTTTATACCCCTCCCCTTATTCCCTTTGGTACTTGAAGCATCCCGTGGGGCGGATTGGTGTAAAGGTCTCATCTTTACATCGTTTCCTCTACTAAAGATGCCATAGTCGAAGTCCCTTTAGAAACGGATGAATCTTGGCCCCTACATCTCCGATCATCATCCCGTGGGGCGGATTGGTGTAAAGGTCTCATCTTTACATCGTTTCCTCTACTAAAGATGCCATAGTCGAAGTCCCTTTAGAAACGGATGAATCTTGGCCCCTACATCTCCGATCATCACTTGAGACGAGCATAAATGTCCCTATTAAGCTCAAATCGTCTCAAGATGTAGGATTGATGGGCAAAGGCTCTTCCTTTCAAAGGAGTCTCATTCTTGGACTATAAAAAGGTGTCCCTCTATTCCGATCACATATGACTTTGTCCCAAAGAACGTTGGTTTAAAACACACCAAGGCTCTCAAGCCTAATATGGTTGATTATCCCAACGGGAGGGCAAAAAAGGTCACTTAATGATGATCATAAGTCCAAGATGGGCACGGGATCAAAATCCCGAACACATCAAAATCCAAGAAATCCCGAGCGATAACCAACTCAAATGGTTTATACGTCCGGAAGACAACATGGCACATTCCCTCCCTTTTCAAATCACACACACACACGAGAGCACAAAACAAGCACAAAAATCGGATCTAGGGAGACTTGCCTTTGGCAAGGCTTCTTGGGTGAACGCCAAACGTTCTTTCCAAGGATTAACTTAACCTCCGGACCCTATTCCTTTTTTCAAAGTTTTGAGGAAATCAAAATGGCGTGCCGACTCCATTTTTCAATTAAACCGGATGTCTTCAAACTGAGGTGAAGCGGTGACCCCTTATACGAGAAAGAGGTTCACAAACCCGTGATCTTGGGACCACATTCACAGTACTATCGAAGAACCTAAAGAGACACAGATCGGAAACTTCTTTCAAGGGGCCAAACGGGACAGACTGGTTGATCTGCTCAGAGACTATGTGGATGTGTTCGCCTGGTCTTACAAGGACATGCCGGGGCTGGATAGCTCGATTGTAGAACACAGGATTCCTTTGACACCTGATGCCAAGCCTGTGAAACAGAAGCTAAGGAAAATCAAGCCAGAGTGGTCTCTGCCGATCAAGGAGGAAATTGAAAAGTTGCTACGGGTAGGATTCATCAGGGTCATTGAATATCCGACCTGGTTGTCGAATATCATGACTGTGACTAAAGCAAACGGGAAGGTACACTGTTGTGTGGATTTCCGGGATCTAAACAACGCCAGTCCCAAGGATGACTATCCATTGCCAAACATAGACATTTTGGTGGACGTTACGGCCAACTACGAAGTCAAGTCTTTCGTCGATGGTTTTGTTAGCTACAATCAGATCAAGATGGCAGAAGAGGACCAGGAAAGGACAGCTTTCACTATGCCATGGGGGACGTACTATTACACGGTGATGCCTTTTGGGTTAAAAAATGATGGGGCTACGTATCAAAGGGCAGCAACTGCACTTTTTCATGACATGATCCACAAGGAAATCGAGGTCTATGTCGATGATATGATTATTCACTCTAAAAGCGCAGATGGACAACACTTTGTTGATCTGCGAAAGTTCTTTGAGCGGTTAAGAAAACATTCTATGAGACTGAACCCTGAAAAATGCACCTTCGGAGTGACAAGGGGAAAAGTGCTTGGGTATATGGTCACAGAGCGAGGCATTGAAGCCGACCCCTGAAAGATCAAAGCCATAATGGACATGAGGCCACCCCAATCCGAGACAGAGGTCAAAAGCTTTATGGCCAAGTTGCAGTACATCATCCGTTTCGTCAATCAGCTGACAACCATGTGTGAGCCTATCTTCAAGCTTATGAAGAAAAATGTCGATACAGAATGGAATGAAGAATGCCAGGATGCCTTTGACAAAATTAAAGGCGTGCCTAATAAATCCCCCGGTACTGTGTCCCCCGCATGGACAAAAACCTCTTCTGCTCTATCTCACTGTCACCGACACGACAGTTGGGGCTATGCTGGCCCAGGAAAAGAAAGATTCTCGGATAGAAAATGCCATTTACTTTGTGAGTCGAAAGCTGCAAGGGAGTGAGCTCAATTACTCGGCGTGTGAAAAGACCTGTGCAGGACTAGTCTGGGTAGTCGGGAAACTGAAACATTACATGCAGACTCACTCGGTGAATTTGGTCTCAAAAATGGACCCCATCAAGTATATCTTCGACAAACCTTCCCTCTCGATGCGCCTCAGAGTTTGACATCAACTATGTAACAAGAAAGGCAATCAAGGGTCAAGCACTATCAGACCATCTGGCAAATTTCCCTAGTAATGAGGACAGGGGACCTGAACCCCAGTTTTCGGATGAGGGAATTTTCGCTGTTGAGCCCGAGAATCGATGGCAACTCTTCTTCGACGGAGCTGCTAACAAAAGGGGAAATGGCATAGGAATGTTGTTGGTAGACCCGAAAGATGAGCATACGCCAATAGCCGTCAAGCTGAACTTCTCCGTCACAAATAATGCAACAGAGTATGAAGCTTGTATAGCCGGTTTGGAGGCCGCCCTAGAAAGAAATGTCAAGGAACTCGAGGTCTACAGAGACTCAGCCCTGATCATTAACCAGATCTCGAACAAGTGGAAGACTGTGGATCCTAACCTACAGAAGTATCATGCCTATATCGAAGAATTGACAGAGCAGTTCAGAGAAGTGACCTTCCACTATCTGCCAAGAGACAAGAATAGATTTATAGATGCCTTAGCTACTCTAGCCTCATTGGTAGAGATCCCCGAGGGAAAGGCAGTAAAACCATTCAGAGTGGGTAGAAGGGAAGCACCAGCCTTCTGTTGTGAAATAGAAGTGGGACCTAAACTCGTCAAGGAACCTTGGTACAATCAAGTTTACCAATTTCTCAAAGATGGGGAATCAGCATTCAGAGACGAAGAAGGTAAGCTGAAGGAAGGCATCAAAGCCAAAAGCTTGCAAGCTTTGAAGCGACTGGCCTCTCACTATGTCATTCTAGGAGGCGATCTGTACAAAAAGTGATACCAAGGACCACTCCTATTGTGTGTCACCAAAGAAAGAGCAAAAGAGTTAATGAGCGAAGTCCATAATGGTCCCTGCGGTCCTCACATGAATGCCAGAGCATTAATGCAAGTGATCCTCAGAATGGGCTACTACTGGATGGATCTCCATGGAAACAGACTGTATTCAGCATGTCCGAGAGTGCGACAAATGCCAGTGGTTTGCCAACCTTAATCATCTCCCGCCTCATGACCTGTACTGCATGACGACGCCTTGGCCGTTTGCAACTTAAGGCATTGATGTAATTGGGAAGATAGCCCCAGCCGAAAGCAATGGGCATGATTTTGTGTTAGTGGCAGTGGACTATTTCACGAAATGGGTGAAAGCAAAGTCTTATATGGTCCTCACTTCCAAGAAGGTTGCCCAGTTTGTCAAAGAAAATATCATGTGCAGATATGGGGTGCCAAACGAGATCATCTCGGATAATGGGACACACTTTGAAGGAGACTGTGATAGATTGCTGTCAGAATTCAAAGTCACTCACCACAAATCATCCCCGTACAGACCTCAGACCAATGGAGCGGTAGAAGCTGCTAATAAGACACTTGAGAGAATCATCCGAAAGATGGCCACTCGCGGTCGTGACTAGTCCGAAAAAATTACATTTAGCACTATGTGGCTACAGAACTTCTGTCAGAACAGCCATGGGAGAAATCCCTTTTGCATTGACTTACGAAATGGAAGCAGTCCTGCCTATAGAGTTGGAAATTCCGTCACTGAGAGTCCTCTTGGAAAATAGCATCAACGAAGTAGAATGGTTGCGCAGCCGGCATGATGAGCTCGCCCTGCTTGATGAAAGGAGACTAAAAGCCATGGAACATACCCGAGCCTATCAGAGGCGAATGGCTAGGGCATTTGACAAAAATGTCAAGGCTAGAGACATCAAAGAAGGAGATTTGATACTGAAAGAGAAGCCCCCTACCAGAGACAGCCCTCTAGGAAAGTGGAAACCTGTTTTGATCGGCCCGTACGTAGTACAGAAGATACTATCGGGAGGAGAAATGAAGCTTGCAGACCTGAACGACAATCCTTTTGTTCACCCGGTCAATGGTGACAAGCTTCGTCGTTATTATGTCTAAAATATAAAAAAAAAAAAAAAGTTCGAAAAGAGTAATACCCAGCTAGACTGAAAACCATGAAAAGGGCGGTCTAGGCAGAAAACAGGGTCGCACCAAAAAAATAATATATATAGTGCAAAAAGAGTAATACCCAGCTAGGCTGAAAACCCTAAAAAGAGCAGTCTAGGCAGAAAACAGGGTTGCAAAAAAAAAAAAGAAGAAACAACAGCAAAAATCCAAAAGTTCATTAGAATGAACTACGGAGACCTGAGCCCCTTAGCCTTTCTTGTAAAAGGGGAACGTAGGCAGCCAGAAATGGTTCGGTCTAAACAATAAATAAGACATTAAAATTTCCATGAAATGTGTCTTGAAAAATTCTAAGATAATATCTCTTGTTATTACAAATAAAAAACTTCTTGATGAGTTCAAGCACGGTCTACTCTTGACTCTCCTAACCTGCTACAAAGAAAAAAATATACAATAAAAGACCTAATCAACTAATGTGTTTGCAAAATGCAATAAGTGGATGCTTGGAATAGGACTATCAGTTGTCAGCAACAACGTCCTCCTTGTTCTTCTTTCCCCGACCTCGACCTCGTCGAGTGTTCTTTCTTTTCTTCTCAATGATGTCGGTTTCCCTCATCCCTATCTCAGGCACCCTCACTGGAGCCTCTATCAAACATGTGTCAATAAGTGCCTTCTCTATCCTAGCATGAGTCTTTATCTCCTCCCGTTGAGCCTCGGTGAGAGGGGAAATCTCTAATAGTCTCTCATATCGGACTTTCATATCTATAGTATAAATGGTAAAATGGGTGAACAGTTGAATGAATAGTTCCAAATGGGTTTTTTCCCATTTTGCCATCATACATTTGTACCTTTCCCATTTTGCCCTTAAAAAAAATTAACTAAAAAAATAAATAAATAAATAAAACCCGTGTCCTTGGACACGGGCATGTACTAGTCTCTGATAAGATCGCCCGACTGGTTATGGCGACTAGCCTTTGCCTCGGCCTCTCTCAAAGCCCTGCTAGATTCACTATCAGCACCCAATAAGTCCTGGCGCCTCTCTCACAAGACAATCTGAGTCGCCCCTATCTCCCTCTCATACCAATCCAAGTAAGTTGTGGTCAAAATGGTACTCTTCATGTTCTTGAGAATGACCCTGGGTAGAAAAGCGGCATATGTCCATGCTCTCAAGAAAAAGGAGAAGCTATCTGGACCTCTCATGTCTAAAGGTGCCACCTCCATGGTGAGAATGTCCTCCCAGTCATCCAATGGCTCCTGTAAGGCCTCGAACTGTCTCGACACCAAGCGGGGAATGTAGAAGGACGACAAGGATAGCCCCAGAACCCTCACTATGTAGGACTCCTGAAATGTCCTACGAGTCTGCAATATCCAATGAGGCACCCACCAATGAACATCCGAGGTAGACAGAAGAAGCCATCATCATCTCCCAGTGACCCTGATCCTGCTGTCTCGGTGCACCCCTCCGAGAAATTACCCAAGGACACTGGGTAGGCAAAGCCCCGAGTCTCTCCTGCAACCATAGAGTCAGTACATCTGGGCTCCCTGATCGCATGAAAAGGTCCTCCCTGGCCATCCTATCAATGCCGTGCAGTGTCTCTCCCAAAATCAGAGGGACGATATCTCTCCCAGCCATGCAGTCTCTGACCATGTCCAAAAGGCCGCTATGGCACACTCCAAAGGATTCGGCAGTGAATATGAAATAAAATACGCAGAGAATGAAAGCATCCATAGACATCGTGGTCTCAGCAGTACCCGGAGACATGAATCTGCTCGGATTGTCAGAAATGTCGATCCTATCGGGAGCTATCATCATCCCTTCGGCTTATTCCGGAAATATTTGCAGAAAAGATGCCAGCTTTAGGATCACTGGTAAATCCCCAGCCAGAGGAATCGAAATAGCCTCAATTTCTAGACCCCCGATCAATGCTCGGAAATCCTTGAAGGTGGGAACGATAACATTGTAGGAAAAGGAGTAAACGTGTCTCCGGACATCCCAAAATCTTGTTGTTGCTCTCAAAAGGTCCCAATCGGGTGGAAGATCCTTCAAATGCCATAAAGATTTGATTTTGAAGGTGTTGTCAAAAAGCCCCTTGTGAGATTGAAAGTTATACCTCATCCAAGACTGAAGGTTGGAAAGAAACTGATCCCTTTTCCCTTTTTGCAATCGGACCGGTTTCTCTATGGCAATGATTGGACTCGCCTGTTTTGGCTAAAAATCTACTTTGAAATCAATTGGGACAGGCCAAAGTTGGAAATGAAATGAAAAGACCCTTCCTTGGTTTTATTTGAGAAAATCAGTCCAGACAGAAGACCCAGCCGTGCTGCCTCATTTTCTCAAGGCCTAGCCGGGCGGCTTCATCCGCTGCTGCAGAAAAAAATATATGCAGCAGCCAAAGCTGCTACCCAAGTGGGATTTTCACCCCACTTTCTCAATAAAACCTGCATAAAATCATTCCCAAACACCATTCATATATTCATACACCATCATAACACGTTTCGGCCCTATTTTCGCCCCATACCTCAATACTAACACGGGGACATCTTCTGGTCCCACCATGGCCTCACGCCTCCCCCTAAGAGCCACCTGAGTTTCCCCCATGTGTCCCTTATACCAATCCAAGTACCAAGTGGATAGATAAATACGCTCCGAACGCCTGAGAAGGACCATAGGAGGAAAAGCTTGATACCTCCATACTCGGGAAAAGAATGGAAATGCAGATGGATCATCCATAGAAACAGACATCACCACCCGGGTGGCAATATCATCGCAGCCCTCCAAAGGTACCTTCCCACCATCGTAGACCAACTGAGCCCCGGAAGCATGACTACTTGAGATCCCTCATGGATCGTCATCCTAGTCTCTATCCGCCAGTGCGGAATCCACCATCGGATGTCCTGGATACGACGCTGAGCCATCCAGCGCTCCCACAAGGCCTAATCCTCGATCTCAACTGTAATTACCCTCCTGGAAAAAGTCCATGGCCTGAATGCAAGAGGAGCCTCCCGCAGGACCCCCAGCCTCTCCATCACCCACATTGACAATAGAAACGGGCTTCCCCCGTGCATGTACCGCTTCCCGGTAGCCAACCGGTCAATAGCATAAAGGGTCTCTCCTAAGATCAAGGAAACTATATCCCGGCCTGATCGGCAGTGCACAACAACGTCTAACAGAGACCGGTGGCACATCCCAAAGGAACAAACCATGAAGAGGGACCCGATTGCACAAAGAGCAAAAGCATCCCAATAACAATCACCAACAACACCCAAGCTCCTAAACCTATCTGGGAGACTAGAAATGTCAAAATAGTCGGGTCCTCGAATCATACCTCGGGCTTCCTTCGGAGAGATTTGAAGGAGACCAGACAATTTGTTGGCAAAAAGCATCCCTCCGGGCAAGGGAAGTGCCACCTCTTCCACCTCGGGTCCTCCAAGTAATGCCCTGAAATCCTCAATGGTGGGAACCACTTCATTGTAGGAGACGCAAAAGACATGTCTCCGATTGACCCAGAACGCGGCAGAAGCCCTCATCAAGTCATAATCCGGGACAAGCTCCTTAAGAGACCATAGAGACTTGATCTTGTACCTCTCTTCAAAGAAAGCCCTATTCCCATGCATGACCTCCCGAGACCATTCCTTGAACTTGTCAAAGAAGATCATTTGCAACTCTTTTGGTAATTTAGGAGAATTTTTCATGTTTTCCATGGCTTTCTATGGTTTTGGGTCGTGACTTCAGAAAGAACAGAGAAGAGGATGAAGTTGATTGATGAAAACTAGGTCTAAAGTGAAATTTAAATAACCCTGCCAGGTGCTGCCCTTGTCCCCGCGGATGAGATTGCAGCCTCAATCTCATCCACGCGGATAAGATTGTTCCCCAGTCCAAAAATTTTTTTGACAACAATAAAAACTGCTGGCCCAAATAGTAAAAGTAGTTAAATAAACAGGAATTAATTATTAAGCGTAAATTAGAACATAAAGATGAACATGGGGCTGGTCTACAAACTTTACAAAGGAAAGTGAATTGAGTAATTTTACATGAAACTGGCTATACCAGACATCGTACACAACTTTTGATATTGATTTTGGTGTGGGATAAAATTCCTCAAAAGTATACCCACTGAATATATCCCAAAACCATCGAGCAGGGTCTCGACAACCACCATGTACAAACCTATTAAGATATTTATTAAAAAACAAGAGCTGAGGCGAGGGCCATCCCATATGACAGGAGTGGAGATGATATGTTCGACTATGAGATGAGAGTGGAACGTCATAGGGACAGGGTTCCACGCTACCCAGGAGGCAGGAAATTAGAGACGAAGCCCAGGCGACCAGAGCTTTGATAGAGGCAGGCTTGATGGATCCGGCCCCTATGCCGGAGCTAGGGAGGAGGAGGACGGACATCATTCCCGTGCCTAGGAAGAACACAAGGCATGTCGGGAGGAGACGGAGGAGGACATAGGTAGATGCTAGCACTAGTGGCTAGACCCTTGAGTATCCACTGATCACCCTTGCAGGTACATTAGTTTTTAGTTATGTATTTTTTATGTCTTTTCTTTTAGCGTAGTTGCGAGTTTAAGAGTAGACCGGGCTTGAACTCATCAAGAAGTTTTTAACTGTAATGAGTAGGTGAATTACATTAGAGTTTTTCGAGACGCAGTTGCGATGTGATAATTGTGTTGATGACAAAATTTGATGTTTATTTTATGTTTTAGACCGAACCGTTTCTGACTGCCTACGTTCCCCTCTTACAAGTGGACTAAGGGGCTCAGGTCTCTGTAGTTCGACCCCATGAGTTGTTGTTTCTTTTTTTTTAGAAGGGGTAGGTAGAGAGAGGGACGAGAGAGGTACAACCCTATTTTTTACCTAGGCTGCCCTTTCGGGTTTTCAACCTAGTTGGGTATTACTCTTTTAGCACCTTTGAGGGGAAGTGACTTGATCTTTAGGCATAAAATCTGCGGAGCTTGTCTCCGTTCACTGGATGCACGAAGGGATTTCCATCTAAGTCTGCGAGCTGCATGGCTCCCCCAGAAAAGATTTTATGAACTACATAGGGTCCGATCCAGACGGGCTCCCATTTGCTGAGTGGGTTGGTGTGGGTCGGAGGCTTCTCTTTTAACACAAGGTTGCCTTCTCGAATGTCCCGATGTTTCACTTTCTTGTCAAAGGCCCTGGCCATTCTTGCTTGGTAAGCCCGGGTGTGTTCCATGGCTTTCAGACGACGTTCATCTAGTAGGGCCAACTCATCGTGGCGACTCTGGAGCCATTCGACTTCGTTGATCTGATTTTCCAACAACACGCGGAGCGAGGGAATTTCCAATTCGATAGGAAGTACGACCTCCATTCCGTAAGTGAGGGCTAATGGCGTTTACGACTCTTGATAATATGCTTGCAAACCAGATATAATTGACCGACAGGAGGAGGAGGATGAGAGTACTCAACAATTGTCCTTGGGTTGTATTTTTGAATGGCTGCTAGGATGCGGGGTAACCTTATATAAGATTCCTCCCAATCTCCAAAAACCTCTGCAATGCCCTTCTGCCTTCCACACCATGCCTTCTTGTAAGTAATTACCTTGTTGAACCTACTAGAGATGTGTGCAATAATGACTCCAACCTTGACATCTGAATCGGCCTTAATAAGACCAACAACTTCCCGACCGATAAACTTGGCATCTAGGTTGGGGCGATCTTGACTTGCTCCAGAATATAAGCATCAGTGAGGAGCCTTATACTTGGTCAGTTCCCAATAGCCAAACTTCTTCCTACTCACACGAACATAAAAATTGCATGGATAATTTTTCAATAGACACTCAATTACCCATTTGTGAGTTGTGCTTTTTCTTACCCAGAACCTGCGATTGTTGTGAATATGGAACCTTTTTATATCAAATTGTGCCTCGTTCTTGCCAGGAAAGCGTATCCCTTTAGCAATCGCCTATTTTTCTGGATCCTAAATTGGAAAACTATGTGCATGATTGTAACCAATCAAGCCTTGTTCTTGTCGAGCAGAAGTACCAATATCACTGTAAAAGGGATAATCTGCTATCTCATATCTTCGATTTTCCGGCACTTCATAATGAACAAGAGGTGCTTCCACATCATCATCAATCGGCCCATCATCACCGGCTCCCAAATCGACATCAGAATCACTACTACCCTCCTCATATTCATCATCATCATCATCATCATCATCATCCTCTAGCATTGCATCTACATCAGTGTGTACTTCCTCTTCTTCATAATCAACATCATAATCATCATTTAACATGATCATTATGCCTAAATGCCCGATCATCATTAACATGATAATTATGCCCAAATGCCCCATCATCATAATTTGGTATTTGGGTTGATACAAGAGTTTGGGAACTTGGACCAACACCTGCATCACGGTTACCAGTTGGTGAATACCCATAAATGGTCTCTGTGTGCTGTGTTTCAAACTCTGAATTGGGTCGATTTTCAATCAATTTTACAACCACACGTATCTTCAGCTACAGTCTTTAGAATGCCTAGATGACGGTCGAAACATTTGTTAAAAATAAAAATGTATCCAACATAACAAAATAATACTACAATTTGTCAGCTGGCTTGCTTCCTAACAAACTCCCATACTGCTATGTTAATATGGAGAATACGCTTATCCTCTGGGTTCGTTGCAAGACAAGTATTAAGCGCTTTGTTATATTCAGCCAGTCCATGCTTCAAGTTTTCAGCACAAATTTCAAGATTCTTGATATTGTCCTGAAATATTTAAGAGAATTGTGGACCCGAGCATGCCTCCACAGGCTAGGACCCGAGCATGTCCAAGTTGGTACTTGGGCCTCCGCGTACTAGGACCCGAGCATGCCTCCACGGGCTAGGACCCGAGCGGATACTTGGATTATTCCTTTCAAGTTTCATTTATAAAAATGGAAAAAAGAAGAAAAATCTCTCTCTCAACTCCAAACCTTACCCAATTCCGCCATTATCTTTCCAAGTTACAGATTTCTCAATTCAGGCAATTAGGGCGGATTCTCTATTCAGGCAATTGTACTTCCATGGAGCTGATTTGAATTTGTTTTGCCAGCAGACGGTACATCTTCGTTGTCGAGCGTCTGCTACTTCGCGAGATGAAGGTTAGTTTTTGCGGTCGAGAACGTTCTAAAACACGATATTTTTTTTAGCTTGAAAAAAAAACTGATTTTTTGTGAGATTTTGACAAGAATAGAATATATATTTAAGTAATTATTAGTATGTATCTTGTAAATGAGAACCCTAAGTGCAAAAATTCGCTCGTTGAGAATCACAATCGCAGATATCCTCCTTATCTTCCTCGCTTAAGACACAGTCAAACGTATTTAAGTACTAGTACATGCCCGTGTCCAAGGACATGGGTTTTATTTTTTTATTTTATTTTTTTTTAATTTAAAAAAAATTAAAAAAAAAATTTAAGGGCAAAATGGAAAAGGGACAAATGTATGAGGGCAAAATGGGAAAAAACCCATTTGTAACTATTCATTCAACTGTTCACCCATTCTATCATTTTGCATTGACTTACGGAATGGAAGCAGTCCTGCCTATAGAGTTGGAAATTCCGTCATTGAGAGTCCTCTTGGAAAATAGCATCAACGAAGTAGAATGGTTGTGCAGCCGGCATGATAAGCTCGCCATGCTTGATGAAAGGAGACTAAAAGCCATGGAACATACCCGAGCCTATCAGAGGCGAATGGCTAGGGCATTTGACAAAAAGGTCAAGGCTAGAGACATCAAAGAAGGAGATTTGATACTGAAAGAGAAGCCCCCTACCAGAGACAGCCCTCTAGGAAAGTGGAAACCTATTTTGATCGGCCCGTACGTAGTACAGAAGATACTATCGGGAGGAGAAATGAAGCTTGCAGACCTGAACGACAATCCTTTTGTTCACCCGGTCAATGGTGACAAGCTTCGTCGTTATTATGTCTAAAATATAAAAAAAAAAAAAAAGTTCGAAAAGAGTAATACCCAGCTAGACTGAAAACCATGAAAAGGGCGGTCTAGGCAGAAAACAGGGTCGCACCAAAAAAATAATATATATAGTGCAAAAAGAGTAATACCCAGCTAGGCTGAAAACCCTGAAAAGAGCAGTCTAGGCAGAAAACAGGGTTGCAAAAAAAAAAAAGAAACAACAGCAAAAATCCAAAAGTTCATTAGAATGAACTACGGAGACCTGAGCCCCTTAGCCTTTCTTGTAAAAGGGGAACGTAGGCAGCCAGAAATGGTTCGGTCTAAACAATAAATAAGACATTCAAATTTCCATGAAATGTGTCTTGAAAAATTCTAAGATAATATCTCTTGTTATTACAAATTAAAAACTTCTTGATGAGTTCAAGCACGGTCTACTCTTGACTCTCCTAACCTGCTACAAAGACAAAAATATACAATAAAAGACCTAATCAACTAATGTGTTTGCAAAAGGCAATAAGTGGATGCTTGGAATAGGACTATCAGCTGTCAGCAACAACGTCCTCCTTGTTCTTCTTTTCCCGACCTCGACCTCGTCGAGTGTTCTTTCTTTTCTTCTCAATGATGTCGGTTTCCCTCATCCCTATCTCAGGCACCCTCACTGGAGCCTCTATCAAACCTGTGTCAATAAGTGTCTTCTCTATCCTAGCACGAGTCTTTATCTCCTCCCGTTGAGCCTCGGTGAGAGGGGAAATCTCTGATAGTCTCTCATATCGGACTTCCATATCTATAGTATAAATGGTAGAATGGGTGAACAGTTGAATGAATAGTTCCAAATGGTTTTTTTCCCATTTTGCCCTCATACATTTGTCCCTTTCCCATTTTGCCCTTAAAAAAAATTAAAAAAAAATAAAATAATAAAACAATAAAACCCGTGTCCTTGGACACGGGCATGTACTAGTCTCTGATAAGATCGCTCGAATGGTTATGGCGACTAGCCTTTGCCTCGGCCTCTCTCAAAGCCCTGCTAGATTCACTATTAGCTCCCAATAAGGCCTGGCGCCTCTCTCCCAAGACAATATGAGTCGCCCCCATCTCCCTCTCATACCAATCCAAGTAAGCTGTGGTCAAAATGGTACTCTTCATGTTCTTGAGAATGACCCTGGGTAGAAAAGCGGCATATGTCCATGCTCTCGAGAAAAAGGAGAAGCTATCTGGACCTCTCATGTCTAAAGGTGCCACCTCCATGGTGCGAATGTCCTCCCAGTCATCCAATGGCTCCTGTAAGGCCTCGAACTGTCTCGACACCAAGCGGGGAATGTAGAAGGATGACAAGGATAGCCCCGGAACCCTCACTATGTAGGACTCCTGAAATGTCCTACGAGTCTGCAATCTCCAATGAGGCACCCACCAACAAACAGCCGAGGTAGACAGACGAGCCATCATCAGCTCCCAGTGACCCTGATCCTGCTGTCTCGGTGCACCCCTCCGAGAAATTACCCAAGGACACTGGGTAGGCAAAGCCCCGAGTCTCTCCTGCAACCATAGAGTCAGTACATCTGGGCTCCCTGACCGCATGAAAAGGTCCCCCTGGCCATCCTATCAATGCCGTGTAGTGTCTCTCCCAAAATCAGAGGGACGGTATCTCTCCCAGCCATGCAGTCTCTGACCATGTCTAAAAGGCCGCTATGGCACACTTCAAAGGATTCGGCAGTGAATATGAAATAAAATACACAGAGAATGAAAGCATCCATAGACACCGTGGTCTCAGCAGTACCCGAAGACATGAATATGCTCGGAATGTCTGAAATGTCGATCCTATCGAGAGCTATCATCATCCCTTCGGCTTATTCCGGAAAAATTTGCAGAAAAGATGCCAGCTTTAGGATCACTGGTAAATCCCCAACCAGAGGAATCGAAATAGCCTCAATTTCTGGACCCCTAATCAATGCTCGGAAATCCTCGAAGGTGGGAATGATATTATTGTAGGAAAAGGAGTAAACGTGTCTCCGTACATCCCAAAATCTTGTTGTTGCTCTCAAAAGGTCCCAATTGGGTGGAAGATCCTTCAAATGCCATAAAGATTTGATTTTGAAGGTGTTGTCAAAAAGCCCCTTGTGAGATTGAAAGTTATACCTCATCCAAGACTGAAGGTTGGAAAGAAAATGATCCCTTTTCCCCTTTTGCAATCGGACCGGTTTCTCCATGGCAATTATTGGACTCACCTATTTTTGGCTAAAAATCTACTTTGAAATCAATTGGGACATGCCAAAGTTGGAAATGAAATGAAAAGACCCTTCCTTGGTTTTATTTGCAGAAAATCAGTCCAGACAGAAGACCCAGCCGTGCTGCCTCATTTTCTCAAGGCCTAGCCGGGCGGCTTCATCCGCTGCTACAGAAAAAAAAAATATGCAGCAGCCAAAGCTGCTACCCAAGTGGAATTTTCACCCCACTTTCTCAATAAAACCTGCATAAAATCATTCCCAAACACCATTCATACATTCATACACCATCATAACACGTTTCGTCCCTATTTTTGCCCCATTCCTCAATACTGACACGGGGACATCTTCTGGTCCCACCATGGCCTCACGCCTCGCCCTAAGAGCCACTTGAGTCTCCCCATGTGTCCCTTATACCAATCCAAGTACCAAGTGGATAGATAAATATGCTCCGAACGCCTGAGAAGGACCATAGGAGGAAAAGCATGATACCTCCATACTCGGGAAAAGAATGGAAATGCAAATGGATCATCCATAGAAACAGACATCACCACCCGGGTGGCAATATCATCGCAGCCCTCCAAAGGTACCTGCTCCATCCCGAACTGCCTGAGAACTAAAGCTGGAATGTAGAAGGTAGACCAACTGAGCCCCGAAAGCATGACTACCTGAGATCCCTCCTGGATCGTCATCCTAGTCTCTATCCGCCAGTGCGGAATCCACCATCGGATGTCCTGGGTACGACGCTAAGCCATCCAGCGCTCCCACAAGTCCTGATCCTCGATCTCAACTGTAATTCCCCTTCTGGAAAAAGTCCATGGCCTGAATGCAAGAGGAGCCTCCCGCAGGACCCCCAGCCTCTCCATCACCCACATCAACAACAGAAACGGGCTTTCCCCATGCATGTACCGCTTCCCGGTAGCCAACCGGTCAATAGCATGAAGGGTCTCTCCCAAGATCAAGGGAACTATATCCCGGCCCGATTGGCAGTGCACAACAACGTCTAACAGAGACCGGTGGCACATCCCAAAGGAACAAACCATGAACAGGGACCCGATTGCACAAAGAGCAAAAGCATCCTAATAACAATCACCAACAACACCCAAGCTCCTAAACCCATCCGGGAGACTAGAAATGTCAAAATAGTCGGGTCCTCGAATCATACCTCGGGCTTCCTTCGGAGAGATTTGAAGGAGACCAGACAATTTGTTGGCAAAAAGCATCCCTCCCGGCAAGGGAAGTGCCACCTCTTCCACCTCGGGTCCTCCAAGTAACGCCCTGAAATCCTCAATGGTGGGAACCACTTCGTTGTATGAGAAGCAAAAGACATGTCACCGAATGATCCAGAACGCGGCAGAAGCCCTCATCAAGTCATAATCCGGGACAAGCTCCTTAAGAGACCATAGAGACTTGATCTTGTACCTCTCTTCAAAGAAAGCCCTATTCCCATGCATGACCTCCCGAGACCATTCCTTGAACTTGTCAAAGAAGATCATTTGCAACTCTTTTGGCAATTTAGGAGAATTTTTCATGTTTTCCATGGCTTTCTATGGTTTTGGGTCGTGACTTCAGAAAGAACAGAGAAGATGATAAAGTTGAGTGATGAAAACCAGATCTGAAGTGAAATTTAAATAACCCTGCCAGGTGCTGCCCTTGTCCCCGCGGATGAGATTGCAGACTCAATCTCATCCACGTGGATAAGATTGTTCCCCAGTCCAAAAACTTTTTTGACAACAATAAAAACTGCTGGCCCAAATAGTAAAAGTAGTTAAATAAACAGGAATTAATTATTAAGCGTAAATTAGAACATAAAGATGAACATGGGACTGGTCTACAAACTTTACAAAGGAAAGTGAATTGAGTAATTTTACCCGAAACTGGCTATACCAGACATCGTACACAACTTTTGATATTGATTTTGGTGTGGGATAAAATTCCTCAAAAGTATACCCACTGAATATATCCCCAAACCATCGAGCATGGTCTCGACAACCATCATGTACAAACCTATTAAGATATTTATTAAAAAACAAGAGCTGAGGCGAGGGCCAGCCCATATGACAGGAGTGGAGATGATATGTTCGACTATGAGATGAGAGTGGAACGTCAGAGGGACAGGGTTCCACGCTACCCAGGAGGCAGGAAATTAGAGACGAAGCCCAGGCGACCAGAGCTTTGATAGAAGCAGGCTTGATGGATCCGGCCCCTATGCCGGAGCTAGGGAGAAGGAGGACGAACATCATTCCCGTGCCTAGGAAGAACACAAGGCATGGCGGGAGGAGACGAAGGAGGACATAGGGAGATGCTAGAACTAGTGGCTAGACCCTTGAGTATCCACTGATCACCCTTGCAGGCACATTAGTTTTTAGTTATGTATTTTTTATGTCTTTTCTTTTAGCTTAGTTGTGAGTTTAAGAGTAGATCGAGCTTGAGCTCATCAAGAAGTTTTTAACTGTAATGAGTAGGTCAATTGCATTAGAGTTTTTCGAGACGCAGATGCGATGTGATCATTGTGTTGATGACAAAATTTGATGTTTATTTTATGTTTTAGACCGAACCGTTTCCGGCTGCCTACGTTTCCCTCTTACAAGTGGACTAAGGGGCTCAGGTCTCCGTAGTTCGACCCCATGAGTTGTTGTTTCTATTTTTTTTATTTTTTTTAGAAGGGGTAGGTAGAGAGAGGGACGAGAGAGGTACAACCCTGTTTTTTACCTAGGCCGCCCTTTCGGGTTTTCAACCTAGTTGGGTATTACTCTTTTAGCACCTTTGAGGGGAAGTGACTCGATCTTTAGGCATAATATCTGCGGAGCTTGTCTCCGTTCACTGGATGCACGAAGGGATTTCCATCTAAGTCTGTGAGCTGCATGGCTCCCCCAGAAAAGATTTTATGAACTACATAGGGTCTGATCCAGACGGGCTCCCATTTGCCGAGTGAGTTGGTGTGGGTCGGAGGCTTCTCTTTTAACACGAGGTTGCCTTCTCGGATGTCCCGATGTTTCACTTTCTTGTCAAAGGCCCTTGCCATTCATGCTTGGTAAGCCCGGGTGTGTTCCATGGCTTTCAGACGACGTTCATCTAGCAGGGCCAACTCATCGTGACGACTCTGGAGCCATTCGACTTCATTGATCTGATTTTCTTCCAGTAACACGCGGAGCGAGGGAATTTCCAATTCGATAGGAAGTACGGCCTACATTCCGTAAGTGAGGGCTAGTGGCATTTACGACTCTTGATAATATGCTTGCAAACCAGATATAATTGACCGACAGGAGGATGAGGATGAGAGTACTCAACAATTGTCCTTGGGTTGTATTTTTGAATGGCTTCTAGGACGCGAGGTAACCTTATATAAGATTCCTCCCAATCTCCAAAAACCTCTGCAATGCCCTTCTGCCTTCCACACCATGCCTTCTTGTAAGTAATTACCTTGTTGAACCTACTAGAGATGTGTGCAATAATGACTCCAACCTTGACATCTGAATCGGCCTTAATAAGACCAACAACTTCCCGACCGATAAACTTGGCATCTAGGTTGGGGTGATCTTGACTTGCTCCAGAATATAAGCATCAGTGAGGAGCCTTATACTTGGTCAGTTCCCAATAGCCAAACTTCTTCCTACTCATACGAACATAAAAATTGCATGGATAATTTTTCAATAGACACTCAATTACCCATGTGTGAGCTGTGCTTTTTCTTACCCTGAACCTGCGATTGTTGTGAATATGGAACCTTTTTATATCAAATTGTGACTCGTTCTTGCCAGGAAAGTGTATCCCTTTAGCAATCGCCTGTTTTTTCGGATCCCAAATTGGAAAACTATGTGCATGATCGTAATCAATCAAGCCTTGTTCTTGTCAAGCAAAAGTACCAATATCACTGTAAAAGGGATAATCCGTTCTCTCATATCTTCGATTTTCCAGCACTTCATAATGAACAAGAGGTGCTTCCACATCATCATCAATCGGCCCATCATCACCGGCTCCTAAATCGACATCAGAATCACTACTACCCTCCTCATATTCATCATCATCATCCTCTAGCATTGCATCTACATAGTGTGTACTTCCTCTTCTTCATAATCAACATCATAATCATCATTAACATGATTATTATGCCCAAATGTCCGATCATCATTAACATGATAATTATGCACAAATGCCCCATCATTATAATTTGGTGTTTGGGTTGATACAAGAGTTTGGGAACTTGGACCAACCCCTGCATCACGGTTACCAGTTGGTGAATACCCATAAATGATCTCTGTGTTTCGTGTTTCAAACTTCGAATTGGGTCGATTTTCAATCAATTTTACAACCACACGTATCTTCAGCTACATTCTTCAGAATGCCCAGATGACGGTCGAAACATTTGTTAAAAATAAAAATGTATCGAACATAACAAAATAATACTACAATTTGTCAGTTGGCTTACTTCCTAACAAACTCCCATATTGCTATGTTAATATGGAGAATACACTTATCCTCTGGATTCGTTGCAAGACAAGTATTAAGCGCTTTGTTATATTCAGCCAGTCCATGCTTCAAGTTTTCAGCACAAATTTCAAGATTCTTGATATTGTCCTGAAATATTTAAGAGAATTGTGGACCCAAACTTGCCTCCACAGGCTAGGACCCGAGCATGTCCAAGTTGGTACTTGGGCCTCCGCGTACTAGGACCCGAGCATGCCTCCACAGGCTAGGAGCCGAGCGGATACTTGGATTATTCCTTTCAAGTTTCAATTATAAAAATGGAAAAAAGAAGAAAAAATCTCTCTCTCAACTCCAAACCTTACCCAATTTCGCCATTATCGTTCCAGTTACAGATTTCTCAATTCAGGCAATTGGGGCGGATTCTCTATTCAGGCAATTGTACTTCCATGGAGCTGATTTGAATTTCTTTTGCCAGCAGACGGTACATCTTCGTTGTCGAGCGTCTGCTACTTCGCGAGATGAAGGTTAGTTTTTGCGGTCGAGAACGTTCTAAAACACGTTTTTTTTTTAGCTTGAAAAAAAAACTGATTTTTTGTGAGATTTTGACAAGAATATAATATATATTTAAGTAATTATTTGTATGTATCTTGTAAATGAGAACCCTAAGTGCACAAATTCGCTCTCTGAGAATCACAATCGCAGATATCCTCCTTATCTTCCTTGCTTAGGACACAGTCAAACGTATTTAAGTACTAGGACATGCCCGTGTCCAAGGACACGGGTTTTATTTTTTTATTTTTTTTTAAATTTTTTTTAATTTAAAAAAAAATCCTTTTTTTAAGGGCAAAATGGGAAAGGGACAAATGTATGAGAGAAAAATGGGAAAAAACCCATTTGAAACTATTCATTCAACTGTTCACCCATTCTACCATTTATACTATAGATTAGTGAGAGAGATACATACGGTAAATACTAAATACAGGGAACAATAAATACAGGGAACGAAAAATTCCAAACCTGCCCTTGCCCGTCTTGTGTGTATATACACGAGATGTACTCACTCATCTCGTGTGAATCTACACGAGATGTCTCGTGTACATATACACGAAATAAATGTCGTGTATATGCACACGAGATATATCGTGTAATTTCACACGAGATGAGTGAGTACATCTCGTGTACGTATACACGAAATGGTGTCTGAACCTGCATTTTCACAACAAAGAACAAAGAAAAAGCAACTAGAACTGAAATTTGTTTCTCGATATGATAGCACATCTCCACAAAATAGTGGGAGGGACCAATAGACAAATTGTATACGAAATAAAAGTGTTAACAAGGATAAGCATATAATTCAAACATCCAAATATTCATACAAACTTTATAATTCAAAAATCATTACACATATACTATCCCCTACGTAATCTTTCTCTTCTTGCATGGTTATCCTAATCATAGAGTTCATTAAATGCTGCTATCCTATCTCGATATCGGAGGATCAGTTGACTTGCTCTTGGATCACAGTGTTCCCTCCAAGTGTTCGGTGGTGGTGGAATTGGGTAATCATTGCCTGACATGTGCAGCTGCAAAAGTAATAACAGTTAAATACAATGAATTTAAGTAAGACACTTAAATATTACAAATATAGATGAGACAGTTAAGTATCATACCAATATTAAAATGGTTTGTTACTTGTCCCACCACAACTGTGTTTATCGGTGGTCCTACTCCTGCTAGTACAGTCACTGGAAGGCATAAGCTGCCGCCGCTAGACGAGTACGAAATGAACGCCACATTATACCTCGTGGCAATGATGTGCCCAAGATCTGGGAGGTTCATCCAATAAATATTGTCCGGCGTCGGCCGGACATAGCAAGCAATCCTACGTAAGAGTTCCTTTACATTTATCCAAGTTAGAACTCTTTGATAAAGGTCTTGGTGAGCATGCACCTCATTGTAACAGTCTGAGCGCACTCGAGCCCACATCTCCTCATCTCCGTATATCTGTGCTGCTACGGCTCTATAGCCACAACGTCCATCAGATGCCACATCTGTGATGCCTCCAATAAATGGGATAATGAAAGATGGAAAATACGTCAAATACGTAGAGCTGTATATACTAGTGTGATTGGGCTGTCCATTTCCCTCTCCACGACCCTGACCCTGATCCCGTCCTCGTCCTCGACCTTGCCCTCGACCCCGTCCTCTCCCACGACCGAAAGCAGCTAGTGGTGGATGAGACGTAGGAGTACTAGCAGGGGTAGATGGTGTGGGTTCTGAAGTTGATTTTCGTTTGTGCGTGGACTCCGAACTCGCTTGGGTTGATGCAATGAATGCAGATCTAGACCTGAAATAGGGCAAAGAAAAGAGTGAGAAGCATTCATACTATCAACATGCAAATCAAATACATCAAGAACGTAATCAACAGTGTGAGCCACAAATGAATGAAGATCTATACCCTTTGCTAGTCGAGGATGGTGTAGCGGGGACTCGAAAAAAGTTGTTAGTATGCTCCCAATCTGACGGTTCTCTGGAACTTCCGGTCCGGGGTTTATTCGCCTTTGAAATATGATCTGGCTCGTAAGCATCTATTGTATGGTGATTTAGCCCTTCTTCCATCGTTTTGAATAACTTTCTCCTTACCGGTTCAGGTGCTTTCTCAAATTTATTCAACATAGCTTGAAAATTGTCTTTATTTATTGAAGGCTCAGATGGAGGGTTGTCTACTTCAATGTCCAACTTCTTCCAAAAATCATGAATCGAGGCCAGCTCAATCCGTCCCCCACAGTCCTCTATCCGTGCAATCTCGTAACTACATGGAAGTTCATATGTTCGCCTGTAGTAACACCCGCAGGCAGCCTCAGTGATGACATTATCCCCATTACGACCCCGCTTGATTTTCTGAAGTCGGCCCCGCTCTTGTCTGATAATGCGCAAGGCTTCCGTTGACACTTTAATCAATATGTTGTGATACAGATTACGGGTCCTCAAATCAATTGGAGTTCTGGTCTTTGATCTATTCATACCCTGTTTGATATTTTTTAGTTGGATATCGAAGATCTTATGAGCCTTTTTGAAGATTGTGTCAAAAGTAGAAGAAGCACTCCCCAATGCCTTCTTCAACCTGTTATGCTCACCCTCAGTCCTGTTTGTGGTATGGGTCCCAAATGGAAATTGAGTTACAAATATGTGCCATTATTTAGGGTTTTAAGGAATGTGTCCCGATGTTGTGAAAATGGTATACGGCTACCTCGTTTATTTTTTTTTTAATTTTTTTCTACATTCTAAATGACATTTAAAGTGTTTTTCATCAGTATGACTTTCCTCAAAATCCAAATGGAAATTGAGTTACAAATATGTGCCATTATTTAGGGTTTTAAGGAATGTGTCCCGATGTTGTGAAAATGGTATACGGCTACCTCGTTTATTTTTTTGAAAATTTTTTCTACATTCTAAATGACATTTAAAGTGTTTTTCATCAGTATGACTTTCCTCAAAATCCAAATGGAAATTGAGTTACAAATTTGTGCCATTATTTAGGGTTTTTAGGGTTTTATGTGTCCCGGTGTTGTGAAAATGGTATACGGCTATCTCGTTTATTTTTTTTTAATTTTTTTCTACATTCTAAATGACATATCAGCAACAACAACAGCACCAAATAAACAACATCACCAAATAAACAACACCAACAACACAATCAGACACAACAGCAACAACAATACAATCAGACACAACAGCAACACCAAATAAACAACAGCAACAAATCCATAACTCCATAATCAGTACTACAAATCCATAACTCCATAAACAACAACAATACAATCAGACACAACAACAACTAATACATATCCATTTCCTACTGAAAATAAATCCATAACTCCATAATCAGTACTACAAATATACCAAAACTCCATAATCAGTAATACATAAATGCGACCTCCTAAATGAGACGACCTAAAATCTCGTGTGCCCGTCTAAGACTAGCTATGACGTCCTCGGGGAGCCTCGCATCTGTCAGAAATGAAAGTATGATATCTGCAACCTCTGCAACTCCAGGCCGCGGTGGAACATCAACTGAGGGAGGTGGGGGAGGTGGAATGTCAACGGGGGGATCGTGTATCGGATTAGATATCCGAACATGACTCCTAGCCAGAAACCACTCCATATAATCTGCAGTCACGGGAGAAGATGTAGTCACTAGTGGTGGCCCCCAACGGGGAATGGGCCTGAACTCCTCCATGCCGTACTCCACCCACGAGTCCCAAACATGATCTCCGTCACCATACTCCTTCTGGTACCCCTTCTGACCCTTTGACAAAATGCATCTCGTGGGAGCCACGGGGGGCTGTCTGGGGATCCTCTGCTGGTACCCGAACTGCCTAGTAACACGATCAGGCATGTAGGCCTCAGTGATGTCACAAAAGCGTATAACCCCCCTGAAGTATGAAACCGGCAGAATCTCATCCGCTCTGGTACCATAAGGAGTCCAAACAACCTGTGAGTAGACTTTGTTAGGCAGAGTCTACATAATAACGGAGGGAGTGTAACAATTTGAAACAGTTTTAATATGAATAATTCACCCTATCAACATGCATCCTGTCAAGAGTGTGGCGATACTGCACTAGATGATCTAATCCTCCCACCAGTATCGATGCGTGACCATCTACGGGCTCTGTCTCCTGCTTGCCCGGTCTGGTCGAGAAGTGGCGGAAATCCGGGAAGTACTCGTATATCCAGCCCTGAGATGTATGTAAAAAAGTATTAAATACTAATCAAATGCAACGTGTAATTACAGAGGGGGGGGGGAGTCGACAGAGTAAAAAGAAAGTGAATAGAGTAAGATGTACCTCTAGCAGAGTCGCACAACCACCCATACGCTGCATCCGGATCTGGACGCCTTTCCCAACTCTCGGTATAAATATGCCAATGTAGCTGATCCCCAGGAGAGAGTGGGGAGTCTCGCAAGATCCATGCATAGAGAAAGGTAGGCTGCGGGCACCTTATCCTGACTCTTGTCCACGAACATCGTGGAACCCAAGAGATGCAGGATATAAGCAGAAGCACGCTCGGCATCTGTTATGCGCCCTATACGGGAAGAAAAGAGACGCCGGACATCCTTTAATAAGTACCCAGTGCCGCCCAAAACGAGGTGTCTAGTGATGTCGGATAGGTCAGGCACTGGATCCGAATACCGAACGGGTGCACCTACACAGCTGATACCTGTAAATTGAAGATAAAATAACACATTTTAGTATAAGAGATGAATGTAGATAGTTAATAACTTAATATAGTCTTGAAATTGATAATATATAACAACATACCCAGGATATGAAAGACGTCATGTAACGTAATGGTCATCTCCCCCCACGGCATGTGGAACGAGTTAGTCTCAGGAGACCACCGTTCCAAAAATGCCGTCAGCAGCGCATGGTTAGGCCTCTGAATGGTGGCATCGTGCAGCTGCTTAATGCCCGATGCATCAACGAGGGTCAGCCAGGCTCTATCAGTAGCCTCCAGTTCATCACGCTTGAACCTGTTTATTCCAAACAAAAAATATAATCAATACTCGAGATCGAGAAAAGTATGGGATGATAATTAATGGAATATTTAGATTGTGTGCCAAACAACTTCAAGATTTTAATAAATTCACATAAATGATTATCTTACTTTTGCAGATGCAGCAGTCTCGTATGGAAAGTCACCACTGACTCACTAGTGGCGTCCCTCCAAATCTCTCAGGCTATGTGATCACCAAACCCGTATATAAGTGAAACATTCTCTGGGCCGCCACCTGGGTCACTCTGAATCTGCCATGATGGTGGCTCCTCCTCACCCGCACCCTGCCTCCTCCTCCGTCCCTGCCCTCTAGCCACATCCTGACCCCTCCCCCTCCCATGCCTCAAAGGTCTAACATCACGTATCTCCTCCTCCTCCTCCTCATCATCATCATCCCTTCCCTCCTCCTTATCATCATCATCCCCACCCTCCTGCTCTGCCTCCTCATCCTCCTCACCACTATCATCAGAATCAGAAGATCCCTCATCATCTCCTACATCTTCCTCACTACTATCATCAGAATCAGAAGATGCCTCATCATCTCCTACATCCTCCTCAATCTCATGCTGCTCAGGCTGCTCACGCACGACAGTCCTATCATGTATCTTTTTGCTGCGTTTATCTGCCTCAGCTGCATTCTCGGCCTTCCTCTTTCTATTGGACGCGGTCATACGTTCACGTGCCTACAAAAAAACAAATAAGAGACAATAAATTAGCTATTTAGCATTTATAACTGAATATGAACGATGTAAAGAAAAAGAGTGGACACTGGACACATCTCGTGTAAATTCACACGAGAAGCATCTCGTGTGAACTCACACGAGATGCTTCTCGTGTGAACTCACACGACATGCTTCTCGTGTGAATTTACACGAGATGAACTCATGATTCATACGAGATGATTTCAGCCATTAAAATCACCTTAAACCCAGTTCATGAAAGACGTCGAAATCAATTGAAGCAATCAAATAAAAATTAGACATTGGGAATTTAAGGAATGTAAAATTAGGTTAAAATTAGGTTTACCTTCTTTACAAGCACGGTGGTAGAAGTGGAGGCGACGGCGATGGCAGTGTCGGTAAAGGCGGCGACAGTTCCGGTAGGGACTGCCGGAATTTTTACTCGAGCCATGGCGTCTTTTTTGGTTCGTCGTACGTACTGAGAGAGAGAGAGCAAGGGAGAGGAAGAGGAAGAGGGAGAATGTTTGTTTGAATATGAAATGAAAAAATATATATATATATATATATATATATATATATATATATATATATATATATATATATATATATATATATATATATATATATATATATAAATGGGTATTTTGGTTATTTTGTTCGTTCCCTGTATTTTTGTTTCCTGTATTTAACTATATCCGATACATACGCAAGCGTGGGAGGGAGATCACGTGCATTTTAATGAGAGAAAAATTGTCCACTCAGTGCCATGTAAGCGTTGATCAGGTCAACGCTTGCCTTTTAGGACTGATCCGTTAAATTTAACTAAAACTAAATATTTATAATTATCGAAGGCAGAAAATTCATGCCACATTCCACCAAAAACATTTGGGGTCCGTTTGGATACAAATAATTGGAATTGAATTGGAATCACAATTTTATGGAATTGAATTTCAACATATTCGAATTCCATAAATCTTCAATTCTATTGTTTGGCTAATCTATAGAATTCCATTAGAATTGATTTACAATTTCAATTCTATTGTTTGGATACTCATGCAGTCTACGGAAATGAATTTGTCACTTATATGTGTTTCCTCTTGAAAGCTGTTGATCTATTCATAAAATACAAAAAACTAACGCATTTTAATATAAAACTAAATTATAAAAAATATATATATAATAAAAAATTAATGTTTCAAATAATAATAAAAATATAATAATCAAACAAGTTTCAATTTTCATAAACATAAAATAAAAAGCTAACAGTTTAATATTACTATTCTCCCAACAACTAAATTTACTACCATCAACAAGTTTAACTAACAAGTAACGTTACTATGATCAACAAGTTTAACCTCCCATGAAAATAAAAAACCACACAATTCTAATAAAATAACAAACACCATTACACAAGATCAAGTTGCATCAAAATATACTGTGCCTTCAACTCATTTGGAAGACCGGCCAACGTCTCAAATTTCCTTTGATCATTCATGAATAGATCAACAGCTTTCAAAAGGAAATAAAAAGAGCTACGCTCTTTGGGGACAATAATTTGTTCCGTTCCTTACAGGATCATAGTGTAACTATTACTCCCTCTGTCCCAATCTAAATGTCCAAAAATGAGTTTGGCGCGGGAATTAAGGAAAGTGAGGTAAGAATGAGAAAAAGTGAGGTAGGAAAGAGAAAAAGTTTAAATGTTGTGAGTATGAAAAATTAAATAGGAGAGAGAATGAGTGGGAGGAATGGTTAGGAGAGAGAATGTTGTGAGTGTAAAAGTAAAGTAGGAGAGAGAATGAGTGGCTGGAATAGTGAAAAAAAGTTTCCTTTTTTGAAGTGAAAGTATGATATACTCCTTCCGTCCCATTATAATTTGCAAAAAGACATTTTTTGGACGTTCCACAATAATCTGCACTTTTCCAAAATGAAAATGAGACTCACTTGTCTCTACTCACAATCATTACCCACTTACTCCACTTTCTCTCTCCTATCCAACTATGTACACTCACAACACATCACATTTTTCATCTTTTACCTTAATTCTCGTGCTAAGCAATAAAGTGCCTATTTCTATTGGACGGAGGGAGTAAATATTTCATGTTAATATTTAGATGGCGATGAGAAATTTGGGGTAACCACTGTAATCAATTGATACATTGACGCTTACCATTCAAATACTTCCTCCGTCCCAGCAAACTGATACTTTTATTTTGACTTCGGGTGTTTTTGACCAATAATTTATATAAAAAATAATGATTCTAATAAAAATTTAAAAATTATTATTGTATCATGATTCAATAACAATTTTTAGATTTTTATTAGGATCATTATTTTTTATATAAATTATTGGTCAAAGACATCCGAAGTCAAAATAAAAGTATCAGTTTACAGGGACGGAGGGAGTATTTATATTTTTAGAGCTCTATTTATTGGACCAAATTTCATACAAGTCACCCCAAATAACCTTCCCCGAAGTCAATGATAACTGTTCGAAAACCAAACAGCTCAATCAAGTCCACCGGCCGCCACGTTTTCTACGGTTACTCCTGAATCCCTTCCTAATTTCCATTCTCTTCATCCTAAATCATGAGTTCAATCCATCATTTATTGGGTAATGCGGTGGTTCCGGCAACCGAACGTCACCTTTCGATTAAACCTAAAATTGGAAGATTTTCGTTTGCTTGTAAGGTGAGCGTAGCCCTAAAAGTTGAGCTGGTGAGCAAGGAGGTGACGGCGGCGAAATCCAAGGTTTCGATTCATGAATTGTTTTGATGCAACTTTGAGACGTTGCATCAAGGTGATGGCGGAGGAAGACGGAGGGGATCGGGGTGTCGATTCTTTAGAATTGTTTTGGAATTGGTTTTGTAATTTTTTAATTTAGTTGTGGAATTGATTTTATGTTCCAATTCTATCCCTTACTTTAATATCCAAACAACATAATTATAATTCCATGCTCCAATTCCAAATTATGGAATCGGGTTACCCAAACACACCCTTAAACTACTTTTCATCACACTTACTAAAATTTCATTCATCTAAGCATAAACTATACTATGAATTAAATCAACTATACATTTGCATGATGAAATAAAAAATGCTCAAGAAAAGGAAAAAAAATCTGGAAAGTAAAGAATGCAGTCTTATGTTGTAAGCATTAAGACTTAACAACTTGATGCAATTTTATTACCTGCTCCCTCTTCAACCTTGCTCATCTGCATCCCAATGTCCTTTCCTTCAAACTCCTTAGCAGTGTCATAAGACGCATGAAGTCCAAACAACAAGTAATACACCAATAGAAACCCTGTCCATGCTCCAAATCTTATGAACGAAGCCTTATCTATCGATCCCAAAAGGAATATGTTTATGGCAATCGAAGCGGATGGCAGCCATGGCACCAATGGCACACCCCATAGCTTGGGTGGCCGTGCGTGAGGCACAAACGCCCATAACCCAATAGTGGACAATGCCCATATCGGGACTGTTATGCAGTAGCCTATCCAACCATTCTCACTTAGCCCCCAATACGCTGAAGTGGCGATAGAGGAGCCGAGTATAAGGACAAGGCATATAATGAGCTTGTTTTTGTCTCCTGACGTGGTAACACCAGTCACGTAGTAGCGCCTCACTAGGAGGGCTACCGCCACTAGCATGAAAATGAAAAGAGTAGAAATGGAAAGAAGGTTTGAGAGAATGTTGAGTTTTGTGAAGAAAGCGATTACCGCGGTGGCTGTGAGCATGGCCACGGTAGCGTTAACAGGTGTCCCGGTCTTGGAATCGACTATGGCGAACCATGGTGGCATCATGTGGGTCCGGGCTATGTGCGTCAGGTACCTTGCCTGGGCCACTGCACTGACTAGTAGGACCGACGTCATGCCTTTTAAAGCTCCAGCGGCTACAAGGTACTTAGCCCAACCCCACCCGACCGCCTCGAATGCAACTGAAAACGGGGCGTCGGGGTCGATTGTGGTGTATGGTTGCATTAAGCATAGGGTCATGGCTAGTAAGCAGTAGACGGTGGTGGTGATGACCATGGACCCCACGAGTCCGGTCGGGATGTCTTTAGCCGGATTTTTGGTTTCCTCCGCCATGGTGGAGACGGCGTCAAAGCCGACGTAGGCGAAGAAGAGTACCGCGGAGGCTTTGAAGACGCCACGTGCACCAAAGGGGGCAAAGTCTTTGTAATTCTTGGTGTCAGCGTTGATGAGGCCACATACGATGATGAAGATGATGACTACGAGGTGGACTACGGAAGCTACGTAGTTGAGACGGGAGGAGCCCTTTGTACTCGTGACGGCTATTACACAAATGATGGCGATTACGCCAACGGCGATAGGGTCAAGGTGGCTGTAGTCTTCTGCTAGGGCGGGGGCGTGGATGAGGAAATCTTCAGGCTTGTGGTTGAGGAGGGTGGCAAAGTAGGATGTCCAGGAACGGGCTACGGCGGCACCGCTAATTACGTATTCCAGGAGGATGTTGCCGGCGGCGATGAAGGCCATGAAGTCGCCTAGCTCCACCCTCAAGTAGGCAAATGAGCCACCTGAAAAGTTCATGATTGTGATCAGTGGTCAAGTTACTGAACATGGTTCTTATAAGTTCAAATCATTGATTTTAATGAACAAAAATAGGCTTAGTGATTCCAAATCACTCTGTTTACTCACAAAAGTCAAAAAATACTCTCTCCCTCCGTTCTAATAAACTCATTTGAATCTTGAAAAAAAATAAAAAAATAAAAAATATTGGAGCATCCTCATGAAATTTTGGAAATTGTTACGGATGCGTTACAAAAATTATTATTGATAACAATTTTAGCAATGTTCAAGTAAACTGAACATAAAAAATAAAGTTAGAAACAGAAGGTTGTTGGGACTAACCTGCAACAGGGATCTCAACGGCAAACTCCGTGTAACAAAACACCGACAAAAGTGCAGACACACCGGACACAACAAAGGAAAGCACAACCGCCGGTCCGGCTTCTGACCTAGCTTCAAGTCCGGTGAGAACAAATATTCCGGAACCAATGACGGCACCCATCCCAAACCAAATGAGATCCCACCATGACAGAGTTTTCTTCATCTGATTCTGGCTCCGAGCTTTAACATCCAACTCAGCTTGATCGCCGGAGCGGGTGACAATCCGGTTGATCAAACGGCTGGGAGTTTGTTTCAGTGCCACGACATAGTTACCCAAACTCTTGAAGGATTCCTCCGGGAGGAAATCACCTTGCGAATACGAACATCCTCTTCTTCTTAAACCTTCTGTTTCATTCATTGATCTCTGCGACTCTGCCTGCATGCGGAATGAAAATATCAATATATAAAATTAAATATAAAAATCCATGAGGAATTAATTATCAACATAATTTTCATGCATCTGGTTACACATAAATATATATATATATATATATATATATATATATATATATATATATATATATATATATATATATATATATATATATATATATATATGTATATATATTATGAAGAATAATCAAACAATCTCCGATTTCATTATTTCAAATAAAGTCATACATCAGTTCAAAAGCAATAATATACACATATATACGAGAGTATGTGTGTGAGACTGTGTGATGATAGTTACCTGGCGGAGGTGGAGAACCGGCGAGAGGAGGAATTTCGTAGGGTTAACGTAGGAAGTATGGGCGCGGAATATATGAACGTGCGCCAATATATGGAAATAGGGTTTTGGCCTTCGGGTCATTTGCGATTGATTTAATTTCACGAGACTCCCTCAATTCAAATCATTTTTTATAAAAGCCCAAATGAAATTTAAATATCCACACACTATTGAAGGTTATGATCAAAATCCCGTAAAATCCCTCCCCCATCGCCATTCCAGCGTGGCCATGCCCGCTATTCTGATCCTTGTCAATTTTTATAAGGTATAAGAGTTATTTTTTTCAAAATTTGAAATGAACAAATTACTCTTATATCTAGATATATGAATAATTTTAGTCTTATAATCTTAGTTATATGAGTGAATTTTATTATTTTTTAAAAAAAATATGAAAAATTGTGAAAAAAATATTATTATACCTAATTATGAGAGTAATTTTAGGATTATACATTTAGATATAGGAGAAGATTGTCTAATAAAATATGAGTCTTTTTTTATTATCTTTAAGGAAAGATGAAAAATTATGAAATAAAAATACTCTTATACCTATGTATAAAAATATTTTTAGTCTTATCACTTTGGGTATAAAAACAACAGGGTAGGGGGTATATGCGAGTGTGGTTTATATGAAATTTTGCATCTCGATTTGGCTCGAGATTTGGTTTTTATAACTTTTACATCTCACTCATGGGCTTTAGGGTCCTCAACCCTCTACGATTTGGACTATACTCCCTTCGTCCCGTATAAAATTTCACTTTTGTCATTTTGGGTATCCCATATAAAATTTCACTTTTCTAAAATGGCAATACTTTACTTTTATACTCATAACACCAATCAACTTACTATTTTCTACCTCATCTTCTCTCTCCTATATATCTCACTTTGTTTTCATACCTACACCACTTACATATTTTCTTAATTTTCGTGCAAAACTCATTTGTGAAATCTTATATGAGAAGAAGAGAGTATTATCATATTTACTGATGAATTAAACTTTATTCAAATTAAATGAATGACTTTTATTGGCGGACAGGGCCGGTTCAGACATGGAACATTTGGTTCCTTTACACAGGGTCCCAAATTTTGAAGGACCCCAATTTTATATATGCCCATTAAATATATATATAAAACAGATTATTAATTTTTATAGGGCAAATTACAATTTAGGGCCTGAAATTGAGGGAGTGTTTTCCAAATGGAGCCCCATATTCTCATTTCGCACAGGGCCTCTGTACTTATTAAGATGGCCTGTTGGTGGAAGTGAATGTCAAAAGACAATTATATCCCTAATAAATAAAATTGTTTATTTTGAATAATTATCTTTTATATTTATAAGGGAACTTTTTTTTTTTTTTTGAAATTCCTAAAATAATTGAACCTACTTAAAAATGGCAGTTGGATACCAGTCTTTTGGCATTTACAAGGAAAGTTAAAAAAAAAAAAAAAAAGAAGTTGGTATTTTTTATATTGAAAGAGGGAGTCTGAGGACAGGAAAAGGAAATGGAAATGGAAATGGATTTCCTTCACATACTATTACTAGTAGGACTGACTGTACGACCAAAATAGAACTAGGAGTTTAGGAAGAATGCGACCGGTGATTGCCAATAAGTTGAGTAGCAAGTCCCATTCTTATTTTATTTTTCATCGATTTTCTTTTTTATATTTTTAATCAATGTGATAGTAAAAATGACATTTAAATAAAAATTGACAATTATGATAGATATTTTGATCTCCTAATTGCGTGGAGATTCTTCAGTAGAATGGAAATGGAATAATTGAGAGAGTCAAAGTTATAACCGGATATTTCTATTTCTATGTTGTTAGTTACTTTTGATAGTCAAGATACATTGCCATTTAAACGCCTCATTTATTGGTATTTGTATTCTTACTAAAATTATAATTATACGACAGAAGATATTTTCCTCCTAATTGTAATTGTGGGGAGATTTAGTAGAATGAAATAATAGACTCGAGAGAGTCAAAGTTATATACTGTATGGATATTTCTATTTCTATTTATATTTATACTCCCTCCGTCAGTAATACTTGTGCGATTACTGTTCACGTTAGCGGATTAAGCGAAAAAGTAAAAAGGTTGATGTGTTGTGAGTGTAGATAGTTAAGTAGGAGAGAGAATGAGTGGAGAGAATAGTAAATTATAATGGTGTTGTGAGTATTAAAATAATGTAGGAGAGAGAATGAGTGGAGGGAATAGTAAAGATTCTTTGCCATTTTAGGAAGTGTGACTTATCAGTGGGACGCCCAAAATAGAAATGTGTGTCAAGTATTGTGGGACGGAGGGAGTATGTTGTTTGTTGCCTTTGATAGCCAAGATATATTGCCATTTAAACGCCTAATTTAAACCTACCCAATTTTGTTGAAGATTATCAATATCTAACCTGATGATATATCAGCCCATCACAGATGGCCAACAACTCATAGTGAACTTATTAAAAAAATTAAAAAAAAAAATACAAGTACCGTAGCTTGTGTTGAGCAACAACAATGCTAGCAAGGCCATTTGTCAGAATCAAGAAACCCATATATTTATAAACCTTCAAACTGCTTGCACAAAAATACACCAGCCATTGTTGCATTCTACTTCACTAGATTAACAAAGCATAATATGTCTCTTCTCCAGACGCACGAGGAGAGCGGGATGGGGGTCAAAATGGTAAAAAAGAAGAGGAAGAAAGGCGCTATGCTATGAATGAGCTTAACTTGAAATTTTTCTTAATATATCATAGAATAATAATCGTACAAAGAATGAATCTAACATTAAAACTACAAGCACTATTGGGAAAGGGAACAAAAATGTCATAAAACAAAAAGATATAGCACTATAGAAAAAAAAAAATATCATTGATTACCATCTCATGGTGTACTTCGTGAGGGAGGAACTACGTGAAGAGAGTAACAACATCTCTGCGATATCCTCTGACTATTAAGAGTCTAGGAACATTCTCAACCAATAAATCCATATACTCCATGTAAAAATATGCTGGATGGTTCAGGGGTGGAGGTGGAAGACTGACAAGCACCACTGCTGACATTCTTGAATATCTCAATATTGTCGAATTTAACTTAAGGGTAGTATAAAGAAATTTCTCCACTTGCTGTTCATTAACAACCACAGCTTTCCCATCAGCCATGAGTGGTTTTCCTTCTCTCTCAGCTGTCTCCTTCATCTCTGTTAAGTAACTAGCAATCCGCTTCTGAGCAGCCGTGAATGCTTCCACTGAATCATCTTGTGGGGCCCCTCCGTCCGCTTGGGCATCCCATGATTTCATTGATATTACTATAACTTCGGCTTGCATTCGGAGATCGTAAAGGAATTTCTTTACATCAGCTTTGAGTTCCTCTGCATCCGAGTCTTCCTCAGCTATGCAGAAAACCTGGATCTTGCAGCTCTCAAAGCTTTCCTTTGTAAGGAGGAGCTGGGAGAGAAGAAGCATTAGGCCACCATCTCTGACGATCCAATATAAATCAATTGTACCGTACTGTCGTTGATACTCGTTAGGCCATTCATCAAGACCCTTGACAATAACAACAGCCTTATTTGCAACAATGCAGTCATTGATTATTCCCACAAAGGTAGCTGGAATTTCTATCAAGTTTTCCCGTCTCCATATTTCAGGATATCGCATTACAACAATGTTGGGTTTCAGATTACCTAGGCCCATTGTTTGGACAATTCCGCGGAAACCGTCAGACAAGCTGGGGGCAACCACAATCTCTGCAACACCTTCACAGCGTTTGTAGTCAAGGTAAGTTCCGAGCTGCCTGCAGGCAATTTTGGCTTCTTCAGCACACTCATGATAGTCTCCGTCTAGGATGGAGAAAAAGATTGACATTCCTCTGCCTTTCTTCTTCATGCAGTTTGCGAAATCGGCAAGTTTGGGATGGCAAGGCACATTCTCTGGCAGCTTACCCCATGGCCTGCAGAATATCAGGGGGATAGGGTACCAGTTCTTTGGATGAACGTTGTTTGCTGCACATGGTGTTAGATGTCAGTGACAGGGTAGAGTATTGTCAAAGTAAATAGCAGGCACATCGAGCACGAGCAATTATATAGGGATATGAAGAAGAGATCCAGATCTTCAAGAAGAAAATCAGCAAGTCACAAATTTAAAACTCAAATCATATTACAAATGTACCACCAAGTGGGGTGGGGAGGTAAGAGGATGTTCTGAACTGCGAGTACATAAATTAACTCATTGTTTTTGTATCTTAATAAGCCACCAATGTTCAGAAAAAATCTTATAATTAACCCTCAGTGGTCAGTTTAGAATGAAAATCAAGGGTGCCTTATTAAACTTAAGTGTGTGATGCGTCTTCACTCGACAGTAGAATATGCCCCCCTTACAATGGACTTCTAAAGTTTAACTCAAGTGTGTGATGCGTCTTCACTCGACAGTACAATTTATGTTTAGTTCTGCATCTATGGAGAAATACTCAAGGGTAACGTTGAGAGGTAATGGCTGGATGTAAGAAAGCTTCAACAGATTCATAAACAAGCATGTATCCTACATGAAAATGTATTCGTGTAATTCTACATGATCATTTGCCTAAATCTCTGGTCCACAAGAACCATTAAGCAAAATATCAACAAGGGTCAAAAATGGTCAAAAGTTATCATTACCAAAAGCAAGTCAAATTACAACGCAAACTTCTCCCCTACTTTAGCATGATTTCACTGAGCAAATGTTTCTAGAACAAAAAGAATACAGATGACAATGCAGTAAAACAAGTTCAAATACAGAGGACAATGGAAAAAGCTAATACTACCTCCGTCCCAAAATGTTTGTCTCATTTGACTTTTTTGTTGAACTTTGACCAAAAATATATGACAATTTAATTATGTTCATGAAATTCTAAAAATTCATATTGATTCACCATTAATAATATTATCAACAACAACTTTTAGAATTTCATGAACATGATTAATCTCTCATAAATTTATGGTCAAAGTTCAACAAAAAAGTCAAATAGGACAAACATTTTGGGACGGAGGGAGTACTTTTCAAGCTTAGGACACTCACCTCCCAAAGATCGAAGACTACGAAGCGCTAGTTGAAAATATGCACTCTTAAAACCATCACCCCAGTCTCCAGCTTTTCCCTTAATACTCACATAATAATAGATGAGGCTTGCAAGAGCTAACGAAACAACAGTGAAGGACCATGAAATCAAAAACATGATTACTGCAAGAAAACAAGAAAAAGTTTAGTTAGTAATCATGGAAAAAAAAATATACTAGCAGACACAGAAACAAAGGCGCGAGTGCTAGAGATACCCAATTCTGAATACTTTGTGCTTTAATTTTATAAACTGCTTGTCCATCGGTTTGTGCATTCTGTTTTCAATTTGAACATAATATATATGTGTATGTGTATATATTTATATCTTACCCCTGCCTGCCTCGCTTTTTGAGTTTTCTACATTTAAATTAAAAGGAACACACACACACACACAAAAAAAAAAAAAAAACTTGGCCTGGAAATAAATCACAAGTTACCCAAATGATGGAAGCATACCTATGCAGAGTGATGCTCCAAGAAGGGAAAGGCTCCAATGGTGAAATTTCCACCGAGGGCGCCAGCTGGGAGCATCTAAGAGATCCAGAAGGAAGCAAGATAAGTTCACACCAGCATAACACAAAAGATAAAACATAGTTATGGTTGGTGTGATCAGATCCAGATTTCCAATTATGACACACGCAATGCAGAGGAAGGCTGTGAATAAGGTAGCAACATGTGGCTCACTCCCATCTGCAACTTTGAAGTAGTTAAGAACAGGCAGAATGTCATCATTTGCTATAGCTGCAAGCAGACGTGGGGCACCCGTCAGGCTTTGAAGAGCAGCTCCCAATGTTGAAAGGATAATTCCAATATAAATTAGCGCGGGGAAAGGCCAAGCTACAGTGGCTGTGAGTAACCTGCATCAGTAGGCATGTTAATCAACTCCGTGTCCACTCAGTCACACATGAAACAGATTAGTGATAATAGTGATAACATTATAACAAAAAATTTAAGCACCATAACAATTCTTAAAAAAAAAAAACAAAGAAAGTCCATTTAAATTAATAAAACAAACATATACAAACTACTGGTAACAGGAAATTTTTATAAAAAAAAAAAAAGAATATATATATATATATATATATATATATATATATATATATAGAGAGAGAGAGAGAGATCCATAGGACCAGCTTTACAATGGTAGTATAGGGGAATAACATGAAGTAAGCCACACCAAATGTTCAATAACTCGCAAGAAAGACAATATTCCCATATCAAATATCAAATCATGGATCAAGTAATCTCTTGTCTCCCTTAAGTGATAAAAACAAAAGAAAAGGGACAGGAAGTCAATTCATTTCATTAAGAACACAATTTAAGGTTTGTAAGTTCACAGGTCTTTTTTTCTTTTAGGTAGACTTCATCCTCTTTTAGACTTGCAAAACTGGCCAATCAAGTTGAGATATTAACCAATCGTATTAGATTAAAGTATATTCACACTTTAAAAAACAAATGACTCATTAAGTATCAAAAAGTAAACTTATCAGCAAATGTACAAAAAAGATACCTGTCCGTGAAAAGCTTCTCTCTGGTAGCAAGGGCTCCAAAAAAGAGCACGGAAACTAGATATAGAGCAGTAGTCGTCAAAGTTGCTGCCAGTGTCCCAACAGGAATAGAGCGTTGAGTGTCTTTGAGGGAGGCAGAGCGATTTGAACCAGCCATAATTCCAGTAACAGCAGGAAAAAAGAGACCTACCAATGCACTGACAGTAGCAAAATTTTGAGCAGCTAGAAATCCAAAAAGATAATAAAACTTGAATCCTGTGAATTGCTCAGTCATGGGTTGTTACCCTTCAGAAAAGCATGTCTGACAGACTTTAAATTCCAACTCAAACAGATATGAACAACAATTTTAACTTTGAGCTGCACTAAGCAACATGACCGAGATGTAATAAGAAGAATAATATAGTCATATGAACAAGCTGGAGTACATTGATATTGTGTATTCTATTGCATGCATCTCCTCACTCAAATAGTAATGAATAGTACTCCATCCCAATTATAGAGTAACAATTCACCAAATACGCAAATTAAGAAAAGTGGGCTTACAACTGAATAATTCTCCAAGTTGCCCTCAAAACATTTGAAGTCATGCTTGGAGGCAACATTTGAATTCAAACTAGTTGCAAAATAAAGATTAGTAGGGTAAAGTGGTTGAATAAAGGATGGCCCAAAGAGGAAAAGGTTACTCTTCTATGGGATGGCCCGAAAAAAATACAATTTTTTCGATTGAGGACAGTAATTATTAGTAAACTTCCAAATCTTTAAAAAAAATAAAAAAAAATAACACTTCCAAATCTAAAAGTTAGAATCTTTAAAGAGGGGCTAAAGTTCGTGAGTTTTCCACCCTGCTTAAAAAACAGAATGCCTACCCACTCTCCAACCCATCTCTCCTGATACGAAACTGACTGTAATTATTACCAGAAGAGAACAAGAGGACCCATCAACCCAGACCACGTTAAAACAGACAGAAAAAAGAGCACTGTTGATATTCCGGCCAAAACTCTGGAACGTGGCCAGAGCTCTGGTTCCGGCGACCATCGCCGAAGATGAAAGATCACCAGAGCCGTTCAAGCCAGCGAAGCTGTCTGGGTGGCGCATGCTTCGAGAAAATATCAACTATATGAATCTTGCTGCAGATGAGTTCTAGGTCGAAAACTATGATCGAGATATCTCGCCTCTAACTTCGACTACCTCTACTTCTTCATCCTTTCGGTGAAATGGGAAGGAACAATGGAAACATGGAGCAGGAACAGCGAAGGAATGGAGTTCAAAACCGGCAGCTACTCAAGCCTTTACCAAGACTACAAAAGTGCAACATCATGTAATAAAATCCATGATAGATTAAGAGTCCTAAACGGAGAACAGCGACCCTTGTACAAGGATGAACGAATATTATAAACTTCACATGCAGATCATTAGATTATGATATGAACATACTTGTAGATAGAATCCAACACAGTAAGATATGAACGAATATTCTTAAGTTCTAATCTCCCAAAGAACTTAGCTGTACGCTTGGCCAGGTTGCCTAAATTACTGCACTAGAAGCTTAGTATACTGGTGAAACTGTTCATTAGTGAAAGAAAAATAGAGATCCTACAAATACAGGAGAGAGAGCGAAAGGGAGAGTACATATAATAGCAAAGAGGAAATCCCAAAAACTGTTTCACAACTTACTTGAAAGTCCAGTAAGTCTTTCCATTTGGGTCAGGTATTCCAGCATTGTTAGTTGTTTGATAAGCGGGGCCCCAATTGTCTTTAAAAGATTTCATACTCAACCCCGTGATTCCAGCTGCATCAACCATCATGGGAAACATAGTTAGGTTCAATCATCACTGGAAAAAAATAGTAAAACATTTACAAAGTTGAGGTTGACCACCCTATATAAGTGCCTAAACAGATTAATACAAGGGTAAATTTGGCTACCAGACACTATCCACTCTCTGACAGTCATTTTTTTCATAGCTCTAATTGTGTCAACACGACAAAACAGGAACAAGAGTGCAGGATAAGGGTTGAACCTTTCAAGGGGTACCTTGCATGCCACCCACACTATCTAGAGTTAAGTGTCTGAACGTTTCTACATTCACCTACCACAGTGTCCACAAAACTTATATAGACGAAATAACATATTTAACTGATTTACTTGTGAGTCATAGATAATTTACAAGATACTGAGATAGTACACAGATCCAATCATAGGGCCATGTCCAAGACCACACCATACATTTGAATCTTTTTAGCTAGAACCCACATCACCTAAATTTCATGGATTCCGGATTAGACTTCTAGATAAGTATATGTACCCACACCTGCATCTTTGCAATATAGGAAAACAAATTGAGTTCCCCTCCGGTTAATTCTGCCAACCTTGAGGGGGGAAATATAATATTAGACAAAAAAAAAAACCACACCATAGCAATTCCTAAAACAAACAATAGATAAGATAGATCGTCATCATAGTAATAAAAATGTGCTCTAGATTATCACCACTGCCCCTATGGTCTCGCATCATAGTGAAATACCTAACTGTGAACCATGATTAAAAGCAAGAGGAAATTGTGGTAACTTCGCTCACCTGCTGGATAATCATTCCTCGCCAGAAATATTCCAATAAATATGGAGATTAACGAGAACAGAACAGGTATAAGAAAAGCAGGTGCGACCCTGTTAATCATTTTGACGCCACCGAAAACGATAAAGCATAAGACGATAGTCACAATAATCCCGTAGATTTGAAGGTCATGTAAATTTGGACTTGTTATAGGCTCTGCAACTGCTGTGCCATTAACATTGGTGATTGTGTCTGCATCATAAAATGGTGGAACACAATCAAATTGCTGTTAAAAGAATATTTTTACATGTTTACTAATGGAGATACCCAGAAACAGTACAGGGGGTTCAAATGCAGCAATCGACAGTGCAAGGTGGGTGGAGGATTAGTAACAAAAAAAGAACCGGTAACAAGACAAGACCAGCACAAGAATAAAGAAATGATGACATGTATTGACTCATAATACATACAGATCCCAAAAGACAATACATAGTTCATGAACCATGTTTTTCTAATAATACATAAAACAACCAAGGAATAATGCACTATCATGGCAGCTGAAAAGATTTCCGAGCATTACCGTTACCTCCAAATAGCCCCGCACCGGGCACGGCGTTTAGAAAAGTCTCAACTGCTCCCAACACATAACTGGAAGAAAGAATCTTGTCAATGCAGAATTTATTTGAACTTTAAAGATATAGGACACGGACAACGACTGAACAACAATAACTAGCCACATTTGCATCTCGTCATACTACACTGCCAACAGAACAGAAATATAAACTCACAGAGATCCAGCAACTGCATTTCCAAGGAAGAAACAAAGCCCTATGCTGACTCCAACTTCTGGGCCCAAGGCACGACCAATAAGATAGTAAGGTCCCCCACCCTAAATGAATAACATACATTAAAGTGAGAATGAGCTCCACCACTTGCTACTAGCTACATATAAATGTAAATGTTAGTACGTGTAGAGTAAGCACTCTTGGACTCTAGCTTGAAAGATCTTGTAAGTGTTCATTCCCCATCCCCTCCTCCCTTACTCACTCCTGAATCAATTCCACCCCTCACCCTCACTTCCTTTTCCTATAGGAAAAGAAGATTTTATTAGAAGAGTCAGAGCTCACCTAGTCACAGCCATAAAGACATGCAGCCGAGTCACTTTTGTGTGTATATCTTCCTATATTTTAAGGCATAGGGGTCATTTGGACTATTGGACTCTCCATTAACCACCCTCCACTCCTCCTACTTTCTCTCATTATATAACCACCTCCTTTAGATTAACTAATTACTTATTAACATCTATCTTTTTAATTTATTTCATGGATAATTGCTATAGCTTCATATAATAGTATCTTAAAGAATAAAATCAGGTGCACACACTTTGTGTGTGCCATTGTGGCTTTTACGTATAATGTATGTATACACATACATACACAATGACCATAAAGATCCCATTATCATCCAAACTCCAAATGTTTTGTTGAATAACAAGTTTTCAGTCAACAAAAAGCACCTAAATGATAACCAATGCACATGAAAAGATATTAAAGTCACCAAGAAAGTTTAACTCAAACATGCAGGAAACACACAGAAGCGAAGAGGAATAAATCTATGTTCTACCTTCATTGCACCATTTGTTGCAATTGCGCTTAATGATATAGAAGTTAGGAAAGTACACGATCCACAGAAGGCAACAAGCAACAGTGACTCGCCTATGCCAGCCATACCAACAATCCTGCAATATACAAATTTAAAGACAAGTTATTTAAAACAGGGGCAAGGAGAAAGTAATCACCACCACTCTTGTAATACATTATCTCTAAGCACAGTGCTAAGAACATCAAAGTCAGAAGACACATGACCACCCATTCACATCTTTAACCATCAGAATATTTTGTCATAAGAATAAGAGTAAGACAACCAACTTGACTTGCTCTTTCTCAACATTCATACTAGCATCATCAGAAATTAAATTATTGTTCTCCTTGCTTTCAATTCAATGTCTCCCCCACATAATGATTTCAAGTCACAGTAGTTACTTCTGACAAAAAGTATTATTTTTTGCTTTTATGCCTCAATGGGTACATGTTTAGTATACATCTAAGAAGAAGGAAATGTTCAAATATGCATGACAAAGTACATCTCCAATTTTCTGCTGCTTCTTTTCCTTTTTTCTCCTTAAGAAATGTTAAATCACTCAATCGAGCTCAAGAAGATAGGACATTACACTTTAGGAACGTTCGGTTTTAATTAGTGATCTAGACATTTCATCGATGGTCATATCTTTGCAATATGGGCCTCTGGCTGGGCCAAGTTTAAATCTTCTTCTATGTGTCTCTCCTAGCTATTCAAAAAAATCGTCTGGTTTTCCAATAAGACTAGTATAGTAATGAATAGGTGTTTGTTCTAAGTCCTGTTAGAAAAATAAACAATACATTTAGTATTTGAGTCGAATTCAATTTTGAGACGAGCACCTGCTTGACCCAAATTTAAGTCGCTAATCAACTCGATTTTAATCAATTACAGACGTCCTAATTATGTAGACTTATTTTTAATAGAAGGAGATAGTACACAACCAATCAACCTAAATATAAGCCAATTGGAGATTACCAAGAAAACCGGATGTAATAAATAATCCCCAAAATGTTTTGCAAGCAAGGCACGAACACTCCCATCATTGTCCCTGACTTTTCGCCACCGGTAGCCTGTGTTAAATAACACCAAGACATGAACAAATCACTTAAGGTCATTCATTCAATTCAAGGTTACAAAAGTAAGCAAACCATATGTAGGCAAATTAAGAAAAGTACGGTCATTTAAAATTCACGTAAACATTCATATCATGCATACCAACGCATTTATATGTACTCACCCGCGCAACACAAATACATACTCCCTCCGTCCCACCTCAAACCGGACCAATTTTTTGGGCACGGTGATTTTGGAAAAGTAAAGTAGGAGAGAGGTGTTGTGAGAATGATAAATAAAATAGGAGAGAGAATGAGTGGGAGGAATAGTAAGTTGATTGGTGTTGTGAGTATAAAAGTAAAGTAGGAGAAAGAATGAGGGGGAGGAATAGTAAAGATTCTTTGCCATTTTGGGAAGTCCGATTTGAGGTGGGATGGAGGGAGTATATGAATGTATATTAAAAAATTACAAGAAACAGAATATATAACACAATTACTAAGAGGTACTCCTGTGTACCCTTTATATCTGAAAATGATTATAAATACAATACGGGGGACAAAAAAACCTAAAGAATACATAAAAGACTGTCAAGAAAGACCATATTAAGGTGAAAAAATCAGCAACACATATTTCGCCATTTTTCACCAACTTACTAAAGGAAAAGGCAATGCCTGAAAAAAGTAAAAGCCATGGCCAGAAACCCCCATCACATTAAAAGAATAGGACAATGTTGATTCAGCAGAAAACAGTGATTCGTCATTGATTAAAAGAAGGTTTAATTTCATTTCAACCATTGTATTTTACCCCGACTTTCACTTCAACCATTATACTTATTTTTTGCACAAAAGCTACAATATTTTTGCGAAACTATGATTTTGGCCACTAATTTGAGGATTAGGGCACGGGTTAAACACGGATTAGATGCAGACTAGACATGAATTTGTGGCAAAAATGATAGCTTTCCAAAACTATTGTGGTTTTCGTACAAGGAAATAAGTATAGTGGTTGAAGTGAAAGTCGGGGTAAAATAAAATGGTTGAAAATGAAATTAAACCTTGTTAAAATAACCAAAGTTCAAGGATTATCCTCTTTCTGCTCAGATATCTGCAATTGAGTATCTTTTTACAGCATCTCTTTGGGCCAAAACAGTGAGAACTCAAGGGATGACTTTCTCTCAGAATCTAAAATCGAAAAGAAGCAAGTGAATAATTTATTTTTCTTCTCTCTTTATTTCTCTTGTACTATGTTGTCCCAAAACTTTCTTTTTCCGCTCTCTAATCTATAAAATCTCCTCTTACAGTTCCAGAAAGCAATAGTTGTCACAGTAGCAAAACCTTCTAGCATGGTGAGAAGCAAACTGAACCAACTGAGCACACACCAAAAGTTTTTAACAATCCCAAGAAAAAAAATTAAATAGGTTAAGAAATCAACATTTCCCAAGATGTTGCTCATGCACAAAACTGTTGATGAGAATCAGAATCAGTAGACATATAAAGTCTACAAAATCAGCAAAAAGCCATATAAGACATGTAAACTGCTAGCACCAGTCTAAAAAACAAGGACATGAAGAAAGTTCGTCTCCTGTAATGAGTGTAATCACCCTTTCTCACCAAGAGAAGAGTATAAACTAGACTTTTTGTCATATGCTCATCACAAAACTAATGGATGCACATCATGGGATCTAGTCAAACAGCTATCTTTGGGTACAAACCTAATGAAAGCATAACTGATGGTTGTGTTTACCACACCTTTAGCAAAGAACTGCATACGCATTCCCAGCCCTCCAAGGGACCTCAACTTCAAAAACCAAATGTCCAGAGGCTCTCAGCAATGCCAACTAGTCCCCCCACCCACCACTCAAAGATAAATATTTATGAGTATTGTTATTTTAATTATTGAGAGTAGTAATGATAATAATAATTATAATACTATTATTAATACTTATGATAATAATAACAATTATTATTATAATAATAATAATAATTTTATTATCATCATCGTCACCATCATCATTACCATTATTAGCAAAGTTAAACCTGAGTATTCCTGCGAAATCCTGGTCCCTTGCTAAGAGCCTTTTTCCATGCCATTATTTCTACCTTCAACATAAAGGGAACATCTCCAAAATGTAATGACAGGGTTAAGCTCCTCATAAAAACCCCATACAAAGTTACATTCAAGGGATGTGGCATAATAGACATAGTTTCAGCTCTCAAGAGTAAAGATCATTCTACTTGATAAAGTGCTACACATTGTTTGCCAATTTATTGAGGAACTTGGTGTTGCAACCTAGGGATAGGACTGCTTAAGCTGAAAGGCCAGGCAGAATTGAAGGTTTCTAAACAAGGGGAATAGATGGAGAATATACAAATGCAGATCTGCTCTGCTGGGCAATGCCACAAGAAATAAAGAAGGCAGAAGAGAGAGGAAGACGGTCAGACTAGGAAATAAGAGGGATAGGAAAAACATAAGCCTCACACCCAAGAGAAACATGTCTCAAACATCAATGAGATCTGAATTCTTTTCAGCTTTCTTCTCTGCCTCTGAAAGTCCATGTACAGCCAATTTGTGCTCCACGTGGAGTAAATTGAACCTAAACTCACGTTCTAAGTGCTTAAGAGTTAAGATCCTTAATTTCTTCTAGGTGATTCTCACGATATTTGTATCCAAAGTCAGCCACAATTTCAGGGTCACTAAAGTTGGCAGCGGCTGAAATCACCTCATGAATTACATTTGTTTCAGCTTAAGGGGTCTTGATTACTGGCTGCTTTTAGCCAACGGCAATGAACTTCATCCAATTAAAAATTAGGAACGGCAGATTTGGAATTTGGCCACGCTTAAAGAAGATACACATGATATAAGTATTTTGTCAATTGGTTGCGGAGAAGACTATGCTAACCAGTTGGAGAGCCTAACTCTCCGATCATTAAAAATAATATAAAAATAAAATAATCTTCAACCAAAGAGATTCCCGTCGCTAAATTTCACGAGGTTTCCCTTTCCATCTGGGATATTGAAGACAATCTTGAGAAAAAGCTAAGTCTTTTTGACAATATTATTGTTTGATCTGAAACCTATATTGATGTACACCTGCTTGCTTTTAAGTAAGCAGAATTTACAATTTTTAAGAGGCAAGTAAATGAATAAAATAGGATTGGAGATCTATCTTGTTGGAATAATATACAAGAAATAGTTGAGCTGAATAGAGAGGAAGAATATCGGAGATATAGAGCACAGGTAAAAAAAATAGGCCCCATATCTTAGAGATTTGAATTTATACAGTATTTACTTTCTTCTTCTAACTCTAACATTCCAGGTACAACCAATTTACAGAAGTAAAGGAACCTTCTGGTAGCTCTGTTTTTTTTTTTTTTTTTTTCCTCTTAAAAAGAAGGGGATCAACACATTTCACCGCTCCCCCCTTGATGTTCATACACATGTATGCATGTATAAAAACCTCTAACTTCATGCATTAAGTCCCTTGAGCTTCGCACATCAATGTATGTGAAAAAGTGACTTTTCTAAGACTTAATTCCAACTAATTAACTGAATTTATAATGTATGAAATAGAACAAGAAGCTTCTTAATCTTCCCTAGTTCATTTCTGTCTGGGGATGTAACAATACCACCCACAAAGAGGAAACATAGAAGATATACAACAAGCTTCAAATTAGTTTAAAGTACCTGTGGACGCTCAACAGTGATTGAAACATCCTCACCATCTCTAGGACTAGAAGGGGCAGCCACCTGCTCTCCAGTCATACTGAAAATAGGAAGTTAGTTGGCAAAAGAATAATCGAAATAACAATGAATAACCTACAAATACACAATGTGCTTCTATACATACACACCATACACGACAAAAGATTGCTTATGCCTGCTCAAAAGATTGAAAATTGACACAGTGAACATGATTGCAACTGAAAAAGGGATCAAAAACTCTTACCTTTTAAGACCAAGAATATTGACTAGAGAATCAAAACCAAACAATTCCAATTTAGATTCTTGTCGAGGGCCACCGACTCCCCCACCAGTAGGCAATGACTGGTCTTTTGCATTCGAACCCATGTTTGGCAGCATGCTTGTCTTTACTTTCCTGAAAACATAAACCAGTTTTAAAAAAATATCTAAACAGATTGTGTTGAAAAAATCATGCAACGCCATATTAACGTGTGAATACCATTATAATGCATAGAATAAATAATTGTGCATATTCATTTGGGGATACTCACATTAACCAAGGATTAAAGACCTTGAACTTAAGTATCAATTTCACGTATGAGATTACATAATAGTAGCCACATCACTGCTTTTTGATGTCCTATACTTGTATATAATTTCTGTCTTTTCCATTATCTCCCAAGTCCTGTTGTTTAGGATCTTCTCCCCATAATTTGTGGACATGGACACGAGTATGGACATATCATAGTGGCTTAGTCTTATGTTCGACCTTTCAATGCATAAACACAACACACACATGTGCACATACATAATCCATAGTACATACATATATATGTGTGTGTGTCTTCATATGTACTTAGGGGAAAAGAATATATACAAGTACTTCAGGAAACATCAGTGATTACTTCCAGAAAACCTTATATTGCTTGTTGGCACGTCAATTCGGAATGCCTTTTCTGCATTACTAGCTGTGTCCCCAGTCATAGGTTTCTCGAGTACAGCATTTTTGAATGCAACTGTTTGAGCAGCAAATGTGGACCGGTTGAACAGACTTTTGAAACTGCAGACGGTATGTGCACTAAGAAACCTGATGTTGATTAACTATTTTCTCATACTACCTCTAGACCAAGTTAAGTATGTACTTCACTTCATAACACTTGTTTTTCCGATACCTTTAGAATTGAGTTACACCTGAAAATCTTAATATAGGCAGTGGTTGTTAAGATGGAAAATCCTAAAGAACTAAAAAAAATGTATGAGCTCTTGTAAAGGCCCAAAATCTTTGACCCATAAGGGGCTTATCCTCTTCTATGAAATAAGAGAAAGGAAGGTAGAGTTCACACTGCGAGAAAAAACACATGAAGTATGACATTCTGTATTATTTTTTTCTCATTACGGAAGCTGTAAGGATGGTATTTTATTATGTAAATATTCTCATTAATGATATCACAATAGGTTTGGCGAAAGAGATTAACTAGGAAAAGCAGATCTTATATCATTATCATCCAAGCTCAAACACCACCTAGAGAACTCAACCTTCCAATATGTGTCTCTCTCATCAAGTCGCTTAATGAGACTCCGATCCAACCCCCTCCATCAATCTAAAGTAGCCTCCAATATATATCTCAACCCATAGAAAATATTACTTAAAAAGACCCCAACAGTGGATGTTTAGAAAGAGAGAACTCTAGAAGCTCTATAGTTCCACCTCCAAATGCACAACAGCCAAGCCAAATATCTACAAGAGATCTTTATTCCACCCTCCCCATGTTATAATTCAATATTGGCATTTGTAGACAGTATTCTTGGTGCCCTTTGTCTTTTAGAAGTTCCCTTCCATAAATTTCAATCTTTTGGACTTCAACTGAAGTTCTTGTTACTGAAGTGTTGTGTTTCTTAGAATGATTATGATTGTAGCCTTTGAAGGATGTGGCCCTTTCACACCTCACTAAGACAGTAGGGCAGTTCTTTTTGGAGTTATAGTTCTTCTTTTGTTCTTTCGACACATACGTTCGGCATCGGAAAAGTGTCTAGCCTCCTTCCTCCAGTATTATTTCCCCTCTACCTCTAGGTGCATCCAAACAGATAATTATTCTAAGGCTAAATAAGTTACTTGGAAAATTGAAGATCTAACAAATAATGGTCTATTAGTTATAACATGAGTAGGGAAATCTCCTAGCACTTTCAGGGAGGAATGTTAGTCGGGTATTCGTAGTATAGGGCTGCTCTCCTGTCTTTCTCTCTTATATTCAATATCCTTCCTACGACAATACCACAAGATATCATTTAATACCATATTCAAATAGAAAATATCAGATTAATTTGATTTGTCTGCTCAAAAATATATATGTCCCTTCTAAATGGCACTTTGACTAAGAAACTTCACTTTTAGAGTCGTCTTATATCAAAAACTAACACTATTGCATTTTGATATAAACTTAAGAGGGAGTTAACTGTTATGGGAAAGATTACTGCTCAAATGCAACCTAGTCACTGTCCCGGCTACTTGCAGATGCCTACAATAACTCCTTTTCGCCATTCAGTTTGGTCGAACACAAGTTCATCACAATCCCCACTCATTCGTATCATTCTTTCTTTAGGATCCACATCGATTTGGTCTTCCCATCCTCTAGCAGTGTGGCATTGCAACTGCAGATTAGAACCCTTCTACTTTTAGAAAGAAAATATTCAGTCTTAACGGCCTAAAAGGAAACAAGTGAACAATTCTTGTGTAGGAACTTCATTTTCATCATTTGTATAACTTAAAAGCTGAAATTTTACTTTCAGGGTGTGTCCTGATCCAAGCAGAAAACCTAAACAAGAGAAATAAACTATTCACTGAAGAGTTTGATAGAATTTCATTCATAGCATTATTTATACTACAATAGCACTATCTTCAGTTCCTCATATTACCCATGTACACAAAAAGCAAGGAAAATAATGAAATATACATAAATACACCATGAAAGCAAGAGGTGGAAATTCATAGTCTTGAGCCATCGCCTATGACTAGAAGTTGAAAGTTCAAGATTCAGGTATTAAGAGCAAGAAAGAATCAAATGGGTACAATCAAAATTGAGAAAAAAAAAACCTAGAGTTGAAAAGAAAACCAACTTGAGGGGAATTTCACGATTGGGGAAGGAAGAAGATCCAGGTTCCAAAGATGACATCTCAAGAACAGCTCGATCATTGTCGTGGGCGACAACTGGGGTATACTTCCGACCGTGCCCTCCTCCTCCCGGAAATTCATTGTCGTCGGAACCCTCAATTTCTCCATTATCCATTGATATCCGGATCTAGACCAACACCAACAGATATATACACAGATTTGTGTTTCCGCGTATGTAAGTATAGGTATAGATATAGAGAGAGAGATCCAATTGAATGCGGGATTGGAGAGAAAGAGAGCTGACTGGTATACCACGAAGAATGAAAATGGACAAACACTATTGCAGAGAGAGAGAGAGAAACAGGGAGAGAAAGAAATGCCTATGAATGAGAGGGAGGGAGAGAGAGAGAGAGAGAGAGAGAGAGAGAGAGAGAGAGAGAGAATAACGATGGAAATTAGAGTTTTCTTACGGAAGTATCCTTTTTTTTTAACCGAAAGCAGCCAATTTTTTTATGAGAATTGTTATATAAACCCGTAAAATTGTTGATTAAACCCGTAGTAATGCACAAATTACAATTATGCCATCAAATGAAATTACTTTTCCACCCCTAATTCATACCCCCATTATCCCACCTTCTCCCTAATCAATTTTTCACCCATCTTCCCCACCTTCCCCATTTTTCACCATTAATCTCACCCTCTTCATTTTTTTTTTGCATAAAAAAATTACCTCCCTCCCTTTCCTCCTACTCTCATTTCTCAAACATCAAAAAATCACTACCTCCCTTTCCTCCTACATATAAATTTGTTAAACTTTTGGTTTTTTTCCGTTTTGCAAAAATTCGGCCAGTAGTGACCGAAATTCATTTCAGGTTCGGCCACCCCCGGCCGAAAATATTGAAAAAGTTCGGCCACACCCGGCCGAAATTTTTAAAAATTAGTCTATTTTGAAAAAGTTCGGCCACCCCCGACCAAAAATATTGAAAAAGTTCGGTCATACCCGGCCGAAATTTTTAAAAAGTTCGGCTCTGATTTGCCGAAATTTTTAAAAAGTTCAGTTGGTAGCTGTCGAACCACCCAAATCCAGAATTTTAAATGCAATCGAACCGAAAATCGAAATTTCTCACACTCTCTCTCTAAAAATTAGTTGATTTCTTCTTTTTTTCTTTCTCTCAAACTGATTCTCTCTCTTTCTCTCTCTAAAAATGGTGGTGGGTGGTGTGGGTGAGAGAGAGTAAATGAAAGGGTTAATGGGTGTGGGTGTGGGTGTGTGAGTGAGTGGGGGTATAAAGGGAAAAGTGAGGGGTTTGTTTTAATTTTTTGGGATTTTTTTAGCTTTACGGGTTTACTCAACAATTTTACGGGTTTATATAACAATTCTCTTTTTTATAAACTTCTTTTTCTTTTGTGCCCCTAGCAATGCCCATATTTTTCTGTTTTTTTTCTTTTCTTTTTTTTAAGGTTGTTCATAAATAAATTTTATAGGAAAATCAAGATTATTTAAATTTTTTTTAAAAAATACCCTTTGAAATTTAGTTATGTGCATTGCATATGAATTTTTTTTGAATTAATTTCATTTTAAAATTATAATTCCCAAAATAACTCACATTTGAAACTATTTTCTAAAGTGTTTTGTTAGGATACCCACCATAGGAGTATATTAACAAGTAATCCATTATTTTAGGACAAAAATGTCCACTATTTCATACATTGAACAAATAAATAAGGAGGGCAAGATTGTAATTTTAAAATCAAAGAAACTCCAATCTTCATCTCCTCTCCACACCGCCTCCTCCCCTCCTCTCCACCGCCTCATTCCCCTTTCCTAAACCACCATCGGCCCACTCACACCCCTCCCCTTTCTTCCTTCCTCTTCCGGTCACTTTTGACCTCCCCCTCCATCGGTCCCCATCTGAATCCATCTCCCCACTCCTTCTCCATCAGTTTGGTTCCTCGTCGCCTCCGTACCCCTTTCTTTATCGTCAACACCTCACTCACCAGCCCTTACAAACAATTAAATCTGGAAAAAAGGGAGAGGGAGAGCGAGAGCGAGAGAGAGAGAGGAGAGGGAGGGAGAGAGAGAATGGTTGATTTGGGAAGATGGAGGATTGAAGTAGTGGGGCCCATATGTGCTTGGTTAATTACTCACATGTCATTTTTAATTAACTTGCTACTTTGTAAAGGAAAGGGTGTTTTTGTAAAAAAAAAAAAAAATGGGTCACATGTTAGGATACTCCTATGGTGGGTATCCTAACAAAACCCTTTTCTAAAATGACCATATTTTTAAAACTCGCTGCATGGTGTAGCGATTTCAACATTTGACCGTTGAAACTCGCTACACCATTTAGCGAGTTGAGTTAAATCAAGATTTAAGTTATTGACGTTTAATACGTAATTAAAATTAATAGGAATCGCTACACCATGTAGCGATTTCACTCGGCCATGCAACTCGCTACATGGTGTAGCGAGTTTTAAAAAACCAGACTAGTACAGCGGCGGGTTACAAGCTATAAAGAAAGAAATAAAAAAAACCTAAGTCTAAGTAAAGGAGAAGGGAGAAAAAGAAAAAGTTTGTCATTGACATCATCAAATTCAAGCTTTTCACCATCCAATTTCGTCATTGTAAGTTTATATCCAAGTTTATCCTTCTTAATTGTTGATGATTTTGCTTTGATTTGGGTACTTGTTTTCTTTAAAATTAGGTTTATTCTAAAATAGGGTAGTTGAAATTTTGGGATTTTGAATTAAATTTCTAAGCTATTTTAAGCACTTTAAAATTAGGTTTTTGCTTTGATTTTGGTATACGCTTTAATTTTGGTTTGAATATATTGAAATTATTAAGATTTTCTTGAATATTAGTGTTGTTATTGAACTCAATTTTTGATAATTTGAACTCAATAGTTGATATTTTTGAACTCTATTGTGGTATATTTGAAATTTTGGGATTTTGAACTCAATTTGTAAACTCAATTTTGGAGAAGTAGAAATAATTTTTATTGATGTTTCAAAGTTTCTATGTATTTATTTGATATTGAAATGGGGTTTCTTTTGTTGAAACAGATGGATACCTTCATTGATCATGGGCCTATCAATAACTCTGTTTTGACTTCACATGAGGGCCAGAGAGCTCGTTTTATTTGGGCCGGACAGCAGGTTGCTAGTCCGCTTTCATTTCGTCGTTGTGCCACATTGCCGGATAGACTAGCGCCGAGGATATTGTCGAGATTAGCCGAGAGTGACTCAGTGGGGTTCATTATATAAGGAGAATTCAATACGATTATGGGTTGCTGGAGGCATTGATTGAGAGATGACGTTCGTAGACCCATTCATTCCACCTCCTGATTGGTGAGATGACTATTACCCTAGAGGATATCGGCATGATTTCAGGGTTGCCGATTGATGGGGATGTTGTTACTGATGCTGACATTCCACCACTTCTAGACTGGCGGGTGGTATGTCACGATCTTTTAGGGGTTGTACCATCTCCCGTAGATATGGATGGGAGTAATCTCAAGCTAAGGTGGATTACGAGTCAGTTTCCATATTTCCATAACCTCACTGATGATACTCCCGAAGACATTGTGGATATGTACACACGGGCATATATCATGCTAGCATTGGGTTCTACGGTGATTCTTGATCGTACGAACAACAAGGTTAAGTTGTATTATTTCCCACTACTTCGAGATATTTTGAGGGTCTGGATGTATAGTTAGGGTAGTGCTTCGCTGGCTTTTCTATATCGAGAGTTGTGTATTGCAACTAACCCTCTGATGAGCCAGTGCGGTTGATTTCTCAGCATTTTACAGACATGGTTATCTCATTTTAATGTGCATTATGTTGTTGGTTTTAAGTTTGATTTCAAATTATCGGCATTATTTATAGTATTTGATTTATATTTTATTGATATAGATTTGGGTTTGGGCTTGAGAGCGGTTACTATATGTGCAACCTGAAATTCGAAGCCGAAATACTGATTCGGCACAATATCACATGCCACTGGGATGCAGTATACATATATCATACATTATTTTCTCGTCGTTATAGTTTTTTTTTTAACTTTTTCTTATAATTATTATTTTTATGAAATTTCAGGTGGACCGGATCATCATTGTATATCAAGGAGGTTACTACCCATAACTTGTGAGGCTATCGTGATCAGCTGGCCAAGCTAACGGATAATCAGGTTGTGTGGCAAACTTTATAGAGAAAGACAAGCTTCGGCCTACTGCTATTAGGGACGGGCCGTATGGATGGCGCGGGTCCCTCGTATATGCTTTGAGTGACACTTGTCGGATCGTGTTTTGAGACTGTTTAGCATTCTGCAGGGGGTCACAGAACCTTGCGACACTTGAGGTACTTGCACTGAGTTAATAGGCGTGGAAACAATCTTGTGATTTGAATCGACCGTCATCAACAATACATTGCACTTTGGGGACAGCGGCGGAACTTACTGGATGTGGAGGTCCCAGACTTTCACGTTATACATTACACTGATCCATGTATGATATGGTTTCGGAGCATAATGTGCATGTTTGTGAAGAACCCCTTTCATATAGAGGATGTTGGATACCTGTCGGTTGCCCCTTTCCTATATGGCATAGTAAATATTTAAAATTTTCATTATTTTAAAAAAAAAAAAACTTATGTCTCATTCTTTTTTTTTTGCTATAAAAACAGGTGCAAAACCTTCAACGTATGCATATCACCAATGATGAGCAGCAACATATGTCGTGTCCGCAACAAGCTGAGATGCGGAGGTTCATTAGTTGTAAGAAAACATTTATCGATTTTCTATATGTTTTTTTAAGTTTTTATTTGGATGTTTGTTGTATGGTATTTTAAGTTTTTGTACAGTTTAGTATATTGTTTTGAGACTTTAGTACATGTGTGCAGGTGTGTTTTATGGTATATTGTACAGGTTTTACAGTTTGATATATTGGTTTTGGTATATTGTACAGGTTGTAAACTTGGGTATATAGATTTTCTGTGTGCAGGTGGGATTACAGCAGTTTGTTGCTGCTGTAGGAGTCACTGCAAGTGAACTCGCTATACGGTGTAGCGAGTTCAATGAAATCGCTACACCGTGTAGCGAGTTCACTTGCAGTGACTCATACAGCAGTAGCAAACTGTTGTAATCCCACATGCACATAGAAACTGAAACTGAATTCAAGTCAAACTAAATCCAAATGAAAAACAAAGTCATATTCAAACAACAAACAACACAAACTGTATAAACAATCAAAATAATATCCAAAACATACTCAAATAAAATCCAAATGAAATACAAAGTAAATCTAACAACTCAAACATAAATTACATGGAAAACATTCTTCTACTCCCTAATGTTTGGGCAACTTCAACGATTGTGGCCTTTTTGTTTGCATGATGAATACTGAGTATTCCGTTTATCTGCTTGAAAGTCCATACAGTTTCGGAAGCGTCTTGATCTAGGCCGTCCGGACTTCGCAGAACGTCGAAGGTGGGGATTAGGGAAAAAGCGTGGCCCCAAACCATCCACATCCCAATAGTTCTCATGGTGGATTGGTTCAAATGTTCCCTTCCATGTCTTGTAGTACTCACTAATGGTGTAAAATGGAGAAACGAAAGAACGACCATCAAGATGTTGTGCATGTCAACATGCAAGAAGATGGGAACAGGGCATGTGATAAGCAACTCATTTACCACATGTGCAGGTACGCTCATTAAATCGGACAATTTGGATATTTCAACCTTTATCACCCTGACGTGCGGTTGTTACTTGATCCACCCCCATCTCATGAGTGTTGAACCTCATTACCTAATGTGTCATACCTTTCTCGCTATTTTTCAACTATTGGTAATGAACTTTCTGGCTGAATTGGTGTAGGGGATTGATGTTAGGGTTATCAGTATTACCTCCTAAGGCATTAAGTGAAAATCCATGTCTTACTTGAAAGAACTCCACACAATGGTATAAGGAAGTTTCAACAATTGATGTTATTGGCATCCCATGGGCTCCATTGGCCTTCATAACATCATTGAAAACCTCAGACATGTTATTAGTTATAATGCCATATCTGTAACCACCATCGTGTGCCAATGTCCATTTTCTGGCATCTAAATTCAGACACCATGCAATTACCTCGGGGTTAAGTGAACGGATATTGTATAAGGTAGATTTCAATTTTCTATCTCGACTTGCTTTACCCGCTCTCCAAAACAGATACTTCAAACCTTCTACTTTATGCTTATACAAGAAATTTGCTCGCATATGTCTCAAGCAATATCGATGATGCACATTTGGCCACCACGTATCTTCCGCTATAGTCTTAAGAATGCCGTGATGACGGTCAGATATCAATCATACTTCACGACTCTTTATAATATGTCTGCAAAGAAGATATAAGAACCAACGCCAGTTCGTCCAGTCCTCTTTTTCAACAACAGCAAATGCAACAGGAAGTATACTGTCTTGGGCGTTAACACCCATGGCAATCAGTATTACCCCTTTATATCTACCATGAAGGAATGCTCCATCAACAGAAATGACATGCCGACAATGAAAGAAAGCTTCAATGCAAGGCCCAAATGCCTAGAACACCCGTTGAAACATTTGTAATTCACCCACAACAAGAGGAGGATAAGTATACTCAACAATTGTTATGGGTTGTATTTTTGGATGGCTGCTCAGACGCGGGGTAACCTTATATAAGATTCCTCCCAATCTCCAAAAACCTCTTCAATGCCTTTCTGCTTTCCACACCATGCCTTCTTATAGGTAATTTCCTTTCCAAACATATTACTGATGTGTGCAACAATAACTCCGACATTTACATCTGAATCGGCGATAATAAGACTAACTACTTACCGATCGAGCAATAAACTTTGCATCTAGGTTGGGGTGATCTCGACTTTATCCAGAATATAAACAGCAATGAGCAGCCTTATACTTGGTCACTTCCGAATAGTCAAACTTCCTCCTACTCACACGAACATAAAAATTGCATGGAAAATTTCAATAGACATTAAATTACCCATGTGTGAGTTGTGCTCTTTTTTATCCTGAACCGGCGATTGATGCGAATATGGTACCTTTTTATATCAAATTGCGTCTCGTTCTTGCCATAAAAGCGTATCCCTTTAGCAATTTTATTTTTCTCCGGATCCCAAACTGGAAAACAAGGTTCATTATGGTAATCAATGAAGCCTTCTTCTTGTCGAGCAGAACAACCAATATCACTGTAAAAAGGATAATCTGCACTCTCATACCTTCGATTTCCCGGCGCTTTATAATGAACCAAATGTGTTTCCACGTTATCATCAATCGGCCAATCATCACCCTCTCCCAAATTGACATCATAATCACTACTACCCTCCTTATATTCATCATCAACATCGTCTAGAATTGCATTTACATCATTGTCTTCTTCTTCTTCTTCTTAATAATCTACATCATCTTCAGAATTATCATCATCAACTGGATCATTTGGGCATGCGATGTTACCATAATTTGAAGTTTGAGTTGATACAAGTATTTGTGTACTTGGACCAACCCCTGCATCACAGTTACAACTTGGTGAATACCTATAAATGGTCTCTGTATGCAGTATTTTAAACTCTGGATAACGTCGATTTTCAATCAATTTTACAACCACATACAGCTGCAAATTACACATCCCCCCAAATTTAGCTAAAACATCGAACATTCCATACACTCATCATCTTCAATACGAAAAGGAAAGTACTCACCAATCCCGCTTTCAAAAGTATGAGGACATATATAAATGACTTCCAAATCATATTATGACCGATCTAAGCCCATCTTTTTATATAATTTATCAATCAACTCATTATATCTCTATCGACAGTTAGCTCTAATTGCATATTTTTGCCCTTTTTGAAAATGAGTACCATCAAATGGTTGTTCATAATCACCTCCCCAATAGCACATGAAAATGATTGAACCCCCGTTCATCTTTAACCCTACATTACGAAATCAAAGAGTTAAAACCTAAATAACAAAATCCTAACATTTATATATATAATATACTAAAACACATTACAAAAAACTTAAATTTATATATCTAAATACAGGTGAAAACAATGAATAAGATAATGTTAATTTACATTGATTCTTGTTTTTCAACGATTCTGAAATTGAATGATGTGAAGATTTGGATTTTTTTTTTTTTGAAAGTAAGTATGAGAGAATATGAGAATAAAAATGGATCTAGATCTGGAAACCTTATCTATGGGAAAAATGCATTTGTAAACTCGACACACCATGTAGCGAGTTATGTGTAACCGTTGAAACTCGCGACATGATGTAGCGTGTTTTGTTTTGTTAATTACAGATAATTAATTCAAACGGTTCAAACAGTTAACATTGATTTTATTAAACTCACTACATGATGTAGCGAGTTTCAACGATCATATGTTGAACTCGCTACACCATGTAGTGAGTTCAAAAAAGATGGTTATTTTGAAAAATATTTTCAAATATAAGCTATTTTGGGAATTATAATTTTAAAATGGAATTAATTTAGAAAAAAAATCATTGCATATGCCAACTTAACGTAAAAATAGGCTAAAATATGTTTAGCCCCGCAAAGTATACACACATTTTCACTTTATAGTCTCGCGCAAATTTTGTTCCAAAGTGGCACTTTAGTTATCCCTTAATTCAACTTTACACCCTAGTAACGAAGTTAGATATCTGACGGAATTAGCCATGTGCGTATCAAATGAGGGCTATAATGGTCATTCTCTTTTTAACTTTCTATTTCCTTTGATTTATAATTCTAATAACAAATTTAATATTAGTTTTATTTATTAATATAAATAATACTAATATTAAAAATAAAAAATTATTATTATTATCTGAAATAAATATTTGATGTCAAAAGTGAATACCTTGCTCCAAATATAAAATATATTATGATTTTAAATATTATCATCATATCAAACAATGTAAAGAAAATGTATAAATAAACAAAAACAAAAACAAAAGCAAAAGCAAAAGCAAAATTATTGTCTCAAATTCATCCCCCAAATCCCGACCCACATTACTTTGTTCATCTTCCCCTCCCTACTCACCACTCTCCCATACACCGTCAATGACCCCCACCCCCCCCCCCCAATTTCTCCCTTTTTCCTTTTCCCGCATCACAACTCCCCCTACCCACCTTTTAGGGTGTGCTTTCGAATTTTAAAAACAAAAGAAACGAAAAGAAAATTGAGGAAATCTAAACTAATTTTCTTTCTAATCTTGCTTCTGAAATTTTTTTTGGAAGGAAATTTTTTGAGTATTTTTCTTCTACACAATTCTCCCAAAAGTGAGAGGAAATAGAAGGAGATGAAATCTTATAAAACAAACTTTTTGATATACCTATTTTATAATCTCTCCTTTCCTTTCATTAGTGGTAAGAATATAGTTATACTCCCTCCGTCCCAGCCCACTTAGGAAATTTTAAAATGGCACGGAAATTAAGAAATATTATTATAGTATTAGGAGAGAGAATGAGTGGAAAAAGTGTTGTGAGTGTGAAAAAATAAATAGGAGAGAGAATGAGTGGAGGGAATAGTAATTATAATGGTGTTGTGAGTATTAAAATAATGTAGAAGAGAGAATGAGTGGAGAGAATAGTGATTTAAGGTTTTCATTTTGGAAATTCTTAAGTGAAGTAGGACGCCCAAAATGAAAAGTTTTCTTAAATGAGGTGAGACGGAGGGAGTATATTTTTTCTTTCCATTTCCTTCCTAATTCAGGAGGACCTTGAAAAGAAATTAAATTCCTTCACTTCATATTCCTTCCCTCCCCTTTCTTTTCTCTCCCCCTAAAACTCGAGAGCCTGGGAAAAAATCTTTTCTCTATTTCTTCTTTACCTTAGACCATCTCCAATAGCGACGCCATTACTGTGCCAACTCCAATTTGGTGCGAGATCCCTCCTCCAACAACGACGCCAAAACTCTCGCTATTTTGGCGATTCCTTGAAGATGCACCAAATTTGGCGCAGGTAATTTCTTGCGCATCTTTTTTTTTTTGTTGAATATCGTCGTCTTTTTCATCGTTGAGCTCCCTCTCTCTCTTGGGCTTCATTAATTTGCATCTGTGCGGTGGATCTAGAAGCTTTTACAGTTTTTTTTTTTTAATTACTAAATTCCTCCTTTGTCTCAAAATGAATTATCAAATTTTTTATTTGAGACGGAGATGGTATATATTTTTAATTTAATATTTATTATTTATATTATGAAATTTATTTATTTTTCATTTAAGCAAAATTATCCAATTTGTACCATTAATTTTTTAAACAAAATTATAAAAAATTGAAAATGTGTTAAAATATTGAAGATGAAATAAAAAACATGAATTAATTAGAGAAACTCACTTGAAATACAAATTTAAAATACAAACACAAATAAAAATATATTCAAAGTGGAAATACAAATTCAAATAAAAATTACAAAAACAAATAACGTGAAATTGAAATCATTTTTATTAATATGATAACATACTATTTAATATAATTAAGTTTGAATAATATTAAATATGATTAATGAAAAACATTTTAATTAAATGAAATAATAAGAATATTCTGTAAAGATTCTTATTTGTAGCAAAATTTGAAGGTAGCTGTTGGAGATAGTGTAAGAAATTTGGTGTTGAAATTGCACCTGTTTTGGTGCAAATTTTGAAGCAAACTGTGTTGGATGGCCTTAGTGTCGTTCCCACTTGCCCATCTCACCCATTCTGGTGCTGGTGACTTATTCTCCGGCTGCCATCTTCTCGTCGTCGTTATCATAGTTCAGCGATGTCATTTTTCGTACAACATTGTTCGTCATCCCCTTCCACTTCTCAATCACCCTCCATTCGGGTTCTTTTCGAAATCGGATCCACACCTCTTTCTTTCTAAAATTAGATTGTAGATATGGATCTGGTTTTAAAATCAGATCCACCCCCTCTTTTTATATTTACGGGCTTTACAAAATTTTAGGTATTTCTTTATTTTGGACAATCATGATGGATATACAGTTTTGGTGTTTGCGGTGGTCAGATTTGAGGAGAAATTGTGGTGAGTAGATTATGGTAGAATGGTGGTGGTGGTGGAGTTGGGTTGGAGAATGATCAACAATTAATTGACACATATATCCTTCTCTAAGGGCAATGACCAAAATAGCCCTCATCTAAAACATGCACATGACTGATTTTTCGTTAAATTTTTAACTCCGTTAAGTATTAGGGTGAAAAGTGGGATTGAGAGTGCCACCTTGAGACAAAATTTGTGTGAGCGTGCAAAGTAGAAATGAGTTTATACCTTGGGGAGGGGGGGGTTAAATGGGTTTATACCTTGAGGATTAATTAAAGTGCCACCTAGAATCTATAGTATAAATGGCACCGGTACTATGAACAGTACTATGAACAGTGCCAAATTAAATTTTTCCATTTTGCCCTCACTAAGTTGTCCCTTTTCCATTTTGCCCCCCTTTTTTTTAAATAAAAAAAATAAAAAAAAATATCACGTGTTTTCGGACACGGATTTTTACTAGTTTATGTATAAGGAGAAGCTTTTAATTATATGACTTTGCATTGAAAATGTTGTAGGAAGACATGCAAATCTCTTTCAAAGTCAAACCTACTAATTTATGTGTTTGAATTGAAAAATCTACATGTTTTCAAAGTGAAGGTTCTTATTCTAAAAATGGAAAATATTTTGAAGACAAGGGATGTGAAGAAAATATTATAAATATAGTTAAATGAAAATTTAATAAATGTAGTTGGTCAATTGACGTTAGTTACAACTCGATCAAATATTAACAACTAAATATTGCAAGAAAGTCAAATCCTTTTACTTTTCTCTCGATATGTAATTTTATCAAATGCTTAACCTTTAAGTTTTCAAAAGCAAATTTAATGAGATGTTTATTTTCCATTTCACGTTTCCAAATAATAAACCTAAATAATCAAATAGTTACACTACATAAGTATGTCCTAAACTCATGTACAATGCATGCTTGTTCATGATCATCGTAGCATCTAAGCTCGATTATAATGCCCAAAATTAGTGGGTGTCATCTAGATCAAAGCAGCAAGCGACGGATTTGTACAAGGCTCGAGAGAAGCCAGCGCTAACATAACGTGTTTTAAAACCCCGTTTTTTAGATTAAAAAAACGCATTTTTTTTATGAGATTTTGACATAAACTCTAATTATTCTCATAAAATTAATATTGAAACTAATTTTTTGAGTGTGTAGTGGCTATTATATAAAAACAGCAGCAGGAATGAGACGGCTGCTTCCATTTAATTTAAACTAAATTTTGCCACCCATTTCATTTGTATATATAAAAATGTTAGAATTTGGTGTCTTTGAATCATAGGATAGAAGTTGATTTGAAGAAGAAGTCCAAGATACAAAGTTCAAATTTGATTTGATGTCTGAGTTCGAAAATAAGAAGAATTTGAAGTTGTTTTGGAAACAAGAAGAAAAAATAGGAAAGTAGTATGCGCCTATTAAGCGGCCGAATAGGCGATCAACGAGGTGATCGGGCACAATGCGGGCAACAAGAGGCCGCACGAAGCTTCTACGGAGCGCTTATCATAAGGCACAATGCGGGGGTCAAGACTCAAGAGGACGCATGGTGCAGATTTCTGATGTGGGTTGGGCCTTGGCCGGCTTGGGCAACAAGCAAGATCAGTATTGGAAACTAGTTTCCTTGAGCGGTTTGGGACCCCTTTTGACCTAAAGATTTGAGAGTATAAATACTCGCCTTGTCCTTGTCCTGCAGTGTGAATTATTCTAGTGTGATAGAAAAATCAATAATTCTAAAATTCGCGCTAGTGATTTCTTTGGGTTCCTTAAATTATCTAGCGTCGTTTGGAGCAGTTCAAATTCGTTCTCATCCGGTTCTCTAAATTAAGTTTTTGCACATTTGTAAATTCTTGTGATCAAGAATTCGTGCATATATAATTAGAGATTGTAATTAGTGATTTTCTATATTAATAATAATTGTTTTCCCTATGCCTGCTTGTGTACGTAGCCAAGTTAGTGAACCACGTAAATACTTATGTTTGCCCGTGGACGTAGCCAAGTTAGTGAACCACGTAAATACTTATGTTTGCCCGTGGACGTAGCCAAGTTTTTGAACCACATAAATACTTATGTTCGTGTGCTTGCGTATATTGTGCGTATATTGTGATTGTCATATTTTCTAATACTTGTTTTTCAAAAAAATAAAAAATTACACTAATTTATTTTCCCCTTTTAATAAGGGAAATGCTATTGCCTTTTTACAAAAAAAATAAAAAATAAAAAATTGCCTCCGCTACCTGAACTAGGAACAACCAAACACAACCCCTCCCCCCCAAAAAAAAATAAAAATATATTTTTTTCATATGAAGCATCTATTAAAGAAATTAACCAAGTAGCAATTTTCACATACATTAATGCATGCACAACGTAACGCAGCTAAACATGCCTCAAAATTGAGAACATGCTTAGGACTAAACTCAGTGTCACCAAACTCTACACAACTTTCTACTACCTAGCTACAAACAATGTCCCATTTCTTCATTAAAAAAAAAAAAAACTGGTTAACAAATTAATCTCAAAATCACCAAGAAAATTCTGCTAAGCAGCGACATCAAACGCTTGAACATAAGCACTAGAAAACCCCATTAAGGCTCGGAACACATTAGGCAAGCTCGTTTGTAAGTTATTCAAAGTCATAGCGCGTGTTACCTCAACCGAGTTAAGGTACTTGATTTTCTCCTCATCAACTTGTTTCTTCAACGCTTCAATTTTAGCTCGTTTAAGTGATAATGGATGCTTTGTATTTGCCAAAGATTGCCCATCTTCTACCGTAATATTACGGTCAGACTTTAGCTCCATTTCAGATAGTAACATTGATTCCCTTTGGAGTTTCTTCTCTAACTTACCAGATCTTTTCTTCAAGTTGACTTCTTCGCCCTGCTGCAAGACTATGGAGTGGATAGCTGACAAAAAACTCTTAATGGCTTCTGCAGCTGCCTGTAAAAACACCATAACCAGAAAACTTCCGGTCAATATATAGCTAGTTGGATTGTTTCAATCAATAATAGAAAGCTGGGCATGATTTTTCACATTTAAAATGGGGCTTCTGGTCATTTCATACAATAATACATATATTTTGATAATGGGTAGGGAGGCGATATCTACATATTTTTTAAAAAATTTAATTAAGATGACTTGGATCTTAAATAAGTATGGATACTACTTAACGATTACTCAAAGAGAGATTCTTGACTTAAGCTGGTTAAAATAGAATGGACGCTTACTGATAGAATGTAAATTTATTTAGATATGTATAATCCTATGTAATCATACGTAATTATACATATCTATATTTACATTCTATCACTTATTTCCGTGGACACAAAAGTCAAGCTTGGAAACTCGGCAGGGGCGCCATATGATCGAGGATCCGAATCATTATCGCAGTTTGGCAGCAGCATTGCAGTATCTTATACCTTCACACAGCCGGACTTTAGCTATGCCGTTCAGCAGGTATGTTTGCATATTCATGATCCCAAACAGGAACATATGGCGGGACTCAAGCGTATTTTACGCTATATTCAGATGACTCTTGAGCTCGGGCAGCATCTCTCAAAAGTCCCCTTGTGCTACACTCACGGCATATACAGATGCGGACCGGGGCGGATGTCCTGATACACGCCGCTCTACGTCCAATTATTGTGTTTTTCTGGTATAACTTGATTCTTGGTCCTCTAAGACACAACCCACACTGTCTTGTTCCAGTGACAAGGCAAAATATCGAGGCGTGGCTAATGTTGTAGCCGAATCATGTTGGCTACGAAATTTATTGCTCGAGCTCTGAGTTCCTATTTAGAAAGCTTCCTTGGTGTAATGTGATAATATTAGTGTTATTTATTTATCGGGAAATCCAATCCAACATCAACGCACAAAGCATATTGAGTTGGATATATTATTTGTCCGTGAGAAGGTCGAGAAAGGTCAGGTTCGTGTGCTTCATGTTTCGTCCTGTTTTCAGTTGCCTGACATTTTTACTAAGGCTTCCGCGGGTAATATTTGATGATTTTCGGAACTGTCATAACCCGTTTTTTTAAAAAACTTCCTTTATTAATTATATTGCCTCCTTTAATTAATAAATACTTATTTTATTAAACTGATATTTTTTTCTTTTATTAATTATTTATTCCCTAATACTAGTTAGATTAGGAGTGTGGGCTCAGTTTTTAAATCGGGCTTAGAAAATCCTTTAGGGCTTGGAAAACCCAATTAACTAAGGATTAGAAAAACCCTACCAATATATATATTTATACTTTCCCTAACCCTAGAGACCTAAAATAAAATTCTAAACCCTAGCAAGAAAGAGAGAGGGAGGCGGCAATAGAGAGGAGCCGAGAGAGAGAGGCCGAGCCAAGAGGAGAGGCTGCCGGAGGAGGAACCGGCCGGACCTAGGAGAGAAGAAGGAGACTCTTCTTCATTGCTTGGAACATCATTAAGGTAAAAACTAAATCCTTTTGTAGTATTATTCCTAAAACCCTAGAAATCTTGGAATGAAAAATTAGGGTTTTATATTATTATGGAAAATTAATAAGTTTCTTTATCTAAGGAGGATATTAATGGAAGAATGAATGAACCCTAATGAAACTAGGGTTTCTTGAAGCTTGTAATCAATGGGTTGGCCTAATGTTATTGCATGCTAAGTTGTAAAATTAAAATTAAGAAGTTGGGGGGGGGTGTAGTTGTGTGTGTGCCGTGTGATTATGGTGTGCGTGTGTGGACTGTGTGCGTGTGTGCAGTGTGTGTGTGTGCGTGCGTGTGTGTAGGTGTGTGTGTGTGTGTGCATGTTACTATAGCGTGTGTGTGTGTAGCAACCGTGTGCTGTGACTGGTTTGTTTATGTGTGTGTGCGTGTGTGTGTGGGAGAATTAGGGTTTAGTGTGTGTTTTAGTATGTGTTTTAATGCTGAGAAAGGTGAGTTAGTGCGTGTAAGAGAGATTAAAAAGGAAGTAATTAAGGGTTGAACCTAGAAACCCTAAGGATGATTGATAAACCGAATGGGGTAAAAGAGCAACCGCTAGGAGAGTTAAAAGATATTAACTCTAGATTTATCAAGGCTGTTTAAAGATGAGTTTTGGGTTAAGAAAGTAAGAATTACTTATGCCCTAAGAGAATCTTTTGCATGGTTGTAGATTCGTGCAAGGAGTAATTGCAAGGAAGCGCAAACGATTAAGGTAAGGGATTACGTTCCATAGCGTTTGATCGTTTTCATTTCATTTGTGTTAGGATTCCTAAATTTCATAAAGTATATGCTACCAAGTGGCCGGTAGTGATTTGTATTCCTTTGATGTGAGCGTTTTCTTGGAATATCTTACCATTGATACGTTTTGTTCAATGTGTATCTGTGTTGATTGAAATTGATTTATGTGTTCTCGTATCTTGAACACTATATATGATATTATTTTGTCCAATTAATGAGGACTTTATATGATTTTGGTCTAGACGGTTTGAAATGACCATAATGTTGAATAAATGGGTCTAGACAGATTGAAATGACCTAAATGTTAAATGAATTGGTCTAGACAGATTGAAATGACCTCAATGTTGAATAAATGGGTCTAGACAGATTGAAATGACCTTAATGTAGAATGATTTGGTCTAGACAGATTGAAATGACCTTAATTCTATATATATGATTATCATGATGCATCAGAATAAGGGAAAGCTCTGATAAAGCGTAGGGAACCTTATTCAACGATCGCCTGAAAAGGTGTATCGGAGTCACCTAGATTAAAGGTGCACAAGTACTTGGAATTGACGGACATATGTGTATAAAATCTCTATCTGTTATTTGTAAAAGTGTCACCACTTGTTATTTGGAAAAGTATCTTTCATTGTCGTTCTCAGTACCTGAACTACTTATTGTACATGTTATGCTTTCGTTGATATATTATTAAACTCCGTTTGTTCCAATCGTCTCTTCTTAGGAACCGAAGAGACCCTGTATGAACTTACTGAGCTTTGTTCGCTCACCCTTTCATATTCCTTCCCCTCCCAGGTAATAAATGATTGGAGTGGATTGGCTGCTTGTTTGGTGGATTAGCGGCTATTGGAGTTCGAGTTTTTATTGTTAGAACATTAAGTATTTCGTTGAGCTAGTGGACTGTACTAGCCGTAGAAAATGTTACCGTTTTCAGCATTTAAGTTATTTCAAATTGTGGTTAGTTTTTAAATTATGGTTTTAGTAGCCGTTGGAAGTTATTTTATTATCAATTAAGTATTATTATTATTTATGGATTTTGGGGTCATTACAGGAACAGTCTCAGCATACGGCCTCCTCCCGCTTCGACCGCGGGGGTATGATAGAATGTAAAATAGATATGTATAATCTTACGTAATCTTACGTAATTATAGGTGATATGTATATCCCTTAAGTTTAGCAAGTATATCTCCTAGGCTAATAAGGAGATTGGATTGAGATCCTAGAAGATAGGAATCACATGTATATATATGCTGCGCATTGGAATAAAGAAGTCAAGGGATTGAATTCCTTTACTCACAACATTGACCAACATATATAAGAAGATTGATTTTCAGACATCAGACCCACCCCCACCCCCCACCCCCACACACACACAAAAAAAAAAAAAAAAACAAAAAAAGAGTGTTACTATTAAAAGAAAGTAATATACAAGGCAAAATTAAATTTGTACCTAATTATTTAGATGGTAGTTGAGTACAAACAATGATGCAATGATAGTTGCAGCATGTAAATATATAGAGCATGGATTACATTCCATATTTGTATAACATATGATTATGATCTAATATTAATATCAACAGGAAGACAACATGCAAGGAAGAAGTTGACTTCAAACGTATTGATACACCATTAGAAGTACTACCAATAACAATTTTTAAATTTTCATTTGTATAATTACCTTTCCTTAATTTTTAATCAAAGTTCAATCAAATCAACCACAAAAAATAGGACTATATTTATGGGATGGAGGGAGCATGAATATATTGCCAAGCTAGCTGCATACCTTATCAGGTAACCTGTCAAGACCGAGCTGCCATTTCTCACAAAGCGCATGCACTGCCAATGAACTACTGTTCTGTTGACAGTCATCCGCAAGGTGGTTGGTGAGTTCAATCCACTTGCTAAATGCTTTTACGTACTCACGTTGATATTTCATCAGTTTGCAAAAACTGTTATACCAATAGGCAACCTCACATTTTAGCTGAGCTGCAGCCTGGCAGCGGTAATCAGTAGTGGGGTCCACGCTATTCTGAAGAGCAAGATGATTGGCTTGCTGAAATATATGGTTTTGAACCTGGTGGCACTGGTACATTGTCTGCCACATGTGCATAAGCCTGCAGATTAACTTTGTTAGAAAGAGAGAAGACTTTGAAAGAAAGCACGAGTATTTCACTACTTCTGCAAACACATTAGCGTTACTCCCTCCGTCCCTAAATGAGTGTCAAATTTTGTCTTTAAAAGACAGTTTGGAAAAGATGACTTTCAAGCAATTTTTTAGTAGCAAATAATATATGCAAGCACCCTTACTGTCCACTTCATAGACGATGATACTCCCTCCATCCCGGAAAGATAGCCTCATTTTATTTTGGTGGTCAACTCAATTGAACTTTGACCAAAAGTTTGGTGAAAATTTGATTATCCTCATGAAATTATAAAAACGATTATTGATGTAAAAAATGTTAATGATAGCATTCTTTGTAGTACAACAATAACATTTTTTTTTTGGATTTCATTAAGATAATCAAATTTTCGTTAAAGTTTGGTCAAAGTTCAAGTGAGTTGACCACCAAAAACATAGTATGACTATCTATCCGGGACGGTGGGAGTATTTGTTTAGGGTGAGCTTAGTAACTTCCTTGAAAATGGGCACTCTTTTAGGGACATAGGAAGTAGGAAAAACTCAATTGAACAGAGTGTTTATAAATCTCATCTCTAAGCCAAAACTACGCAACTTCGAACCATTTTGTGATTATTTATTGCACTGTAAATCATGGATGAGTTGATAAAACATGTGCTTTCATTATTGAAGAGTAAGTGAAATAAATTTTACCCGGAAGTTAATGCAATTAGCTGTGGAAGTAGCTCATCGTTTATGAGGTTTGATATGGATGAACAAGTCCTGCTGATTGATTGCTGTAGACGTACTGTGTCAGATTGCAAGCTTTCAACATTTGATCGAGTTTTCTCACACTTGGTCAAATCATGGTCTGCTTCCTCTTGTTTTTGCAGCAGTAACAGTTTCCTCTCATGCTCCAGTTTGGTGATTTCTTCCTCCTACAGAAAAAAATTATCATTGGAAAAGGAATTCTTTTAGAACGGTCGAAAGTGAACAAAAAAACATATCTTTGAATAGTAAAGGTTAAGAGAATTAGTGCCTCAGTGTCCATTTCTACCACTATCACATGCTGCAACCTATGAACCTAATAAGCAACTTCGTAGATGCAAACATATACGAAGCACACAAATCTACAATATTCTTCGTTGTTTTTCATTTCATCCCAACAATGTGGCTGTAGTTTAGTGGTAAGAATTCCACGTTGTGGCCGTGGAGACCTGGGCTCGAATCCCAGCAGCCACAAGCTTCATCTTTGTTTTTATCTTATATTTTACGACTCATGCTAGCCGACCCCAAATCATTCTGGGACTATGGCTTTGTTGTTAATGTTGATTCACTTTGACCCTAAATGAATGTCTGTTTTTCAAACTTTTCTGTGCCTAAATGGAAGTTCTTTATCTGGAAAAGAAAGCAAATAAAAAGGGAATTTGAGGTAAATTCTTCTCTTTTTTTCCGCCACAAGCTTTTTTTTTTTCTTTTTTTTTTTTTACGACTCATGCTAGCCGACCCCAAATCATTCCGGGACTATGGCTTTGTTGTTATTGTTGATTCACTTCGACCCTAAATGAATCTGTTTTTCAAACTATTCTGTGCCTAAATGAAAGTTCTTTATCTGGAAAAGGAAGCAACTCAAAAGGGAATTTGAAGTAAATTCTTCTCTTCTTTTCGTCACGTTGTAAGAGGGAGTGGCTGCTTAATCTTGGTTGATCTACTTTGGAGTAAATGGGTCTTGTACTACTAAAACAGAAATACGGAATGATGATATACTGACAGAGAGAGAGGGGTGGTCACTGGTCAGTTTGAGAAAAGAAAGATGTGAAAAGGAAGGGGAGGTCTTGGCAAAAGGGTTGACGTGTGGAATGTTAGTGTGTGTTAGTGCTTTTCAATTTACTGTAGAGCCTCCTGATATTAATGCAAAATATACAAAACTCCAGTTAGACCTTCTGAAAAAGTAATGCATAACAACTTGCAAGGTTTAGCGAAGAAATATACTCCCTCCATCTCAAAATCAGTGTCCATTTTAGAGTGAGTTACTATATTCACCTTTATCAACTATCATGACCTAATTTGCATTCAGTAATATATCGCGATCATTAAGAGTGTTTATGTTATGCGCTACAAGAGTAACTGGTGTACCTTTACTTCATTGTAGAGCCTCTCCTCCTCAGCACATAGCTTATCCAGGGTAACAGAATGTGATCCTGGCCTGCAGGGATCACTTGGACCAGAAAACTCTACGACATCTCTGGTAGACTGAAACGATTTAGATGACCAACTCCATGTCAAAGCACTAAAGACCTTCCCGGAACTGGACCTATTCCCTGCAGTCAAAAATTCAAGATTCTTATACTTGAGAGAACATACTCCCATACTATGGGTTACGTATTTCCCTTTTGGGTGTCCCATACTATTGGTTACTATCCCAAAATGTCAATGGTACCCACTTGCCACTCACAACAAAAATCTTCCTACCCTACTTTTTTTCTCCTATTTGACTTTTCATACTCACAACACTTACTTTTTCCTTAATTCCCGCGCATTCAATTTTTAGTAACCTATAGTATGGGACGGAGGGAGTATAGATTAACAGAGATCCATGTGAAAAGGCAACCATGTAGAGAGACAGAGCCTCACAGCAATATTCAGAAACCAGGGAATAATCAATTGACAAATAAAGATGACTGCCTACATTGAAAACCAGGACATAACCCTTGCAAGCATGAACAATGTACTTAAGCCACAAGACAAATGCAGTGCTTAAGTCAAACATGACTATCTACTGCATACATAGTTCACATTGAGGTCCCTACAAAGAAATATTACCCTGCAACAAGGAAAGATAACTGCTGAACAAAACAACCAACGAAACTGAACTTGCATGAGCGTCTATGCATATTTTTTATTTCTTAAAATGTAAGAGCGTCAACATAAAACACTGAATGATAAAGAGAAACAAATTCTTAGGGCGAGTAAGGGCAGAAAGTAATTACTCTTGTTTTCTTTCATATTATGTCGAAGGAACGTGTCATGGGCTTTAATGTCCATTAGAACGCCTACTTCTTTTCCACAAGCTGATGCTTTCAGGAAATAATCATCTAACTCCTTAATCATAGTGGCCAAAGTCTTCTTACTCCTCCAAACTACCATGGCCATATCTGCAGTGTCTTTTGTATGCCAACTCATCACAGAAGAATTATCATCAACCAATTCAAGAGGCTCTCGTTTCTCAGGAAGAACCATAATTTGACTACTAGGAATAACAACTTCCTCTTCCTGGTCATCATCCCCAAACTGAGTATTAGTCTCCGCCCAATTTTCCTCCTCATCAACCTGATTCATTGTTTTGCTATCTTTTGGTGAAGAAGTTGCAAAAGGGTCCCAAAAGTCCCACGAATTTTGTGAGACCGGAGGTGGTGGAGGGGTACAAGTATCATCCTCATCAATTTCAATAATTTCTTCTTTCGCATCTTCCAACTTATAATTATCCTCACACTTGTTGAAATCAGGGCTAAATGTAGGTGGAGGTGGAGGGGAAGGTGGCAAAGGCGGTGGAGGCGGTCTAGTGGGGTCAAACAATGTATCAACATCTTCAAGGTCTAATGAATCGGACTCGGTGAACTGGCGAAGAGTTACACCAGTATTTTTCAATGCAGTCAGATAAGCTAATTGGGCCTCAGCAAATTCTCTTCTGAATCCAACCAACTGTTTCATTAACCTCTTCCTTTCCTTGCATATCCTCACCTTTTCCTCTCTATCAATTCGTGATGCAACACAACCCATTTCTTTGATGTTAAAAAATATAAAAGCTAGCAAAATCTCAAGTCAACAAACTACAAAGATTTGACCCAGAAGTCAAAATTGCTGATATCCAACATTACATGCATTTTACAGCTGCAACCTCAGATACTCAAACTAAAACAGCATCAAGGCAGATTTTTTCCTAGTGTGGATAAACACTCAGCCCACCTGCATATTGTTGCAAGTTCAAATTTTTGGTGAATAAGGGATTTAATGTATAATAATTCTACTATTTGAAGTACCAACAAAAAAAAAAACAGACATGGAAAGAAATCAAATAGAAAAATAAGCAAGAGGAGGTACCTTAATCAAAACCAGCTTTTAGCTAAAAAACCCTCCAAATCTGTCTCACAAGCACCATCATTTCAAGAAAAGCAATAAATTAAATTTAAAATAAAATAAAATAAAAAGTGACAGGGGTTTATTTGAAATGAAGGTATGAACTTGTTGCTCAAAGCTCTGGTGTTCCCTTTGAACTGACCAGGATGTATTGCAGTGACATATTAGTGCATTTTTTGGGTTCAAAATTTAAATTTTTGAGGTAAAAGAGACAAAGAAACAAAAGGGTACAGACAGAGACCTAGGAGAAGCTGACAGAGACAGATGAGAGAGCTGCATTTTTATATTGACCCTAAAATGCAAAAATTCTCTTTTCTTTTACTCTGAAGTAGAAAAAAAAAGAGAGAAACACAAGCAGAGATTTGAAAATACGAGTATATTTAAAGAATACTCCCTCCGTCTCAATAAAAGCTTCACTAATTATCCAAAAAGGCGTTTCGTTAGAAGCTTCACCTTTCCTTTTTTGGCAAAGAATTTTTACTATTTCCTCCACTCATTCTCTTTCCTACATTATTTTAATACTCACAACACCATTATAATTTACTATTCCCTCCACTATTTCTCTCTCCTATTTTTAAATTACACTCACAATATTTTTTTTTCCTCCCATTTCCATAATTTGCGTGCTCATCCAAAAGGGTGAAGCACTTATTAGGACGGGGAGTACAATATAATATTTTAAAGAAAATGTGAAAAGAAAAAAGCTGAGATTTTGAAAATGATGTAGAGAAAATGCAGAAAGAAGAGTGTATTTTAATGAGCAAAAGGCTTCAAAGAAGTGTGCTTCGCTTGTAATGATGCACTGTTGGGCCTGGTAAGAAAGCAAACATTTTTAGGTGTGTGTGTGGGTGTGAGAGAGAGAGAGAGAGAGAGAGAGAGAGAGGGTAAAAAGGCGTTAATCCGAAAATCGAGAGCATGAGAAGCATCCAACGCTATTTTTTCTCAAATAAATCTTTTTTTAAATAAATAATTTCACAAAATTCGATTTCATCTTAAAATCAATTGATGATAAAATCAATTGGTAATAAGGGGAGTGACCCAGGATCTTTATATATTATAGGCAAGTTTTATCAATTCTCAATGTCCGATAATATCTCTAACACGCCCCCTCACGTGTAGCGGACTTCGCCGAAGCTTACAACGTGGACTTATCAATCGGGTGGCGCGGAGTAAAATCGTGGGTCGTTGGGCCTGCACGTGTAATGGACATGCTCTGATACTATCTTAAAGTCTGAGTTTCCACCTTAAAACCAATTGGTGCTAAAGGGAGTGGCTCAGGATCTTTATATATTATAGGCAAAGTTTGTCAATTTCAAATGTGGGATAATATCTCTAACAAAAATAACAAATCTTTTAAACTATTTTTTGGAATGATCAAATTTTTGAAACTCGCTAAACTGTATAGCAATTTAAGTTTTTACTTCGTTTGAATTCGTTACATGGTTTAGCGAGTATAATAATAACGTTATAGTTAATTAATTACATAATTAGATTTAATGAATTCGCTATTTAATATAACGAGTTTAATAAGAGCATAACTCGCTACACCGTGTAGCGAGTTTTAGCGAAGTATAACTTGTGCAGAGGCACTTGTTAGATTAGTTTTGGGGAGAAAAAATCTAAGACGAAGAAGAAGAAGCCATTGAAGAAGAAGAAGCCATTGTTCATTCTTCAATTTCGCTAAGTGTTGTTTGTCTCTTTTGCTTTGATTTTGAACAATTTTTTCTTGAAAAATAGGGTTTTTAATCCGAAAATAAGGTAATTGAAATACAAAAAATAGGGTTTTTGAACTCAATTTGTGATAAATTGATATCATTTAGTTGATTGCATTGTTATTGGGTGGAAATATATAATTCATTGTGCCTCTTTTTGCCTTTATTTTTGAACAAAATTTTCTTGAAAATTAGGGGTTATTGTTATCATTTGGATGAAATATAATTGATATTGATGTGCTATTTTTTGCTTGAAAAAAGTATGAATTTTAGAAGTAATATGTTAACATATTTGTTTATTTCATTATAAAGTGATTGTTATAGATGTTTCAAAGACTCTGTGTTCATGTATATATGTTTTTATTTGATTTTAAAACGCATTTTTTTTTGTTAAACCAAATGAATAACAACTTAATTGATATTGGGCCTTTGGATAGCACTATATTGATTTCACATAACAACCATAGGTCTCGATATATTTGGGCAAGACATGAGGTTGCGAGTCCACGGCGTGGTGCCACCTTATCGAATAAATTAGCTCTGAGGATATTGTTGAGATTAGCCGAGATTGTCTTTTGGGGGGTTCATTATATATGGAGAATTCAGTATGATTACGGGTTACTTGAGGCATTGATTGGGAGATGGCGTCTGGAGACCCATTCATTCCACCTCCTGGTTGGTGAGATGAACATCACCTTATAGGATATCAACATGCTTTACGGGTTGTCGATTGATGGGGATGTTATTACTGATGTTGACATCCCGGTAGTTCCAGATTGGCGTGGATTATGTCAGGAGCATTTAGGCGTTGTCCCACCTCTGAGAGATATTGATGGGAGTAGTTTGAAGCTTAAAGGGATTTCAACCCAGTTTCCTCATTTTCACAACCTTTCTGATGATTCCCCCCATAACGTGATTGATATGTATAAGCATGCGTATATCATGCTAGCCCTGGGGTTCACTGTGCTACGCGATCGTACTAACTGTAGCGATGCGTGGCTTTCTGAACTTTTTATTTTTTGTTTTAGAGTCGCCACCTATATTATTGATTGGAAATATATAAAAAATCATTTTTGAAAAGATTTTGGTTTCGGGGCTTAAGTGATGAATTTGGAAGGTCAAGGAGCACCGCATCCACCCAATCTGGAGATCGGTCTTGCTAAAGGGGGGTTTTCAAAGAAGAATCGTTTAGAAAAAGAAACAAATAAAGACATCCATTTAACTAGGTTAAACGGAATATAAGACCGATTGCTTCGAGACCATCTCCATAATTTGGAGAGGCTCTAGGTCAATTCTAGGTTCAATGTTCTATACCACTCTAATAATCAATTAGAATACTAAAGAAAGAAGGAAGATTACCTTTGGTTTGAGAAGAGATTCAGACATAGTTTCAACTCGATCCTAGATTCGAATCTCGATGCGGACAGTGTTTCGCCTCAATTCTTGACTTGAATCTCGATGTTTGTTGATCAACAAGGTTGATAAACAAACTTTAGGTGATTTAGGGTGATTTTGTAGGAATCTTTCAAGAAGAGAAACCAACAAAGTGTGTGTGTATTGTGTTTTGGATCGGGGATCAGGGACCTTCGAAATTGTCGACCCCTGAAATACTAGAAATCATCAAGTATTTATAGGGGTTTTGAGAGGTAAAGGTGGATTGGGATACCTCCCAAGGAAGCTTCCAGAACTCAAATATTATTGGAGAACCGTACTTGATAAGATTTATCAAGAAGAGAGTTTGAAATCGACAAGGAAACTGATTCTGCACTCCTGCAGAAGCTTAGTCTCGCGCGAGATACGCCATGTCTCACGCGGGACAAGGCTGCTCAATGGACGATTATGTCCTTCCCCTGTTATCTCGTATGCAGTTTAGTCCAAACAAATGCCCGTTAGTCAAAACATAACAAAACATGACGAAATGGTGGATTTCTACTCCTGACTCAAAGGCGAAACTTATAGTGGTATAACTATGCTCCGATAGGTTCAGAATGAGGTGTCTACAGAGCCCTTCGGCGACAAGTCTTATGGAAGAAGTTATATCATTGATAGAAAAGACATCATTCTGGATATCGGGATGGTCGAGCCGCATGGCTTCTTACGTATATCTATCGGAGAATCAGACCAAAACGTAGTTCGACTCCAAAACACAAAAAGGCTGCTTTAGGTATTTTGAAAATTATTTTTGAAAATCGAGGAGATTTTATTTTGAAAAGGCAAATTCATACTGAGGAATCAAATCAAAAATCAATTCTGAATATACCCGTCTGTTTGAAGATTAGCCTGTCTGGGCTCCGAACCTGTGGGAAAATATGTTAGAAAATAAAGGCTTACCTATCCGGTCCTTTACATCATGTTGGTTTTGTGACGATTCGCCTGTCAGGGCTTCGAATCGGGCTTTTGCTGGGGATGACGATTCACCTGTCTGGGCTCTGAATCAGGCTTTTTGATTTGACGATTCACTAGTTTAGGCACTGAATCAAGCTTTTTGATTTGAAGATTCACCTGCCTGGGCTCTGAATCGAGTTTTTTTATTTGACGATTCACCTGTCTGGGCTCTGAATCGGGCTTTTGATTTGACGATTCACCTGTCTGGGCTCTGAATCGGGCTTTTGATTTGACGATTCACCTGTCTGGGCTCTGAATCGGACTTTTGATTTGACGATTCACCTGTCTGGGCTCTGAATCGAACTTTTTGATGACGATTCACCTGTCTGGGCTCTGAATCGGGCTTTTTGATGAGATGAGTATTTGACATACTAACTCTAGATACTTGACGCACCTTGTTGGTCCCAAAGGTGGCAACAAGGGTGAAAAATAGCTAGAGGGGGGTGAATAGCTGTTACAAAATTTTTGCCCTCTTTTTAAAACTCAACCCCTTGCTTACAAAATCACTTGCAGTGTATTATAAACTGCAAGTAGGGTTACAAAATGCACAACGGAATATTTAAGTTTACAAAGCGGTTTAGAGGTGCGATTTTGATGAGCGGTTTTCAATGCGGTTTATAAAACTGAAAAGTGAGGTTTTGACAAAGTTAACTTCAAACACAATTCACAATAATGGATAACTGAAAATAAGATCAAACAGATAAGACAAAATAATTAGCAATGAACAGTAAGTAAATATGCAGAAATGAAGAACACAATATTTGGAGTGGTTCAATCATAAATGATCTACATCCACCACCAAGATGGTTAATCTTGGATTTTCTACGAGTATGATTTTATATTGAGTATGAGAGATTATAAAGTACAATACTCAGATCTAAAATCTATTCTATGAAGATCAAATTCTAGACTATAACCGGTGTATCTCAAATGAATAATCTATGTGATTAAACAAGTGAGGTGTGTGTGTTTGACAAGATCAATGCTCTTTGAATCTGTATGATGTAGAGCACAATGATTCTTGAAGTGTTTAAGGCTTGATTTCTGGGCTAGGAAATATTTCTTGAAGGAAGAAGATGAAGATTCAAAGGGCTGAATATTTTCTGGGCAGAGCTTCAACTTCTTATGAACACACTGAAATTTTAATTTCTCAAGCAATCTTCAAGTGTTGAAGATTAGGGGTATTTATATCCAAGCACCAATGAAGTAGCCGTTGGACACAGTTGTTTGCAAGGACTGTATTGGTGCTTTCTTATTGGTCCACAAATCCACTTTTGTCCTTTGATACTGCAGTTGCAGATAAAGCTGATCAAACTTCAGCTGCAAACAAGGTATGAAGGACATCTGTAACCTTATCAAGATCCTTGCAGATCTTGTCTGACACTTAGTCACGTGACAAGATTTGGTGGTTGACTTTTGTCATTGATGACGTTGATTCGAACATTCATATGTGGTTCACTTCAAGTCTTCAATCATTGGATGTGGTCTGGTGTGCATGCGGTTGAGTGAGTGCGGTTTCACCAGTGAGGTTTCTTAGTGCGGTCAAGATATTGGAACTGCATTGCAGTTTGCAAGTGTGGTTCTCTTAATTCGATTTGCACTAGTTCTTCAAGACGCGATTTCAGATGAAGGATTCCACAGAGCAATTTGCTTGAAGCGGTTAGTTAATGCGGTTTTGATGGAGCGGTCTGAAACATCTTGAACTGAAACCTCATGTCCAATAAGTCTTATGCCAGTCTTCAAGCCTAAATTATCATATTCTATAAAATGGACTTAGCTAAAAAATTGAAGTCTAAGCTTCATTACATATGGGTCTAAAGTCCTTAAAATAGAGAAGAGGTTATGATATCAATCAAATCTAAACAAAAGCTAGGAGGGTTAAAGTATGCATACCCAACAATCTCCCCCTATTTGATTGATGTCATTACCTAATATAACAAAAGCAAACATTGTAGTTGGTAAAAACATGTCCATAAGAATTAACATGGTAAGTCATGTCCCAAGTCAATGCACACACTAGCTTAAGTTATAGATTTCTATACTATTGAAGGAATAAAAACTTACAATTTGAAAGTACAGAAATGCATTCAGTGTACTTGAAAAATATGAGTTTAAGTTTAAAGTGTGGTTTAAACTAAATGTTTAAACTTCAATTCAAGATATGATTTTAAGTTAGAAAATATATTTGAATAATATTTTAAAACCATTGCAGTTTCATTGTTCTACAAACAAGCAGTTTGATATGAACAAAGTTTTGGAACCATGATGCAATTTTCATTAATACCTTAAGTGTTTTGAGTTACAGGTACAAGGTATGAAAGGAAATTACAAGGTTACAAAAACAAAAAGGTTAGACCAAAAGAATACAAAGAGGATGCGGTCTAACTTATAAAAGATGTTCAGCAAAAAGAAAATACGAAAGGCGATTCAATGTTGACGCGATCGCTGACGCGGTTGATTCACTTCATGTTCAGCCTCATGCTGTCCTTAAAACACAGAATGATCTGCTTGGAGGGTCTTCCTGAGCCTTCTAACTTCTTCTGCGGTCCTCGCAAGGGTGGTCTCAACAGTTTTCAAGGCATTCACAGAATGGGCAGAGGTAGAATTTGTTACACCAATTGATCTAGTGTTGGCAACTAGATTTTCCTTAAGCTCATCAATTTTCAGATGGAAGGAGGAGTTGAGAGAGTTGAAAATTGTGTGGATCTCTCCCCGAATCCCAGCAGTCTGAGTAGAAATAGCTTCCTCAACTGGTTCAAGATCTACTGTCACCTTCAAGGAAGTTTATAACTCATTGATTTTTTAGCTAAGATTGAAATTAAATCCTTACTTGAGATTCTCCAGGCGGTCGTTAACCTCATCATTGAGAGTATTGCTTTTTGCCTGTAAGCTATCTCCCAATATGCTCATCTTGATGATTAGCTCCCCCTTAAGCAAATCCATCTCTTCAAGAAGACTTGTCTGCATTGAGTCCAAAACTACTTTGAGATCTGACTCTGGTTGCGGTTTGAAAGATTTGAGAAACTCAGTCTTCAGAAGTCCAAGATCTATCTCTAAGGCTTTGCAGATGCCTTCTCCAAGCTCAGTGAGAATCTTGTTCAATTCAGAAATAGAGCTTTATCTCCTAAGGCTTTGATCATACCATCTTCAAGAGATTGCTGGAATGCATTGAAGCAGTTCTCAGCAGCGGTTTTAACGATGGAAGCGATTTGATCAGCAGAAGTGGATGCAGGAGTAGGTGATCTCTCCCCCTTAATGGCATCAAGCAAATTGGTTTTCAGAGTAGCCACTTTAAGGGATTGAGAATCAACCTTTGCCAGAAGGGTGCGGTTGGATTCAGCCAGGGATGTGTTAGAGGCTTCAAGGGAGGCATTGGAAGAGGTTAGCTTGATTATATGGCCTTGGTTTATCAGAATTTGGCATTGGATTAGGTTAAGGGTTGAAAGGATTTGGGAGTAATCTGTTGGAGGGGCGGTTGAAGTGGAAGGGGCGGTTTGGAAAAGAGGAGGCGATTGGACTGGGGTAGTTTCAGTTTGAGGAGGGATGTTTTGAGGAGGGGATTTTGAGGGTGAAATTGATTTGGTAGTGTGGACAGAAAGTGGAGGGGTTTTCTGTTGTTGAGGGGAGGTAGGAGGAGTAGGAGTTTTAGCAGGAGAAGGTATTTTTGAGGGAGGTGGTATTTGGTCGCGGTTTGAATGTTAAGGGGAGGATTGGCCGCGGTTTGAGTGAGGGGGGTGAGGGAGTTGGTTCCAAGCGAGTGGAAGTGGAAATGGCAGACCCCTCAGAAGGTTTGGGTTTCCAAGGTTGGAAGGCACCTGAAAGAGGGGGTGTATGGTAGGAGTGTGAATGGGCAGAATCAGAATCAGAGTCAGGTATTTTTAAGCTTGATTCTGAGGAGGATTTGAGTGAAGGGGATTTTGAAAGAGGTGAGGGAGAAGGAGGAGAAGGAGATTTGGATGGAGAGTGGATTGGAGACTGGATAGGTGATTGGATAGGTGGATGGATTGGTGAATGTATAGGGGACTGCGGTTGGGTTGGAAGCGGTTTAGGGATAGATTGGGTTTGAGGAGGACACGGTTGAGGTGCTGGCTGGGATTGGGGAGGTGGTTGCGGTTGAGGGGCAGGTTGCGGTTGAGGAGGGGGTGTGGATGATTTCCCTTTGGCATTTCTTCTTTCTTCTGCCACTGTTTCAAGTCTGTCCAGCTGATCCTTATAGTACTAGACCAGCTCTTCAGGAGATAAATTGTCAGTAACATCCTTAGCTTTTCTGGCACGATCAACCAAATCTGGAATATCAGGATCCTCATCATCTTCATCATCTTCATCCACTAGATTCATCTTCTTCTTCTGCTTTGGCTGACTTGGACCAGCTTCTCCAGCAGCATGCGATTTGGTAGCAGGAGCGGTCTTGGCCTTTTTCATAGGAGGCTCAGCTTGGCCTCTTGGTTTCCTACTTCTCCTGACTGCTTTCCTAACCGCTTGAGTTGCGGTTTAAGGGAATAGCTACATATTCCTCCTTCTTGGGAAAGGTATCAGCATCATAGAATGCCTTGTATTGAGCATCTCCATTGGCGTATCTGAAATTGTGACAAACACGCAATCCCAAGTGTAAGTACCCAAATCCGGATCGTCCAAATCCGTCAGAAAGTTAACCGAAATCCGTTAACTGGCCCGCTCCAGGTTAACCGGAACTCGTTAAACTCCCCGTTGCTGTGCCAACGAGACGTCGCCCGACGTCGAACCGTACTTAACACGTGTCATCTCACGTAAAAGTATGGCTTTCCCTGAAAAATGCATTTTCCGGCACTTTCCGGGGGCGTTTCAGACATTTTCCGGACTGTAATTTTAAAAAATGGACAAAACCAGGACCGGGGAACGAATTCCCATAAGGCTGGTGATTCAGAGGACACTTGTCACGCATGCCACCTCCCTCTAGTCACCCTTCAATCAAATTCAAAGGGAAAAGACCAAAATACCCCTGATTTGCAAGCCTAGTCCGGCCGGACTCCCTGTGCACTTTTCCTGAAATTGCCAGCAAGTCCCCCAGATTTCCAAAATACCCAAAAACCCCCTGGATTCAGTCCAAGTCCGTCCGGACTCCTACTGCAATTTTCACCCTATAAATAGAAGTTGCTGTCAAAGGCAAAAAGAGACCAAAATCACTCCAAAAATTCACCACCCCCTCGGCCCAACTGATTTTCACCCCTTTCGAGCTTCCGTTCTGTCTCGATTCGCGTGAAACCTTCGTATTTCGATCAAATACGCACCCTACTACTTCGAAACAACCTTTCGAATCACTTTCCGTGTCCCGTACACACCTCCCGAGCCAAAGGAGTCGACCCTAGCCATAGGTATAACTCCCTCTCTCTAAATCTCTCGTTCCGTCTCGGTTTACGCGCCAGTCGCTACAACCGTTTCGAACGTCGTTATCGAAATGTAGACGCCTCCGTCTAATGGGGTCCGATACATTTTAGCCCCTCGATCCTCTTCTCTTTCCGTAAGAGAAGTAATCACGGGTTAAAACGGCGTTCCGACCCCGTTCCGTTTACTTTTATTGTCATTTATCAATTCCGGATCGATCGATCCGTTGATCGTTACTTAATTTTCGTCATTTACAAATCCGAGCCGTTTGGCCTCGTTGATCGTCATTTACAATTTCGAGCCGATTGGCCTCGTCGATCGTCATTTACGATTCCGGATCGTTTGATTCCGTTGACATTTGCTTTAAATCTTGTCATTTACAAGTCCGACCCGTTTGGATCGTGATAGTATTTACTTTTCAAAGTCCGAGTCGCAACCCGATTCGTTGATCGCATATCATTTAATACGCATTTTTCCCGTAAAAAATCGTTAACAATGTAATGCCCGGTTCAAAACTGGAGTTCGTCCGTCGAACTCTCTTTCAAAACACGCGAAATGACGTTCGGCCTCCGAATGCTCGTCTTCAAACTAAAAGCCGCCATTTGACACTTAAAATCATTTAATACGCATTTTTCCCGTAAAAATCGTTAACAATGACATTCTCGGTTCAAAAAACCGGAGTTCGACCTCCGAACTCCCTGTCAACTCAAAATCGACGTTTGCCACGCAAACGCTCATTTCAACTCAAAATCGACGTTTGCCACTCAGCAAACGCTCATTTCAAACTCAAAACCGACGTTTGTCATTCAAACGCTCGTCTTTTCAAAAGTCACCTAATCAACGTTTGTCATTCAAACCAAGATTAAGCTTGTCATTCAAGCCCCCATTTCAAAACACACACACACACACACGCGATTTCGAGAAAGGTAGAAAGACTCGTCATGCGAGGCGTTTCGGGCGATCTCGTAATACTCTACCCGAAACGTAACTTGACCTCCGAACCTAACAATCTACGGTACTAAAAGCTTTTTACTCGTTTTGCTACCAATAAAAATGATCCCCTTTTTCAAAGCCTTTTCCTAAGTTTTTGCTACCAATAAAAACGACACCTTTTCACAATAGCCGTTTCTCAACGTTTGGGCTCAAAATACAAAAACCGCGTGGCGACTCCTCATTTTTCCTTCCCATGAAGCGAGGTCTCAGACACCACCCCCCCGCGAAAGACAACCGCGTTTCGCGCCGCGCGAAATCCGGGTAATTTCGATTGGCGACTCATTGGGGAAAAGATACTTTTTTCAAAACTGCCGATGTTTTCTAAAAAGCCTTCCGTGGGTCAAACTTTCGTTTACCCTTCCTCGTTTTCGTGTGCGTGTGTTACTTTAAACCTCGAACGGTTTTTGTTTCAAAGGCATTACATTGTCAACTTTTCAAAATCTTACCATGTTTGTGCATCCCCATTCATGTTTGATTTTCATGCTGTCTTTTGAACTGTGCATCATAAATGCTTTAAGACACATTACGAAAAAAATCTCTGCTTTACTCAGAAAAAGAATTTTAGTGACCGCACACTACGCGCACTTGCTTCCTCGGAACACCGCACTTCACGTGCACTTGCTGCCTCGGTACACTGCACACTACAACCCCTAACCCGGGATGGCCTTATCAGTTGCACTCCGATTGGTGCCGAGACACCTTTCGGGCGCACGGGGTCGTCCCAAACATCCCATCCTAGCCCGTGTAAGCCATGCACTCTTTGTGTCACACTTTGTCCAAGACCCGGTTGGTTTTGGCTTAGCTCGTGTCATAAAGCCTAAGTGTATGTTTTTCACGCCGGGCCCGCTCCGAGTCAAGCTCGAGAGTTTGAGACCGAAGGTCGTTCCCGACCCGAAGTCTTGAGCTTTTCGGCCTTGACTTTGACGCGGAGCTCTGCCGAAAAATATACCCGAAGGTTGAATGTGACGCCGTGTCACCAAACCTCGCCGTATGTATCGTGCCGGCCACAACTTGGCCAACGCTAAAAGCTAAGGTCTCTCGCACAAGCGAGTCGGGAGAGGTCATGCCCAAATTTTGGCACGATCCCGCCTTAACTTAAGGACGTTGACTTCGGCCGTGGCCCGTACGTCACACACGTTGAAAGTTTGCGTGATCGGCTAGCCTTAAGTTCACTTTTTCCTTTGTCGGTGGAACTCGCTTGCCTTATCGGACCTCGCTCGGGATAGTCCGTCTGAGAAAGATGATCTACAATGGAAACGAGGGGCTTATAAGCGTAGTGACGAGATCCAGCTGATTAGAGCTCTAGGATTAGTTGCGAAAAGAAGACTCGCTCTTTTCCAACCGATTAGGACTACGAGAAAACGTGCTTTAAGTAAACATTAATCGGTAGCTTGCACATTGCACAAGCCCGAAAACCTTGAGCCAAATACCCTTTTCCGAAGCCTAAACCCTTCCTTTCGTTCCCTGCGCGAGCGAGAAAGTGGTTGGTTTCCGGGTCGGCGCCTTGCCGGGATCACCGTAACGGCGGCGTCGAGACGGTTCTTCGGTTCCCTCGGTTCCCTCGGCCCGAGAATTTCCGACATGTCTAGCTCACCGAGAAATCGTGACGGGGAAGGACCCCGCCACCGGTAACGAGATATGACATTGGAAGAAGCCATCCGGGCTTGTGAGGTTCACAAGAGGCGAGAAGAAGATCGGCGAGAATTTCGTGGTACGGCTTACGAATGAGCGTGGTATAGCGGCTATCCCCCGGTCGAGACGGTACTTTTGTCACAGTCGAGGATGACGATTCCCGAAACCCGGTTCACCAAACCTTCAATCGGGTTCCTCCCCGCCAACTTACGGGATGCCTTCCAACCAAGGAAGCAGGCCGACCTAGGCTCCATGTTGCCACCTCTCGGGGCAACCTGCCATTTTGGTCGGCCCGGTGCTACTCCTATCACTCAATACCACCGGCGCACCTTGGACCATCTCAGGATGCCAATATCCCTCAATACCCTCCCGGGTTCGTCCCGTTGCCTATACACGAATCCCTAAACACCGGGGACAAACCCCGTCTGATTCGAGAAAAGGCTCCCGTATATCCACATATATCAAGCCTTCCGCCTCCAATCAGCTATCGCTCACGTGGTAGCACCGGCGCCGAGCCTCACAGTCCACCACTGGACCCAACCTTAGCTGGATGGTCGAGCAAATGAAAGACACAGAAAGCCACCATGAGCGGCTCAAAGCGGGAAACGCTCAAATCCGCGAGATCAGGGAATGGTCACGCCTCTCCTGCCAAGTTCGAGAATGCGGAGATGGACCGATTCGACGGAACCGAATGTCCTCAAACGCACGTCGACACCTACGTTCTCGGCATGAGAGCAAAAGGAGCAACCCTCCGGCAAATGGCCGACCACTTCCGGCATACGCTTAAAAGTTCGGCGTTACGATGGTTTACGAGGTCGAAGCTGCGGATCGCCACACACAGGAGCAGATCGGTAACATCTTCTGGAGGCAGTACGGATCCAACTTAGAGTGGGAAACAAGTCGCGAGGACTTAATCACCACTGAGCGAAGCGGATGAAAGTGTTGGGGAATTCTACAAGAGATGGAGCTGGAAACTCTCGAGATCATGGAGCCGCTCTCCCGAGACGAACGGATGCGGATCTTGAAGTCACCTTAAGACCGTCCATCAGAACTCTCATCGAGTCACAATTTCTTCCCGGATCTCGGGCCATGGTCAATGCCGGCTCACGGTTCGAGAAGGATCTCAAGGAAAAGTTGGCTCTTGCACGGCCATACAGATACCGCTCGGTTGCATTCAATCCTGCACCGGCCCCGGCAAAGGGAAGATACGTCTGTCAACTACGTCCATCGGGGACAACGGTCGGGTAACGAAACCCGGTCCCACAAAGCAACAATTCTACTCGAAGCGACTGCCGTACACTTCGACAAGTTGGACATGCCGGCTGAGCAAGATCTTTGGAAGGGTTAATCGAGGGTCTCCTTAAGCCCGTTGCCAATTACAAACCCAAAATTCCCGTAGCCAATGCGGACAAGAGCAAATCTTGCGCCTTCCATCGGTATCACGGCCATACCACTTGACAATTGTTTGGGGTTACGATACGAAATCAGAACTTGATAGAAGAAGGCAAGTTGGAGCGCCCCAGTGGGCCAATACGATCGGAAACCCTTTTCCGAACAATAACAGCGTGAATTCCATTGAGTGGGTGCCCAAGAAGAGTGCCACAGAACCGGTTTCTCCGCCTCTTTCGAGTGGATCCTCCTCTAATGTCCACATCGGCTACGATGTTTGCGGCCACTCACTTTGCACAGTACGAGTCCCGAGAAAGCTGTCCGGAGCAATCCTCAGAGAAAACAAAAGAAGAAATCCTCTCAACGGCAAGCGAGAGAAAGATACGAAGGCTGGGGATACCGGTGTAGGTACACTTGGAGAACCCTCGGGAGGTTCGACTACTACGTCTTGTACTCCGGCCAGTCCTCTTTGCCTCCGGGCCATGCGGCTTTAGAGCGAGACGAGGGTGGGAAAGCCGAAAAGTCCGTGAAACCGGAACTCGGACCACAGGACACGGAATACCTCGGATCTTGGTAATCTTCTTGCCCGGTCGGAAGCCTAACCCTCCGCGGGATCGGCCAAGATTCAATTTGTCCGGCTTAGAGCTCGGACCGGCAAAGGAAGATCAAGGTCGGCTTAGCAATCGCACTCGATCAATGTGCTAACCAAGGGCGGACCGCCACGGGCGGCCTCGACACACTCCGAGGTTCCGGCAAAGGCTTTACCTCGCAAGAGGAAGACGAGGAAACGGATGGGTGGATGACTCTCCTTCTACGGATAGAGACGAGATCTACGACTCCGTTTGTATGGCGGTATGATCACGTTACGCGACGAAGACCTACCGAGAGATGCCTCGGGGGCACAACGAAGCTGCATGCATCACTCTCAAACTCAACACCATATCACTCCCCGGAGTATTGGTAGATAACGGGTCAGCCGTTAATGTCCTCCCTCTCGGCATGATGCGAGCTCTCCGCATCCATGAAGAAAGCCACCGATTCCGTCGGCTCGGACTATCAAGGCTACGACAACTCGTCTCGTCCCATCACTGGGACGGTGACTCTGGAACTCGGTTCGAAACCCCAAATGGTGCCAGCAAAATTCCACGTGATGGACATTCCATCCGAGTTCACGGCTCTTTTGGGAATCCCTTGGCTACACCACATGAAAGCCATAGCTTCCACTCTCCATCGAGTGTGTTAAATTCATTAACCGGCGGGGAGATCTTGAAGTCATCAGGGGATAGTTTCCTCATAGGAAACGAAGCGAGACAGTGGCAAGCGTGTCCGCACTCGGAGCGCAGGGGTTACCTCCTTCGAATCAACCAAGGGACTATCGGGGCAAATCTCATCGAGAATCCCTCGAGTCAGGAGATGCTAACTATGTAAATGTACTCGAGCGAGCGGACCCCAAAGCAGTCCAGATACATCAAGTTCAAGTTGTCGTTTCCAACATTTGGAGCGGGTGGAAGGAAACGCGAATATCGCCATGATGCGGGCACATAAACCCCAGTCTCCAATCGGAGATTTGTCGGCATTCTCCAAACCAACTCTCGGCCCCGCAGTGAGAGAGATTTTTGTGATAAAGGTCAACAAGCACCGCCATTCTCGTAATGAATGCATGGAAGTCGTATGGGATGTCCTCCACGAGGAACTACCCATTGCGCCCCTCTTCTCCAACGAAGAGCATGATGTTTTCTATTTGCTCCAGCAAGCCAGGGCGCAATACGTCCCTACACTGGATTGAAGCGATCGAGATGACGATGAATCTGGACTCTCAGGAGTCGAGGACGCGGAAGACCCGCAAGCAGACCTCTGCATTCACATGCTCGGTTTGAGGACGGAACTCCTTCCGATCGGGTCACCTACGACCAAGGCTCCAATACCATGGAAATTGTGAAGCTCAACGTCCGTCTGAGACGGCTATCAGGCAATTGGAAGTTCTTTGGTTGACACGACGAAGAATCCCTCGATCAAGTGATCGACGACGACCGTCCAACATCATCTATTCCGGATATCCCGATGGTACCAAGGATCCGGTCCTTATCGTCGGATTACGCAACACGAAGGTCACCCTCGACGGCACTTTGCTCATGGTAAACGAGGCTTTGGCCAAGCGAGCTCGAGCTCATCACTACTTAGAGTACCGGCCCGGTGGCAACCGGCCCGTGCCGTCGGTCAAGCTTATACCCTCAGCGCCGCGAGGCCGAGCGGCAGCGAAGGAGACCAAGCTCCTCACCTGCTACAAGTCGAGATCAACCTCGGGAACGCTTAGGCGGCCACCCGAAAACATACGTGAAAGTCTTCCCCGCAAGGCGGAAGTCGGCTTCAGACATGGGAAATGACCACCTCGGCATCAACATGCTCCGGTTTGATTCTACTCCCGGTAGTCACGGCCGGATTGAGACATCACACGCGATCATTGCTAGCTTTGATAGACTTGGCGATCGAGCGAGATCACGAGACCGTCAACATTGCAGAATTCAATACCCCCGTAGGGTCAATCAAGCGAGATATGGGCGAATTTCTTGGTAATCGAGATCAAGGAAGGCCGCATGGAATGTCCCGATCCGACATCCTTCGTCAACGTAATCCAAGTGTTTCCGCCATTCGGCGATTTGAATGTAATCACGGTTACGGACACTAGCCGGGACGATGCGCACCTACGGAGGCTGCTTAGCTCTCGCAAGGAAAGCCCTCATGGAACTAGCCGCTCAAGAAAGTCGTCTTTGGGACGAAGATCAAGCTCGAAAGACCTACGGGGACCAAGCCGCTTAAAGTGTCACGGGCGGCTTCGGACGAAGCTAGAGGCCACTCTAGACCGGTTCGACCTCAAGAGCTTTGCTCACGGCAACTTCCTCGACTACCGTCTGTTCTCATCCAACCCCCGCCGAGCAAGGGTGGTCAACGGTCCTGATGACCTAGGAGATGGAACGACACAGCAGAACGAATCTCAGCGTTTACCTTCTCGGGGAAAGCAAGTTCTCTGTGAAAGCGACGACGAAGGCGATGAAACCATTCTCTTCCAAGTCGGGCATGAAGTCAACAAAACCGGACTCCCAAGGGTCCTGGGAGGATGGGAACGGATCATTTCCGCACTCAAATTGAAAGTCCAACTCAGGGAGGAAGGTCTATTTAAAAACAAGAGGAGGATGGAGATTCGTCTTGAGCAAATACTCAGGGAAATTCCACAGTCTACGGCATTCGTTTACAGAGACGATCAACCGGGGCAGCAACCAGTTACATGGGCAGATGTTCGGGAAGCCGTGTACTCACCTTCCGACATACCTGCCACTCAGATAAAGCAGAGGAGAAAGCTCTCCCCGATGGAGGTTTACCTAGACCGCCGCACGCAGTTCAAAGAAGCACTGGCTATTCTCACATGGGAAGAAACGCAGGCATTAACTCTCGACGCAGGTTCCGCTGCAAGAAGGTTGATACGGGCCCCGGGCGGAGGTAAACTAGCAAATCACGAGTATTGCCGGACCAAACTCGAGAATGCCACGAGTATGCTCGGCAAGAAGGAAAGGAACGCGATATACCGTGAAGAGATCAAGGAGACCGTTCGCTTAAGCCGAGAACTCTCCAACCTCCCCAGGAGGGTTAGAAACACACGGTTCGGTTCGAGGCAACCATTGTTGTGCACGACATTCGAACAAGCTGCGTCAAGCGTAGGCTACCTCCCCGCGAGAGGCATCCAAGCGGTATCTGGGGACGAGAATCCGTCAAGCTGCCGAAGCTCAGGAATTCATCCACAATCAATGAGTTGAGGGAAGACATATGGCCCTATGCTACGAGGAATCCTCCTCTAACTATGGCTCAACTCGGAGAGCGGCTGTTCGAAGAAACCAAACACGATGTCGGCGTTCTAACCCGATCGGGTCAAATCCATGCATTACCACCTAAGGCCACCAAAAAGCCGACGGGCGAGTGCAATCCGGCCGGCCCGAAAGACGCAAATTCCTTGAAAGAGGACCCGATCCTCACTCGGCTCAAGCAGACTCGGGCGAACATTTCCCTTTGGTCTCTGCTCACCTCCTCTTATCCTCACAAGCTCAAGCTAGAGGAAAGCCTGGCCCGTACCATGGTCCCAGTGGACGCAACCCCGAGATGAAGTCATTCGAGACGATTGGCAACATCCACTATGGCAACATAATCACCTTCGCGATTTGGACCTTCCAAAATTTGGGGGCGATCACAACGAGCCGCTCATCACGGTCCAGGTTTGGACGAGCGTCGCCTTCCACGCGTATTGGTAGATGGAGGTTAGGAATGAATGTCTTGCCGCCAAGATGATGGACTTGCTTGACATCAAGCCCGCGAGATCTGAAGCCTTGTCCACCTTTGTCGAGGCCTATGACTCTACTTCCGTACGGTTCTCGGGGTTGCTACTCTTAACATGCGGTTCGGCAAGCGGGTGATCCCCACCGAATTCCAAGTGTTGGACATTCCAATCACTTTCACAGCCATCTGGGCGTCCTGGCTGCATCAAATCAATGGCGTGGCATCCGCCCTTCATCGGTGCCTTAAGTTCATGCAAGGCAACGGCTAACCACGATCTGCAGCGACGGCGTCACCGCCAAGGGGACCCGGCACCAACGACATTCCGGTGTTGGAAATCAAGCATAATGATGACATGCCATTAAGCTTGGATTCACTCTGGAGACCTCCAAGATCCAAATATGCAACGTGGACCTTCCGTTTGTCTCACGATCAGATTCCTCTGCCATGAAGATGATGAAACTCATGAACTTCATCCCAGGGTGGGGCTCGGCAAAAGGCTACAAGGCCAACACCAAGTTATTGAAGTCAAGGACCACACTACGGTCCGGGGGCTTGGCTGCGTGCCAACACCGGGCTGACATCAAGGAAGACAAAAGGCTCGCCCGCACCAAGGCGGCGGCCGCAAAGGGGAACCTCAGACGGCACACCCAACCTCCAGGCCTTACGGCTTTGACCTCGCTCATTACTTCACCAAAGGGAACCGACAGGCGGAAGCGAGGGGACCGACGGGGGCAACCGACAACGAGCGAGGGGACCGACGGCGGAATCGACGAGCGGGGGGGACCAGAGCGGCGGAGCGATGAAGATGAGAAAGAAGCGGGGATAGTCGGCACAGAGACTACGGGAAGAATGGAACGGCTAGCACGGGACCTCAAGCGTTTCGAGAGGACTCAGCTAATCCGATAAGGGGAGCGTTCCTCGACATCACAACTCTACCTGGACCAGCTGCCACCACAGTCCGGCATGAGTACACATTGAGGAATCCCAGGACTTGGAGGAGAAACTCAAGGTACTCTCCATGGGAAGCAGATTGTTCGGATCGGCCGCCGAGGCCACATTCGAGACGGTAAGTCCAAAGCGAAGGAACCGGGAATTCACAGAAGACGCTCTCGGTGGACCGGCTCTACGAGTCTGTTTGAAGAAGTCATGGAGTTGCCAACTTGATCGGCGGGGCTCAAACAAGCGGCATGATCGCCATGATAGGGACGGCAGAAGCCAAGCCTCTCGATCCCGCACCCTCCTCGAAGCATCAGCCAATGCCCTTTGAAGAATTGGGTAACTTTCACCGGACGAGGGCAAGCCGGGCGGGAGTGGAAGACAAGGCTGGGCCCGCACCCCACATCTCCCTAAACCCGGTCTCAAACCCTTTGAGTCGAGTCCTTGTCGAGTCCGGTCCTACGAGTCATCCAGCGGCCTTACGCCGGAGGACTTAATAATGTAGCCAATCATGTATTCCCGTTCTTGTTTAATGAAAAGTCTGACCTTTCGGAGTATCCTCTCATTGCCACTTTAACAACTGATAAGTTAACAAACAACTTAAAAGACGTTAATAATTCAATTGATAAAGAAGCAGACACATTAAATGACCAATACATTAAGGAAGTTCTCGAGCGTGTAGTTGACCAAGAGGACAACCGGGCCCAAGTTGCTGAAGAGGTTATGACCAAAGTGAACACAGGGTCGGTGCAAGAGCCTAAAGAGACACAAGTGGGAAGTTTCTTCGCCGATGCGAAAGAGAAGCCACGATAAACCTCCTCGGGAGTATGTTGACGTGTTCGCTGGTCATACAGGGACATTCCAGGACTCGATCCCTCAATCGTGGAGCCACAGAATTCCCCTTGATCCGAATCGAGCACATGTCAAGCGAAGGCTGCACAAGATCAAGCGAGTGGTCCTTGCAAGTTAAAGAAGAAATTGAGAAAATGCTCAGAGTTGGTTTCATCGAGTGATTGAGTACCCGACTTGGATCTCCAACATCGTGACGGTCACGAAGGCCAACGGAAAGGTCGAGATCTTTGTGTGGATTTGGGATCTCAACAAGGCCGGCCCTAAGGATGATTTCCCATTTGCCTAACATCGACATGCCGAGTCGACACCACGGCAAATTTCGAAGTAAAGTCCTTCGTGGACGGGTTATTTGGATACAACCGAGATCAAAATGTTCGAGGAGGATCGAGCCAAGACCGCCTTCACCACTCCATGGGGGACATCTTGTTACACGGTCCATGCCGTTCGGTCTAAAGAACTGGGGCTACTTACCGGCGGCTGCAAAAGCCCTCTTCCATGACATGATTCACAAAGAAATCGAAGTATATGTCGACGGCATGATCATCCACTCGAAGGGATCGGGCATGCGGCACATGACGGATACGAGGAAGTTCTTCAACAGACTCGAGAAAACACTCCATGAGGCTAAACAGGCAAAGTGCACCTTCGGCGTCAAGCGCGGCAAGGTACTAGGGTACATGGTTACGAAAAGAGGTATCGAAGCCGATCCCCGGGAAAATCAAGGCCATCATCGACATGAATCCGCCTCGAGCCACGACGAAGTGAAGAGCTTCATGGGAAGACTTCGATACATCGGTCGTTTTCATCAACCGATTGACATCTCTGCGAGCCCATGTTCAAGCGATGAAAAAGAATGCCGACATCAAATGGGACTCCGAGTGCCAAACGGCTTTTGAGAAAATCAAGACCTACTTGGTTAATCCCCAATTCTGTGTCCGCCACATGAAGACAAGCCACTACTCACTGTATCGACGGATGAATGACACGTCAATCGGAGTAATCTTTGGCACAAGAAGAGAAAGATTCCAAGGTTGAGCATGCAATCTACTTCGTAAGCCGAAAGCTTCAAGGAAGTGAACTCGGCTACTCGGCATCGGAAAACTTGTACCGCCTTGGTATGGGTAGTCGGGAAAGCGAAACACTACATGCGGTCGCATTCGGTGCTCCTGGTCTCCAAAGTGGACCCCGTCAGATATATCTTTGACAAGCCATCTCTGTCGATGCGACTAGCCAAGTGGTCATTCTTCTGGTGAGTTCGACATCAAGTACATGGTCGAGAAAATCAACAAAGGGCGAGTAATGGCGGATCAGTGGCCGACTTCCCAAGCAATGAACCTAAGGGTCCCGATCCGCAATTTCCGGACAATGGAATCTTTTCACTTGCAGGCGCAAACCGGCAACTCTTCTTCGATGGGGCGGACAACAAGAAGGGGAATGGTATTGGAATGCTCCTTGTTGATCCCAAGGACGAGCATACTCCCATAGCCATCAAGTGAATTTCGAAGCAACCAACAATGCGGCGAGAATCTGGCTTTGTGCAACGGGTTTGGAAGCCGCCCTCGAGCGCAACATCTCAGAGCTGGATGTATATGGAGACTCAACATTGATCATCAATCAAGTATCCAACAAATGGAAGACGGTAGATCGGCCTTGAAGTACCACGCGTACATGGAGGAGCTCATTGCTCGGTTCAAGGACATCTCTTTTCACTATTTGCCAAGAGACAGGAACCGCTTCGCGCACGCCACAGCAACCTCGCCTCTCTTGTCAAAATTCCCGATGGGAAAGCGGTAAAACCCCTCGAGAATAGGCGGACGGGAAACACCCGCCTATTGCTTTGTGAGATCGAAAAAAAAGAAAAAGAAAAGATCGACGAACCCTGGTACAATCAGATTTACCAGTACCTCCAAAGCGGAGAAGCTTCCTTCACAAGTGAAGATGGAAAATACAAAGAAGGGATCAAAGCCAAAAACATGATGGCATTAAAACGCCTGGCATCCCACTTCGTCATTCTGGGGGGTATGTTGTACAAGAAGCGCCACTGAAGGGCCACTCCTTCGGTGTGTAAACAAAGAAAAAGCCGGCGAGCTAATGAACGAAGTTCCTGGCGGAACTGCGGTCCGCACATGAATGCCCGAGCATTGACACAGATCATTCTCCGTATGGGATACTATTGGATATCAATGGAAACAGACTGTATCCATTTCGTCCGAAGCTGCGACAAATGTCAACGGTTCTCCAACCTCAATCACATCCCTCCTCATGAACTCTATTGCTGTTAGTACCCGGTCCGAAAAAAGGGTATTCTAAATACTTGGGTCCAGTTTAATACAAAACCCTAAAAATCTATTCATTATTCTGTCTCCTCCGCCGTCATCCGCATGCGTGGAAAGTACGCCAGGAGATAGTGCCGATCGGCCCTTCTTCCTCTAAATGGCCGATCGAACCTTTTAATTTGTGCCGATCGACCCTTCCTTTATTGTGCCGATCGACCCTTATTATTAGGGCCGATCGACCCTTTCTCTGGTCCAGCCCAATTACCGAAGCACTATAAATAGGGGTGCCCGGCTTCAGTTTTTTGACACACAATTCATTCGGGAGAAGTGAGATTACACTTGCTTTACCCGTATTTCTTCCCACATTCTTCGAATCGCCCTAGATTCGACCCCAAAGTCTTGCTACAATTGGTAAGACTCTTTTTAATATTTTTGTTTCCTATTATTATTATTGTCTTATTATATTTGCATGCTTATTATATTTTAATTGTTCCTTTATGCTAGATTTAGGACTGTTTTAATATATTTAAATATGCAATAGCCGAGGATGATCTAAGGTTTCGCCCAAGGAACCCAATGGATCTAGGAACTATTTCTTTCCTTCCACCTTAGTTATAATTATCCCATGATCAACAATCTCCCAAGGATGAACGTTGATTAGTGCACCTTCCGAGGGCCTAACTCAAAGGTTCTAGGGTGTGATCATTAACTAATTCTTTCTCTCCCCTCCTCCTTATGCATGATCCCGTTTCTTCTATCTATTCCTGTAAACACCGCACACAACCAACACCCCACATGCTAGAAAGACCGATCCGTCGGGTAATAGGAGTGATAGCGTTTCTTCTTCTGTTGTAACTTGACCCCCGAACCCAATTAACTGTTTAGCTTTTTTTCAAAGCTTTGGGCTATATCAAAGTGGCGTGGCGACTCTCAAAATTAAACTAATATTTTAATATGGTTTAAAGCGAGTGTCACTAAATGAATATCCCATTTCGATCCGACATTATATGATTATTTATTTCAAACCTCCGAATGCGCGTTGCATCGGGACGGGGTATTCACAGTGGCGACTCTGCTGGGGACTGTTTTGAAATCTTTTTCAAATTAAGTGGGTCAGACTTTCGTTTTCCTTAGTGGTGTTGTATTTTGCTTTCTTTTTATTTTCTTTACTCTTAAGCATTTGCATTGCATGCATGCATTTCATATAAATAAAAAATCTTTCTCTTTTTTCTTTAAAAAGCATTAGACTTCTTTACCTCACACTACCACTAGAGTCCGTGTCACCTTTGCCTGATGACACCCTTTTACCCTTCGGAGAAGCCAAAGTGCGGGAAGCGTGGTGATCATGTCGCCTCCCTTCCGAGTCTCACTTGGTCATCCACTCATCAGTGCGCTTCGGCTGCACGGTGGGAGCCTGAAATCTAACCCTTGTGTCACCCACTTTGTTAAGAGTACACTCCCTGTGACCGGTTGGTTTGACTAGCTTTTTTATATAGACAATTAATAAGGTCTTTGTGTTAAGTCACTACGAATCAATGATAAGTCAAGATCTATAAAGAAAATAAAGGCACTAAAAAAAAATTGATTTTCCTTTTAAAGGACGTACCATGTAAAGTTTGAATGCTAGATCTTGTCTTATCATAGGTCTGTAGTACTTCCCATATATATCATCTTAAATGTCTATATGAGACGGTTAGTCGTTAGGATCCACCACTTTAGGACATTTAGTTAGTTGCGAAAAAGGGGTATCCCTTCCAACCAAGAATAGGTTCTATAAAAAAAAATAGAGGGCTTTTTTGTAAATAAAATGCTTAACTACTCCTCATTTCTAGGACCCTTTGAGGTCCGCTCCTCTTTTCTAGGACCCTTCGAGGTCCGCTCCCCATTTCTAGAACCCTTCAAGGTCTACTCCTCATCTCTTGGACCGTTCAAGGTCCACTCCTCATATCTTGGACCGTTCAAGGTCCGCTCCTCATATCTTGGACCGTTCAAGGTCCGCTCCTCATATCTTGGACCGTTCAAGGTCCGCTCCTCTTATCTTGGACCCTTAAAGGTCCACTCCTCTTATCTTAGACCGTTCAAGGTCCGCTCCTCATATCTTGGACCGTTCAAGGTCCGCTCCTCATATCTTGGACCGTTCAAGGTCCACTCCTCATATCTTGGACCGTTCAAGGTCCGCTCCTCTTATCATGGACCGTTCAAGGTCCGCTCCTCTTCTCTTGGACCCTTCAAGGTCCACTCCTCTTATCTTGGACCGTTCAAGGTCCACTCCTCATCTCTTGGACCCTTCAAGGCCCACTCCTCATATTTTGGACCGTTCAAGGTCCGCTCCTCATATCTTGGACCGTTCAAGGTCCACTCCTCATATCTTGGACCGTTCAAGGTCCGCTCCTCTTCTCTTGGACCCTTCACGGTCCGCTCCTCTTCTCTCGGACCATCCATGGTCCACTCCTCTACCTTAGACCCCCATAGTATACATCCTTCAAGTTAGGACCCTTCAAGGTTCTGCCTCTCATCCATAGTCTGCTCCCTTAGTCTTAAAACCATCCATAGTTTAGATCCTTTATCTCTAGCACCCTTCGGCCAAAGACCCACCTAGGTTAAGCCTCCCTCGACCAAACCACCATCTAGGATCATCTAAGCCAAACCAAGACCAATTCTCATCCAAGTCCGATTAGCTCGTCTAGATCACCCTCACTTGTATTTGACCAAGGATCGAGTCATCTTCCTCTTCCTCTTTTACATTCATCCTCTCTCTTTCTTTAAACTTAACCCTGGTTGTATCATCAATCGGGGCCCCCTCGAACTACGGTGACCTGAGACTCGTACCTTAAATGGTAAGGGTTACGTAGGCAACTTCAGCCCGGTCAAACTCAAAATTGTGGAGGTCAAATATTTTCTCAAGGATGCCTTAAGATTAATTATGAATCTAATTCAACTCATGGGATTGACTCCGCCATATGTTCTTACAGAATTCCACATCATGTCTCTGGAGAAAAGCATTGAAGCCCTTAAAGAAGTCTCAAACATGAGGTTGGGAGTGATCAACCTCCTCAAAGACATGCATGAAATTGAGCAGCACCATTTGTCTTACATTCAGGAATACTTGAGAAGAGTTCCTCCTCCTATTCAATTCCGGGGTCCCTATCATCCACATGCTTATGGTTCCCCTTATGGTCCTACACATCAGAATTTCTCATTCAGGATGCCTGCTGTGGCCACCAACCAACTAAAGGCATCAATACCCGAGAAGAAGATCAACAAGGAACATTTTGATGACTTAGGAATGCCTGTGGGTGAGTTCTTCGACATTTTGGTGGGAAAGAATTTGATCAAGCCGCTCGAGAACTACAAGCCTATTAACCCAAGGGAAGACTTAGATACATCCAAGTTTTGCAGATACCACAAGCACGGTGGGCATACCACTGACAAATGTGTGCAACTGAAACGCTCAATTCAAAGATTGATCAACCAAGGGAAGACCCAAGGCCTCATTGATGAAGGAACCCTCACCCTTCGAGGGAAGATTTAGATTCATTCAGTCTTGTAGGTTCTAGTGCGTCTTTTTTACGTCCATTTTGGGCATTGATATGTAATGTCCACTTTGAACTAGTTACTTCGATAATAAAAAAGGTCTTTCTTTCTTTTCTCTCTAGACTTGAGACATAATCTCGCATTACTTTCAAGAAGATTGTTTTATTTATAATTATCACTTGGTTGCTAATCTCACTGATAAACTCACCGGCTAATAAAGTAAACAATGAATGAATGCTTTGATTGGAGTAAACAACTCACCGTTCCTTCTTCATATACACCATCCCTATACACCCTTCTCTCATACACTCTCTCCATACTCCACCACATACTTTTCATACACTCCTTGTACATACCTGTTATACCTTCTCAAACATACATTTCCCCAAATACACTCTCCCCCGCTTGACCTCCTTTCCATATGATCAAGATAAGCAAAGACTGTTGTTGCTCATCATCAGAAAATAGCTGCTCACGTCACTGCAATTTAAAGAAGATGCAAGGAGTTGTTCTTATCCTTCACAAGTGCTACATGAATATCAACTTGGGGCTCACCAACCCCCAAATCTCGCGTCTCCTCTGATTTTCCATTTGATCGATAAGCTTTCATTGAATATGCTCACATATCTTTCTCATGGTCTGAATATATTTTGCCTTACATTAATAAGTCGGTTAAATGAGTTTTACATTTATTTTAAAAAAAATACTCTTTTGAGAATGCTATCCAGTAGCAATTGAAGCTTAAACCTCTCACCATAGGAAGCCATAACCTTACCCTCACTAAATAAATACCCTTTCATTTCAAGATCGACAAGTTTTGAAACCCTAAAAAAGAAGCCCATGCTAGGGGCTCCCCTGACTCACAAAGCTCAAGAAAGGCGGAATGCGAAAGAAACTCATACAAGGGGCTCCCTCGAAGGGACCACCTCCAAACCCAAGAGGGAAAAGGTAAAACCATCCTAAGGCATACACTAGGGGCTATCGCGAGCAAACAAATCCGAAGGCTTTTCTCGGTAAGAAGGTGTTCGAAAAAAAAAAAAAAAAAAAAATCACCCCGAAGTGAACCTCCCATCTCAAAGGTTGTGAAAACGAGACATCGAGTGAAGGTCCTATCGTGATCAAGTTACCTGCTGAAATCACAACAAACTCGCGAGAAGAAGCAACAAAAATTCCCTCTTGGACAAATCCCGTAAACCAATTCCAAAGTCCATCCTCTCACTTTTAGAGGATTCCATCCCCACCCTTGACCTTATCAAAATCAAAGTTAACCTCACTCTTAGAGGTTCTGAAGAAGCAACAACAAGAAAATCCCCTCACCTTAGAAATTCCAAACACATCCCTCAAGCCAACCTCTCAGCAAATGGCCCATCCGACCTCTCACTTTAAGAGGTCATGTTAAGCATCACCCAATGATCGATCGCAACCCAGAGCCCAGCTACAACCTCTACCGGATGGCATTCTCATTCCGAGTCACTTGTTATCCTATGTGAGCATATTGCATACTCTCGCCAAGTTTGGGAACTCGTCCTATCCTTGAAATTCGTTTATTCGACTCTTCAAACACTGTCTGCAAAAGTCTCACTGGGGCTTCGCATCCGTGCCTCTCAGCGGCACTCCGGTAAAAGCAAGGAGACACGTACCAGGGACTACTCCCCTCGGCTTGTGAGAACAAAGGAGCAACGAATCTTGAATTGAAAGACAGAAAAATAGAAGGGGCTATAATCATTCAAATCCCAATTTTTCTTCCGCTCCAGTCTTGTTTCTTCCACTCCAGTCTTGTTTCTTCCACTCCAGTCTTTTTTCTATTTTTCATTCTTTCCCATAAAGAAGATCAATGCAGTGGCAGTCTGCATGAAAATTACCACCAAACAGCCCAGAGCAGCAAGCAACAACGGAACATCCTTCTCCTTCTAAAGTCAAACCAGATTTCACCATTGATCAATCCTCTCTCTCTTATTCCAACTTCTAATCAAAGCAGTCATTATTTGTTTACTTATATAATTGGAATTTGATAAACCAATCAGTGAGGTCCATTCTCGAGCAACCAAAATATAATTCTGAATCAAACAATTCTTCAAATGTCTCGACAAGTCTTCTTTTCTACAATCTAGGAAGAGTCAAACACTTTGTCTTTACGTGGCGGGGGCTTCCATACACTTTTCTACACCTAGTGATGCTTATACTCTCCCAAAAGAGTCAAACCCAAAAGCGAGAGTGTCATACACGAAATCGGGATCCATTCCCACCTTCAAAAAATGTGCCCCTGCACATATACATTTCCGAGTCTTGTCCAGCGACTGATTGACTGTTGTTCGAAACAATGGGTCGCCTCCGTGGCCGCAAGATGACCCTGTCTGCAATAGGGATACATTGAATCTCTCCAAGCTGGGGCTTTTATTAAGCTGTTCTCTCAGGCTCTCTTTACCAGATTCCCTTCGGGTTTACTTTGCATCATCGACTGGGGCTACGCCATGGTCACTTCATCAAATGTTGAGGCCCCCCTCAACAGAAATAGGTCGACTATGTGGTTATTCAGAAGAGGTCAGGGGCTCTAATCGAGGCTCCGACAAAGTCATATCTAGCAAGAAGGGCATCCCTTGTCATCAAGATCAGCATGTGGCAAACGCTTTGAGTTAGTTAGAAACATAATTAATCATGAGGCCTCTTTATCAAATAAACATACTTTCAAAATACCGTCCTCCTTGGTACCTTGTTTACAAAAATCACTCTTTGGTCTCCACAAATTTTCAAACTCTTCAAATCCATCAAAGACGTATCTCTGTGACTCTCAAGATGACTCGGTCCTTATCTCTGGACATCAAACTTACCTAATCCCACCTTCTATCATAGACACCCACTCAGCCTCGCCTTGCTTAAACCATGACTTTCCCGCTCAAGTGCCTCTCTAAACCCTAGCCTCAAAGCCTAGGTAACAAATACCTTTCTAAACCCTAGCCCTAAGCCTAGGTGACAAAATACCTTTCTAAACCCTAGCCTCAAGGTGACAAATCTCCTCTCTAAATCCTAGCCTCAAGCCTAGATGACAAAAACTCCTCTCTAAGCCCTAGCCTTAAGCCTAGATGACAAAACTCCTCTCTAAATCCTAGCCTCGAGCCTAGATGACAAAACTCCTCTCTAAACCTTAGCAATGATCATCCCAATCTTTTAATCGCTTGGTTCTTCGGCTCGGGAAGCCATAATAATCCCAATCAATTCACACAACTATTCCTCATTAGTGGCCTAAGTCCTTTGGCAGCCACCATTCTTCATCAGTAAAGCAGTAGCCTAAGTCCTTTGGCAGCAACAGTTACCTGTTTTCATCATTAGTGGCCTAAGTCCTCCGGCAGCCACGAATCCTTATTTTCCGGGGTGGCGCCACACGTCAAATTTTCTTGGATGACAACCTCACCGGTCGGATGCAGGGGTGACTCCGCGAGAAGTCAAATTTTTCACGAGGGTGACTCTTGAAGTCAATTTTTCACAAGGGGTGACTCCCGCGAAGTCAAATTTTCACAAGGGGTGACTCCGAGAAGTCAAATTTTCACGAGGGGTGACTCCCTTGAAGTCAAAATTTTCACAAGGGGTGACTCCCTTGAAGTCAAATTTTCACAAGGGGTGACTCCGCGAAGTCAATTTTTCACAAGGGGTGACTCCCGCAGAAGTCAAAATTTTCACAAGGGGTGACTCCCGCAGAAGTCAAATTTTCACAAGGGGTGACTCCCGAAGTCAAATTTTTCACAAGGGGTGACTCCGCAGAAGTCAATTTTTCACAAGGGGTGACTCCCGCGAAGTCAAAATTTTCACAAGGGGTGACTCCGCAGAAGTCAATTTTTCACGAGGGGTGACTCCCGCAGAAGTCAATTTTTCACAAGGGGTGACTCCGCGAAGTCAAATTTTCACAAGGGGTGACTCCGCATGAAGTCAAATTTTTCACAAGGGGTGACTCCCTTGAAGTCAAATTTTCACAAGGGGTGACTCCGCGAAGTCAAATTTTCACGAGGGGTGACTTCGCGAAGTCAAATTTTCGAGGGTGACTCCCGCGAAGTCAAACTCTCACAAAACTTTTGGGTGATTCCCGCACAGTTACATTCCAGTGACTTTCGCGCAGTCACGTCTTCACATTTCAATGACTTTCATATAGTCACATATTTCCGGGAGATTCCCACACAAATCGCATCTTTGGCTTGAGACGCTGCACGTCCGCCACTCTCGGGTACTAAAACGCCCACTCTTCCGAACTACGACTTGGCTTGATTCCTTTTGGGATACGTAGGTAGCCCGACGTGGGTCCAGCCGCTCGACCTACCTGGTCATCCTTTTGCGACTCAGCTCGAGTCCAAACCTCATATCCGCAAGATCATTGTCCTACCTCCTGAAATCCCTTTTTTCAGGACGGATCCTATTCTTTTATCGTCGACCCCACTTGTCTTACAAGAAGCGTCGCCGAGGGGCTACTGTTAGTACCCGGTCCGAAAAAAGGGTATTCTAAATACTTGGGTCCGGTTTAATACAAAACCCTAAAAATCTATTCATTATTCTGTCTTCTCCGCCGTCATCCGCATGCGTGGAAAGTACGCCAGGAGATAGTGCCGATCGGCCCTTCTTCCTCTAAATGGCCGATCGAACCTTTTAATTTGTGCCGATCGACCCTTCCTTTATTGTGCCGATCGACCCTTATTATTAGGGCCGATCGACCCTTTCTCTGGTCCAGCCCAATTACCGAAGCACTATAAATAGGGGTGCCCGGCTTCAGTTTTTCACACACAATTCATTCGGGAGAAGCGAGATTACACTTGCTTTACCCGTATTTCTTCCCACATTCTTCGAATCGCCCTAGATTCGACCCCAAAGTCTTGCTACAATTGGTAAGACTCTTTTTAATATTTTTGTTTCCTATTATTCTTATTGTCTTATTATATTTGCATGCTTATTATATTTTAATTATTCCTTTATGCTAGATTTAGGACTGTTTTAATATATTTAAATATGCAATAGCCGAGGATGATCTAAGGTTTCGCCCAAGGAACCCAATGAATCTAGGAACTATTTCTTTCCTTCCACCTTAGTTATAATTATCCCATGATCAACAATCCCCCAAGGATGAACGTTGATTAGTGCACCTTCCGAGGGCCTAACTCAAAGGTTCTAGGGTGTGATCATTAACTAATTCTTTCTCTCCCCTCCTCCTTATGCATGATCCCGTTTCTTCTATCTATTCCTGTAAACACCGCACACAACCAACACCCCACATGCTAGAAAGACCGATCCGTCGGGCAATAGGAGTGATAGCGTTTCTTCTTCTGTTGTAACTTGACCCCCGAACCCAATTAACTGTTTAGCTTTTTTTCAAAGCTTTGGGTTATATCAAAGTGGCGTGGCGACTCTCAAAATTAAACTAATATTTTAATATGGTTTAAAGCTAGTGTCACTAAATGAATATCCCATTTCGATCCGACATTATATGATTATTTATTTCAAACCTCCGAATGCGCGTTGCATCGGGACGGGGTATTCACAATTGCATGACTACGCCATGGCCTTTCGCCACATGGGGAATCGACGTCATCGGCAAGATCACTCCTCCAGGGAGCAATGGTCACGAGTTCATTTTAGTCGCAGTCGACTACTTCACCAAATGGGTAGAAGCCAGATCGTACAAGGTACGGAATTCTAAGAAGGTGGCCGAGTTCATCCGAGAGAACATCATGTGCCGATACGGAGTGCCCAACGAGATCATCTCCGACAATGGGACCCACTTTGAAGGAGATTGTGACCAACTGCTTGGCCGGGTCGAGTCACACGTCACGGGTCTTCTCCTTACGGACCACAAACCAATGGTGCGGTAGAGGCGGCCAACAAGACTCTCGCCATGATAATCGGAAAGATGACCACCGAGAGGTCGGGAGGCGGCCCGAAAAGCTACATCTAGCCCTGCAGGGATACCGAACATCGGTCGGAACCGCCACGGGGAGACTCCGTTCGCACTTACCTACGGAATGGAAGCGATGTTACCCGTGGAATTGGAAATTCCATCCTCCGAGAATCCTCTTGGAAAACGGGATCAATGAAGTCGAATGGCTACGAGCCGTCACGACGAACTTGCTCTACTCGACGAGCGCAGATTGAAAGCCATGGAACACACTCGAGCCTACCGGAGCGGAATGGCACGAGCATTCGACAAGAAAGTCAAGATCCGAGACATCAGAGAAGGCGACTTGGTGCTAAAGGAAAAGCCTCCTACGCAGACCAATCCCCTCGGAAAGTGGGAGCCTACCTGGATAGGACCGTTCGTGGTACAAAGAATCTTCTCCGGAGGAGCCATGAAGCTAGCAGACTTGGACGGAAACCCTTTCGTTAACCCCGTGAACGGAAGCAAGCTCCGCAGATACTTCATTTGAGGAAGAGCACGAGTCAACTCTCCTTCCCCATACACCACCTCTCGGTAAAATTAAAGTGCTAAAGAGTAATACCCATTTGGATACATTCCGCTAATGATCCGGGTAAAAAGCGAGGTCGCACTTCTTTTGTCTTTGCTTTTCTCAAATTCACCTAAAGTGTCGAACTACGGTGACACTGAGCCCCTTAGTCCAATTGTAAAAGGGGAACGTAGGCAGCCATCATTGGTTCGGTCTAAAAAAAACAAAAAAATACAATAAGCATCAATTGCTTGTGTTTCGAAAAACTCTTTTCATTTAACCTACAAATTCATAACGGTTAAAACATTCTTTGATGAGTTCAAGCACGGTCAACTCTTGACTCGCTACACGCTAGCAAAACTACAATAAAACATTAATCAATTAATGTGTACGCAATGACAATGGGTGGATACTGCGGACGGCAAGGTCAACCTAGTTTCCGTACTAGGTCCTTCATCCTTCTTCCCCTTCCCTTTTCCCCGGCGAGTGTTCTTCACCTTCGCGGGAAATATTCCGGTAGGCCTTCTACTGGCTCGGGAACTCTTCCCGACGCCTCCGTCAAGCTGTGTGGTCATCTAACGCAGCCCTTTCTCTAGCTCTGTCTCGAGCCACCTCGCTTCGAGCCATCATTGCAGTGCTTTGATTGGCCTCCCGATCGGCACTTGCCACATAATCGGCCATGGCATCGCCGATACGATTCCCGGGGTTAGCCCTTGCTCTGTCCTCCTCAAGGTCGAGCCGTCCGGGTGATCAACACCCGCGGCTCACTCCGTCTCCACAAGATAGCCATCTGTGTCTCCCTATACACTCTTCGTACCGGTTCGGATCTGCGTCGACGAACAATGCCCTCTCTCTCGGTGAAAGAGAACCCTGGCGGGAAAGGACGCGTATTGCCACCACCGGGTGATCAACAATAGCGTCGAAGGATCTTCCATCCACAAAGATCCCACCTCAAAGGTAGCGGCATAACTCGGATCGGTCGGTGGCATCTGCTCCCGGCCCGTCTTGTCGCTTGAGAACCAATGATGGAATATAGAAAGACGTGCGAGACAACCCCGGCACTCGACAATCAACGAGACCCTCTGAGCGGTCCTACAAGTCTGTAACTTCCAATGGGAACCCACCATCGCAAGTGATGCGTGCAAAGTGCGGCCATCCAGCTCCGGCTCGGCTGATCGCCCCTATCACCGGAAGGACGTCGCGAGAAAGACCAAGCGTCACAAGACATTGGCACCTCGGGCATCATCTGCAGCCTCTCCTCAACCACATGGTCGGCATAGCGGGACTTCCTCCCCACATGTATCGGCTACCGGTCACCATCCTGGCCTATGCCCAGGAACGTCTCGCCCAAGACCAATGGCACAATGTCTCCCCACTCCGCACCGCCTCACTAGGTCCGGGACCTTTGTGATGGCACACACCCGAGACGTGAATGTGAACAAAGTAGCAATCGCGCACAGAGCAAACGCGTCCCACGAAAAGACGCTCCCTCGGCTCCGACAAATCTTTTGGGCGGTCCCGAAATGTCAACGTAATCGGTATCTCAGAGGCATCCCGTATGCTTCTCCAGCCGAGATACCAAACAAAGACACTAGCTTCTCAACAGTGGCCATGCCACCAGCATACGAAAGAACTAGCTGTTCCGTCTCAGGTCCTCCCAGAATGGCCCGGAAATCTTCGAACGTAGGAGTGATTTTGTTGTACGAAAAGCTGTACACATTCCTCCGTACGTCCCAGAACCGAGACGCGGCTCTCAAAAAAATCCCAATCTGGCATGAGCTCCTTCAAAGCCCAAACAGATTTAATCCCGTAACAACCTTCGAAAAACCTTTTGTTCTGCCTCGTGTGGTTCCGTACCCATGACTGAAAGTTGTCCAAATATCGCTCTTGCATCCGCGACGATAACTTGGGAAAGGGAGCCATGTCAGAAAATGAAAGGAACCTTGGAAGTTTGAGAGAATTCAGCCAGATGAACAAAAAAAAAACTATGCACAGTTTCTTAAACAATTGCAAAGCTGAAACTGCAATTTAAAGAATCTGGAAATTCATTCCAAGTCCGGCCGGACTCCCTCTGCAGTTGACTTGGTCAACTCTGCAGCCAGCTGCCCCTAAATTGGAAACATTTCCAGGCCACTCCCTGTTCACCTTTGAGAAATCTGCGTGCCGCCCATGGTTTCATGCAACAAATATCGCATCCCTTCCGCCTGCTCGTGCAACAAGCTGCAAATAATTAATAATTAGTGCATACATGCTTAATTTTTGACCCGTTCAATTTTTATTGCATTTCTTATTTTATTTATTTTTGATTAACCTACTTTCTTATTTGCCAAAAATAACGAAGTTGATCACGTAATAAATATGCGAAGTACATGTGTTCCGCCCCACGGCGCCTTTTTGCAAATACAGCTTCAAATCAAAATTTGTTCTCGACAAATACATGCATTTTGTCTAAACAAAGCAAGAAAGAAAGAAAGCAAGAAAAGGGGACTACTCGAGTCCCGCTCGTCATCCGTACACTCGACGTACTACTCCGCCGCCGCCGGATCCGTCGCAAACAGAACTCGCCGAACTCCTCCCGGTAGGGAATAGGCGAAGGGCCTCCTGAGTACGCGAACTCGAGGACTCCCTCTCGCGCCCGAGTGCGCAGAAGAAGGAGCTCCAAATCTAGCCGTTCCGCCCGCGAACTGGCCGAACCCCTGTGTAAAGTCCTCCCAACCGGCTGTGGGAGCAGGCGAATCTCTCGGCCTAGACGGCCCCCGATCACGGACGTCCACGCTCCTCCGGGAGCTGCACCGCATGAACTCCATGAGCCTCCTAGCGTAGGCGGACCACCCGTCCACTAGCCTCATGGCGTCATTGTACGTACGGCCAGATACCTGCGAACCAGGAAAGTCATCAGAAAGCGAGCAGAAAGTACAGATGCAACATTTGCAGAATGCTACTATCAAATGCAGAAAATCAAAAAGGGTGCTCACCGAAGCATTGGGGTCCGCCCTGTATCGTGGTCTCGGCTCAGCCGGGAGCGGGATCACAAGTCGCCTACGCGAACCGTCCAGCCCCTCGTACGCTAGCCTAGCTCGCGGGACCGGAAAATCTCGAGGACCTCCAGGGACCTCGCCCTCTCTATGCTGCACCTGCGGGCTCCTCAGCCTCATCCTCAAGAAAACATCATAGGCGGCCCCCGCTATGATGTACTCGGAGAAGTATACGCCCTGTATGTACCCCTCCAGCTCATCCATCGGCATCTCCCGGGGATGCTGCATGTACATCGGAGGATCCACCGGCACCAAGGGAAGAGACCCCTGCCTATGCTGACGAGTCACCCTCTCCCCCAGATACATGGCGTCACAGTGAAGTCCCACCAGGAGCTTCCGCCTCCGTGTAGTCTCGCTGGCAATACAGCCGACGGCATCGAACCTACTCCACTGTGTCACTTTGGATCCTCTCGTAGAACTCCCGGTTCGGTGCCGGAGATATCTCCTCGTATGACACTCGAGTGCCAACTCTCGAAGAGACCGCCCTCTTCGCCTTCTTCTGCCAAACCAACATGGCAAGGAACAGTGGACGGTACGGCTCCTTGATGTCCCAAGCTCGCGGATCGAACACCTCGTAGCACTGCACTCCGCCAAGAAAATGGAAATTATGTCGGCTACAAAGCAGATACGTACGAGTACATAAAAGAGGCAAGGAAGAGAAAAAGTACGTGAACTTACATCCAAGACAAAGCGTGAAGGCCTAAAGGAGTGCTCGTCTCCCCGCGAGAACCCGTCCAGGAGTGGTAAAGCTCGGCGCCCAGCCTCCCCCACGCGAACCCCTCACGGCATCCAAGTCTACCGACCCGAGCAGAGGGAAGTGACAAGACGTGTCGAAGTCGAGAATAAAGTCGCGACAGCGCAAACCAAAGGAACCTCGAGCCAGACGCTCCGCGGTCATCCTCAAGGACCCAGCCAGATAAGCGGCGACACCCGCCTCCGCATGCCTCTCCATCGGCTCGTACCGAATGCCTAAGCCTCGGCATCGGTAATATCAAAACCCAGCAGCCTGCATAACCGCTCCGGGGTGTAACCATCAACCCACACCCGCCGTGTTGCCATAAGTCGGCAACCCAGCTGATAGCGGCAAAATCCGTGGGAGTCACCGTCGCCTCCCCCATCTCGAAATGGAAAGTGTGGGTCGTATCCCACCATGTACTCGCTCAGAGCAACATACATGGACCTGCCCTCGGCGTATCACTGTCGCAGCCTACAAAGATCGATAAACCCAGGCAACCCGGAGTCAAGCACCAGCTGCCGCGGACTCCTCTCTCCCTCTCGAGCCACGTCCGGGATAATGTCCCACAATGCTCGCACCGCCTCAAAGGCACCCCGACTCTTCTGGTTATGAGTATTAACCGTCCCTGTCCCTCGGACAAAACAAAGACAGAAGCAACATCAACAGAAATGCACCAACGCATGTCAAAAGGATGCAATGCAGATACGGTTCTCATTCATTTCCTACGTATATTCTCATTCATTTCGAAAACTCCGTCGAATCCGGAACTTTCAAAACATTTCGAAAACTCCGTCGAATCCGAAACTTTCAAAACATTTCGAAAACTCCGTCGAATCCGGAACTTTCAAAACATTTCGAAAACTCCGTCGAATCCGGAACTTTCAAAATCTTTCGAAAACTCCGTCGAATCCGGAACTTTCAAATCTCTTTCGAATTTTTCGAAAATTTACTCCGTCCCGAATTAAAGCTACTTTAATTTTGGAAAATGCATCTAGACATGGAATTTTGCAACCAAAATTTTTATGTCATCTACCCATAGTGTCAATTGAACTACATCCTAGTCAATTTCGACAACAATTCATGGCAAACTCAAAAGCCCCAATTCGGGCACCAAAATCCCTAAGTTTATTCCTAGCAAATTTCTAACATTTAAAGAATGCACATTCTTAAAATTAATGGAATTTGTAGGAAACTTACTTGTCTCTTGATCCCATCCTTGGAGTTGTGTCTATCCCTCGCCGGATAAAACTCCGCCGAATTCAATGGGTGCACAATGGTTCGAATGGTCCGAACCAATCGAGTTCTTTCGTCATCGGTCCTCCCGTGGCGAGCCATTGGTCCTCCTTCACCCTCCATAGCAAATTTCCTTCACAAATTCGAGCAAACCTTGCAATTTGGGTTGGAATTTTTCTCTCTTTTCTCTCCTCTCTCGCCGGCAATAATGAAAGAAAATGGCTTCTTCTTCCTCGGCCTCGGCGCTGAATAGGACTTTGTCAAATTCAGTAAAAGTCCCACGACTCTTACCGCATCGTAAAAGATTCCTTCCATTTTGGTCCCTCAACTTTTGGCAATTCCAATTTTACCTCTTTTGGGCCTCCCCAAAAGTATAAAATTCCCCAGTTAGACATTTCTAACGCCCATCCCCCGAGGATAAATTCCCAGTTAGTTTTCACTAACGCTTGTCTCCTGACGTTAAATTCAGTCCAGTTGACGTTTGACATTCAAACGTTCAATCATGTCTCCGGACATTCCAGTTACTATTCCGTCTCCCGACGTTAAAATTTAATAATGGTCTTCACCATTAAATTCTCAAATCGCGACCTTTCACGGTCCGATCTCAATTCTCAATCGCGACCTTTCACGGTCCGATTTCAATCCTTAATCGCGACCTTTCGCGGTCCGATTTCAATCCTTAATCGCGACCTTTCGCGGTCCGATTTCAATTCTTAATCGCGACCTTTCACGGTCCGATTCCAATCCTTAATCGCGACCTTTCACGGTCCGATTCCAATTCTTAATCGCGACCTTTCACGGTCCGATTCAAATCCTTAATCGCGACCTTTCACGGTCCGATTCCAAATCCTTAATCGCGACCTTTCACGGTCCGATTCCAAGTCTTAATCGCGACCTTTCACGGTCCGATTCCAAATCCTTAATCGCGACCTTTCACGGTCCGATTTCAAAGTCTTAATCGCGACCTTTCACGGTCCGATTCAAATCCTTAATCGCGACCTTTCACGGTCCGATTCCAATTCTTAACCGCGACCTTTCACGGTCCGATTTCAATCCTCAATCGCGACCTTTCACGGTCCGATTCCAATTCTCAATCGCGACCTTTCACGGTCCGATTTCAAAGTCTTAATCGCGACCTTTCACGGTCCGATTCAAATCCTTAATCGCGACCTTTCACGGTCCGATTCCAAATCCTTAATCGCGACCTTTCACGGTCCGATTCCAAATCCTCAATCGCGACCTTTCACGGTCCGATTCCAAGTCTTAACCGCGACCTTTCACGGTCCGATTCAAATCCTTAATCGCGACCTTTCACGGTCCGATTTCAAAGTCTCAATCGCGACCTTTCACGGTCCCATCTCAAACAGTCAATCCCGACCTTCGCGATCCGACCTCCACTCTTCTATCGAGACCCTTGCTGTTCGTCTTCTCAACAAAGAATAAGCCCGAACCCCAAGGCACGAACGCCTTGCAACAATCCTTCTTCGGCCATCCTCGTAAGCCCGAACACCTTTTCACTCCATCAAGTGAACGTTCACCTCCCCGCCGCGCCGTAAGCTCCGATCGTTCCACCTCGCCGGCAACAAAGAATAAGCCCGAACCCCAAGAACACTCACCCCCAGCAGGATAAAACTGGCAACAGCAATAAGCCCAGCACCCAAGGCACGAACACCCTCGTCAGCATCGCAACTCCGGTTTGAGGCGCCACACGCCTCGAAGGTTTGAAGTCCCGGGATCGAGACGCCTCCCAACAGTCTCCATTCGTACGGTACCTCGCGAATGGTCTCATCCAGTTTAGACGCCTCCTATCAGTCTCGCTCGGGTCAAGGTCCCCATGCGCGGCCCTTGTCCCCCCTTTCGAACTACGATCGGCTTGATTCCCGCTCGGGATACGTAGGAATCCTTTTCGCTAAGGGTCCACCACCACCGCCTGTGTCTCTTTCAAAGTAAGGCATCCCGATTTGGATCCTTATCTTTTTCAACGACCCCACCTCCTTCGGAGGAGACGTCGCCGAGGGGCTAACCGTAAGTACCCAAATCCGGATCGTCCAAATCCGTCGAAAGTTAACCGAAATCCGTTAACCGGCCCGCTTCCAGGTTAACCGAACTCGTTAAACTCCCGTTGCTGTGTAACGAGACGTCTCGGATCGCCCGTGCATCCCGACAAGCCGAACCATACTTAACACGTGTCATCTCACGTAAAAGTATGGCTTTCCCGAAAAATGCATTTTCCGGCACTTTCCGGGCGTTGGACATTTTCCTGATCGTTATTTTAAAAACGGACAAAACCGGACCGGGGAACGAATTCCCATAAGGCCGGGTGACTCAGAGGACACTTGGCACGCATGCCACCTCCCTCTAGTCTCCCTTCAATTAAATTCAAAGGGAAAAGACCAAAATACCCCGATTTGCAAGCCTAGTCCCACGACTCCCGTGCACTTTTCCCGAAATTGCCGCAAGTCCCCGCATTTCCAAAATACCCAAAACCCCCGGATTCACCCAAGTCCGTCCTGGACTCCTACCGCAATTTTCACCCTATAAATAGAAGTTGTCGTCAAAGGCAAAAAGAGACCAAAATCACTCCAAAAATTCACCACCCTCGGCCCATCTCGATTTTCACCCTTCCGAGCTTCCGCTCGTCTCGATTCGCGTGAAACCTTCGTATTTCGATCAAATACGCACCCTACTACTTCGAAACAACCTTTCGAATCACTTTCCGTGTCCCGTACACACCTCCCGAGCCAAAGGAGTCGACCCTAGCCATAGGTATAACTCCCTCTCTCTAAATCTCTCGTTCCGTCTCGGTTTACGCGCCAGTCGCTACAACCGTTTCGAACGTCGTTATCGAAATGTAGACGCCTCCGTCTAACGGGGTCCGATACGTTTTAGCCCCTCGATCCTCTTCTCTTTCCGTAAGAGAAGTAATCACGGGTTAAAACGGCGTTCCGACCCCGTTCCGTTTACTTTTATTGTCATTTATCAATTCCGGATCGATCGATCCGTTGATCGTTACTTAATTTTCATCATTTACAAATCCGAGCCGTTTGGCCTCGTTGATCGTCATTTACAATTCCGAGCCGATTGGCCTCGTCGATCGTCATTTACGATTCCGGATCGTTTGATTCCGTTGACACTGCTTTAAATACTGTCATTTACAAGTCCGACCCGTTTGGATCGTGATAGTATTTACTTTTAAAAGTCCGAGTCGCAACCCGATTCGTTGATCGCATATCATTTAATACGCATTTTTCCCGTAAAAAATCGTTAACAATGTAATGCCCGGTTCAAAACCGGAGTTCGTCCGTCGAACTCTCTTTCAAAACACGCGAAATGACGTTCGGCCTCCGAATGCTCGTCTTCAAACTAAAAGCCTCCATTTGACACTTAAAATCATTTAATACGCATTTTTCCCGTAAAAATCGTTAACAATGACATTCTTGGTTCAAAAAACCGGAGTTCGACCTCCGAACTCCCTTTCAACTCAAAATCGACGTTTGCCACGCAAACGCTCATTTCAACTTAAAATCGACGTTTGCCACGCAAACGCTCATTTCAAACTCAAAACCGACGTTTGTCATTCAAACGCTCGTCTTTTCAAAAGTCACCTAATCAACGTTTGTCATTCAAACCAAGATTAAGCTTGTCATTCAAGCCCCCATTTCAAAACACACACACACACACACACACGATTTCGAGAAAGGTAGAAAGACTCGTCATGCGAGGCGTTTCGGGCGATCTCGTAATACTCTACCCAAAACGTAACTTGACCTCCGAACCTAACAATCTCTGGTACTAAAAGCTTTTTACTCGTTTTTGCTACCAATAAAAATGATCCCCTTTTTCAAAGCCTTTTCCTAAGTTTTTGCTACCAATAAAAACGACACATTTTCACAATAGCCGTTTCTCAACGTTTGGGCTCAAAATACAAAAACCGCGTGGCGACTCCTCATTTTTCCTTCCCATGAAGCGAGGTCTCAGACACCAACCCCCCGCGAAAGACAACCGCGTTTCGCGCCCGCGCGAAATCCCGGGTAATTTCACCAAGGTTTCTTCAGATCCCCATTCCACCATTAACTTAGGGTTAGATTTCCTAAGGACTTCAAGGTAATCATAGTTGAGAAGAAGAGCGGTCAGAAGTCTGCAAAAGGGTCTCCATCTTTGTTCACCTCTCTTTTCCTTGGATTGGTAGGTAGCTACACTGGAAGAGAGTTCTCTGAATAGGATTTTTGGCCAGTATGGACGAAGATTGCTGTAGATGGCAGAACAATACATCCATTGTTAGGATGTAAAGTTGTTGTGGTTGCCAGTCTTTCCATAGACAGACTTTCCCACCAAGTAGCATAAGTGGCTCATTAGCTCACCAAAGGCTTTTCTAGGGATCTTCTTGTAATTCCCCACCAAAGATGAAACTCTAGCTGTTGAGGCGGCAACAGAATCTTAAAGGTCTTGATAAACAGATTTAAGGGCATTTGGAACTCTAAACTGGAAGGTGCTTTGATGTCCAGGTAGTCAATAGTGACGTCTAGGCCTTCAATAGCAGCAGTGAAGCATGAGATCTTAGCTCCATTTTCCATGACTCTGTGTCCTAAAATGGTATATGAGTAGAATTGGTCCACAAAAGAAGGAATTGTGAAAGCTCTGCTTTTTGGTGAACAAGGGGAGGATTCCAGATGCCTTCATCTTCTTGAGCAATTCCCTTCCAAGAGCATCATGCCTCAATTCCATTTCATCTACTTCCCAGCCTGGTAGGAAGAAGTTAGGATCCTACAAAAGAGAAATTGGAAAGTTAGATCCATTTTAGGATTCACAGATCACAAGTGGTTTGAGCACCCATGCGGTTCAGCAATGGTGTGGTTTGAGAAGTGAAATACCTCAAACCCCAAGTGAAATATGAATACAAGGCAGGAAAATAAATAAGAAAATTTACTAGTACGTGGCATTGTTAAACTATGATTATCTCAAACTTCCAAGAAGTGTTCAGAGAGAAGGTTATGGTGTCCAGCCTATATACTAAGTAATACTTAAAAAGAATCAGCATGCTCAAAAAGAATCTGCATGCGGTTTTGAAAGAGTGGCATGCGGTTTCAAAGTTTAGAACAAGCGGTTACCAGCATGCGGTTTGGCTTTCAAAATATCATGCGGTTTTGAGGAGAATGCGGTTTGAAACAGATAAAATAAGCAGTTTAAATATGCGGTTTCAAACATGGAAGCATGCGGTTGAGAGAGATGCGGTTCAAATGTAAAATAAAATCCAAAATTTTCAAAAATTTTCTAAGAATGAAAAACACTATTGAGAATCATAAGCTCCAAAATATGAGAAATTTTCAGAAAATTCAATGAAGAGTCACATGAGTGCATGAAGAACACGAAGAACATGAAGAACAGAGGCACCATGAAACTTTGACCAAAATTGACAAAAAGTATATCAAAATGACCACATTGATAAGTAGATTAACAATATAACATCAAAATATCAACTTTTGTTCAGAATCATCAAGAAACATGAAAAACACAGAAATGAGTTTTCGAAACACGAAAACTGAAATATCCAAAATCAGTAACCAAAATGAGTGTAGATCATAAAATAGGTTACATAATCTGAATCTAAGCATGATTCCGAGCAAAACCCAACAAAAATTATTGAAAATGACTAAGAAATGAGCATTTAATCAAGCAAAAACCAGTAAGGGCATACGAAGGTTTTTTTTTCAAAGTTCATCAATGGCAGATTTCTGAAAAATTAAAGATTGAAGCAAGAAAAAATACCATGTCGTCGACTGGTTTCTTTGGGTTTCTAGGGACTGCAGAAGCTCTTTGTCTTTTTGTAGTCATTTTTTTAAGGTTTTGAAAATGGAGGATTTTTAGAGAGAAACGTAGAGAGAGAAAGTGGTAGAAAGAAAGTACGTTTGGCAGAGAGAGAGAGAGACAGTGTAAAGGTTTAGCAGTTTCACCAAACAAGTATATATAGGTGGTGCCTAGGGTGGAGTGACAAAAAATGATGATGGTTCCACTCTGTTGCACCCTTTCAACTTCCACACTCTTACCTATGACGATTGACATGATAGGGTTTTAATGCAAATACACATTTTGCATTAAATGCTATTAAATGCATATAAATTTTGAAAATACGTGGGAAATTATTTACAAAAATACCCTTATATCAAAACAAGGACCAAAAAATAAATAAGGACAACATACTTGGGACCACGTGGCAGTTAGAAAAAAATGGAAAATGAACAGTTTTTTTTTAAATAAGGATAAAAATATTGAACCTGATTGAAGCTTCTTTAAAGCTTAGAAAATGATAAACATTTAAAAATATGAGAAGTGTTGAAACGCGGTTGGGATTCATGCTGTCAGGATGGAGCAAGCGGTTTGGAATTGGCGGTTGGCTGCAAGCGGTTGACTACATGCGATTTTTGGTCACGCGGTTTCAACAGGGGTGAGGTTTGAAACCTCAACAGGATTTTCAACCTAAAATCCACATACTTAACACACAAGTTAGTAATAAAAAGTATGGACTTATTTAAGTTCAAGCATACCCATTTCTCCTCTGAGGAATGAAAACCTCTTGGAGTCAAGAGCTTTGGTGAGGATATCAGCAATCTGGTTGTCTGTCCCCACATACTCTAGATGGATATTCCCCTTTTCCACATGGTTTTTGAGGAAATGATACTTGATATCGATGTGCTTGATCTTTGAGTGCATGACAGGGTTGTTGGAGACTGAAATTGTTGATGTGCTGTCACACATGATTGGGTAATTTCCTTCATCAATTCCATAGTCCACCAACTGTTGCTTCATCCAAAGGATTTGGCAGCAACAACTTCCAGCAGCAATATATTCAGCCTCTGTGTTTGACACTGAAACTGAGGCTTGCTTCTTGCTGGGCCAAGCAACTAGTCTATTCCCAAGGAAATGACAAATCCCACTAGTGCTTTTTCTGTCAATAGTGCAAACTGTATAATTTACATCTGAATAACCTACGAGATCGAAATTCGAATATTTGGAATACCAAATTCCAAGGTTAGTAGTTCCAGAGAGATAGCGGATTATATGCTTGACTGCACTTAAATGTGCTTCTCTAGGATCGGCTTGATAGCGAGCACATACACAAACACTAAACATGATATCTGGCCTACTAGCAGTTAAATAAAGTAATGAGCCAATCATACCTCAATATAAGGTTTGTCAACCTTCTAACCTTTTAGATCTTTATATAGCTTATTGTCGGTAGCCATCGGAGTATCGTATGCTTTTGCATTCTCTAGTCCAAACTTCTTTATCAACTCTTTGGTGTATTTGGCTTGGCTGAGAAAAATTCCTTCTTCACATTGTTTGATTTGAAGCCCGAGGAAGAACGTCAATTCTCCCATCATGCTCATCTCAAACTTGTTTGTCATTAGCTTCTCAAAACGCTTACAAAGTAATTCATTAGTAGAGCCAAAAATAATATCATCAACATATATTAGAACAAGTAAGGAATGATTATTGTATTTGGCAATGAATAAATTTGTATCAATTTTACCGCGCTTGAAGCCTTTGTTGGTGTAATGCCCTAGGCGTTTAGTTATGTTTGACTTATAACTTAAACCGCGATGTAATCGTCTTTATCATTTATTATAGAGAAAATTTATTTGGCTTATTATATGTTTGCATGTTTATTATAATAACCTGAGTTCCTAGTTATTGTGAATGATTAGTATAAGTTGGTAATGAATAATCATGGAGATGATTATATGCATGTGATGCACATTACACTTATGGGTACTTGCTAGAGAACAAGTACTGGACATGACCTACCGATGAGATTTATGACATGGTCTATAGTCATATATGTCATGATTAAATCTCATGATAGTCGTGTCATTGAATCCTTTGTACCTGAGATTATCATCGTCTTCCACATGATGAACATTGTGTTTGATGTAGTCTAACACTATCTTTAATAGGATAGCAATAAGGGCTATGTTGGCACAATTGGATTCTTGTAGGGAAGAATGATAAGTCAAGATGAGATTTGTCCCTCTCGTTGAGAGAGAAGTTTGCTTGGGCCCCTCGATGAATGATGTTGATAAAATGTGTGGCCACACTCAAGAGATTTGATAGAGATCAAATGCACTTAGATTATCAACATATTCGGAATCGAGAAAGCATTGAACGATATGAGTTGACGTGGACCATGACTCATGTTCAATTTGACATCATGAACAAAGGGATTGTGACATTGATCTATCAAGGAATCAAACTTTGATGTTATATTTAATTGAGTGGACATAATGACTTGCTAGAAGTCACTTATGTCTTGTGAGGTTGATATTTCAACTCACTACCAACATAAAATATAATTCCTAAAGGGTCATACACAAAAGAACGAATTAAAAATGGCTTAATTATGGAATTCTGGAGTCAAGGGACGACTCATCCCCTGTGGGACGACTCCTGCTCTGGGGGGACGACTCGTCCCCAATTGGCTCAACTATTCCCTAAGGCAGGGACGAATGAATCAGAGTACTGTAATTAGGGAATGACTCGTGCTCACGACTCGTGTCCTGGGGGACGACTCGTCCTGGCGGCCCTGGAAACCCGTTTTTGCTTAGAAAAAGGACTCTTCTCCCTAAGTGTTAGGGATTTATAACAGGTATAAATAGAACCCTTTTGTCCCAGCAAAAAGTGATGAAAATTAGAGTTTTAGAAACACTAATTGATTGATTTTTATTACGAATCAAAGATCAAAACTCCATAGATTCATTCCATAAACTGCCATTGATTATTGAAAGGTGTTTCAATAATCGGAGGATCATTTAGCAATCCTACAAGAAGTGTTCTTGGTTCGTTCGCGTATGAATTACCAATAGAGGGTGATTACTTTATCACCTAAAGCTTGAAGATCACCATTGTTGATTCATCACCAAGGTAGAACAAGGAAGAAGAAGATCCAAGTTTTATCAACGGTTCAATGATTCAATCTTTGAGATTTGTTTTGAGCAACATAAATCGCATTAAGGTATGTAAATCTATTTCATATGTTTCTAATCTCTTCATGCTAGACGGATTCAAGGCTAGGGTTTTGTTGTTTTATAAAGATTCTTTCGCTGCGTTTGTAACCCCAAAACCCAACAACCATTTTCTAATAGAAATATAGATAGAGTCTCATACCATGCTCTTGGAGCTTGCTTTAGTCTATACAAAGCTTTATGGAGTTTGTAGACATGATTTGGAAATTTGGAGTCTTCAAATCCAGGCGGTTGAGCAACATACACGGTCTCTTGAAGTTCGCCGTTGAGGAATGCACTCTTCACGTCCATTTGATATAACTTGAAATGCTTGAAAGAGGCGTAGGCTAAGAAGATTCTGATTGCTTCTAGTCTTGCAACAGGAGCAAAGGTTTCGTCGTAGTCGATTCCTTCTTCTTGCCTATATCCTTGTGCAACCAACCTTGCTTTGTTTCTGGTGATGCTTCCATTCTCATCCATTTTATTCCTAAACACCCATTTTGTTCCTATCACTCCTTGATCATGAGGTCTAGGCACTAATGTCCAAACCTTGCATCTTTCAAACTGGTTGAGTTCCTCTTGCATAGCAACTACCCAAATGGAATCTTGGAGTGCTTCATCAATCTTCTTGGGTTCGATTTGAGATATCAAGGAAGTAGGCTCGTCATAGTTCGATCTCCTTATTTGAACTCCTGAAAATAGATCACCAATCACATTTGTGACAGGGTGGCTGCTGACTTCTCTAACCTCGGGGGGTAAATCTAGTTGGACTGAGTTTGCTGAAGATCTTCAATTGGAATATCGTTAGATCCTTCAGCGAAGTCATGAAATGTAAGTTGACGAAGAGGTTCAATAAGCTGGATGGGCGAATTCTCAACATCTTCTTCCCTTGCGGTTGCATCTGGAGTGGAAACTTCAGGTGCGGTTTGGAAATTGCGATTTGAGGGAATTTCAGATGCGATTGCAGGATTTTGCGGTTGAGGTTCAGGTGCGGTTATGGAACTTTCACCTGTTTCATTATTCTCAGCAAAATCATCAGCAACATTTGGAGCCATATGTGGCTCAAGGAGAGAATGTTCATCAAAAGTAACATGGACATAATCTACTATCTTTAAACTAGTTTTATTGAAAACACGAAAAGCTTTTGAATGTTTAGCATACCCAAAAAAATACCTTCATCGGCCTTTGCTCCAAATTTACCTCTATTTTCTCTTCCGTTGTAGAGGATAAAACATTTGCAACCGAAGATCTTGAAGAAAGCAATGTTGGGGGTTCTTCCTCTTCAAAGCTCATATGGAGTCTTGTTGTAGGTCTTGTTCATGAGGGGGCGGTTCTGAGTGAAGCATGCCGTGTTAATTGCTTCAGCCCAAAAATACTGAGGTAGCTTCGCTTCTGAAATCATTGTCTTTCCAGTCTCAATCAATGTCCTGTTCTTTCTTTCCACAACCCCATTTTGTTGTGGAACACCAGCAGTCGGAAAATTGTGATCAATCCCGTGGTCATCACAATACTGAGCAACACCGTTATTCTTAAATTCTGTTCCATTATCGGAGCTCACACTAACGATGTCGTCTTCTTTCTGAGTTTGGAGTCGTCTAGATAGTGAGGTTAGAATTTCATAGCAATCATCCTTAGTGATCATCATCTCAACCCATGTATATCTTGAATAATCATCCACCACCACTAAAGTATATCTATTTCCTCCAATGCTGGCAGTGGTGACAGGTCCAAACAAATCTATGTGACGCAGTTGTAAACATCTTGCCGTTGAAGGTGCGGTCTTGCTGGTGAAAGACGGCGCGATTTGTTTACCAAGTTGACATGCACTGCATTTCTCTGGATGGTGGTCAGCCACTTTGGGTAAACCACGAACGAGTTTTTCCCTTCCGATCTTTGCTAGATACTTGAAGTTCAAGTGGCTCAACCTCTTGTGCCATAGCCAACTATTTTCGCTCACATTTTAAGCTACAAAACAGAGATTAGTAATACTACATGCAGAATTTAAATCGATAATATAAATATTACTGTTACGAATCCCTGTGAGTATGTGGGCACCTGACCCGGAACCTAACATGTGTCCCGAGTCTTAGAGCCCAAACTCCAAAATACCACCTGAACTTTTTCAAAACATTTATACTTGACTTGAAAAGAACTAACTCTAAACTTGGGGACATCTCCACTTTGGAGGAAAGGGGAATAAAACATGAACTAACTTTCAAACCCAAACTTAATTACAAACCTTTACAAAACTCTATCTACTACCATTTTAACTACTACTTACTTGGTTTCCATATTTACAAAAGTTAAGCCATAACTTACAAATTTACATAACTTGTTCTATTAACAAACTCCAACACAGGAGTAACAACCAAAATACAAAACATCTAACCATCAACATACCCGACAAACCCAAAATCAAGCACAAACTCTGTACCGGCCTCACTGCCCTGGTCCTCCTGTCTCAGTTCGATCTAAAACAATAAAGGGAGAAGGGTGAGAATAAATCTCAATAAGTTATTATGCATGTATCAAGATGCCAAGTAAATGCAACACATATAAGGTGCATATAATCACATTGGCAAAGCCGTAACACATTCCATTACCTTGGTTTACCTTTCCCGTCTGACCAATAAGTCGTATCATTTGGAGGATATCAATACATCTCAACCAATAACATATAACGGAGAGAGCTATTATAATAACTCCTCTCTTGTGAACTGCTTAGGCATATTCACATCTTATAAGACCCGTTTTTCAGGGAACCATATAAGATAGTAGCAACTCTATAAGGCTTTTGGCTCAATACAGATGCTATAACCCCAATCTGTGGCCACAGACGGGGATAGTCACAGGTATAACGTAATCCGATCACATTAGGTCACACTTTCCATAATTGATCGTATTCTGTTATACCCCTAAACATCAGCTGATTAACAACAATTCAAGCACATATAAGTTACTTGAAATGAAATCCACACAAAGGGATGAAAGTATATCCACATGGTACAACAATACTCATGTTCAATCCATACTAGAGTGCAACATCTATTTCATGCACTATGCACAATAATGCCAATGCATATGAACTCAAATGAAGTAGGGAAGTATAACAAACTATTCCTACATATTCAATATAATTTAACATATAACCTCTATAAAGGTTTAAGTACCAATTGCCAAGTTAAAGTTACTTTGGCTAAGTATAAATCAATGTTACGCAAGAAGTTAGCGACAATATTACAAGTACTTCTACTATTCCATTTTGATCAACTAAAGTATCATTGTGTAGATAAAAATTTCTACTTTACTCTAAGTTAAAGAGTGATCAATTTGGTTCTCGTTTGATTAGGTTTCCAAGCTTTCAAAGTTGATACAGAATTTTAGTTCAGGGCACGACTCGTGCCCTATGGCACGACTCGTGCCTTTTTCCTCCAATCTACTCAGAACGACTGAGACCCTCAACCACGACTCGTGGCCACGAATGGCCAAAGGGCACGACTCGTGCCCCTTGGCACGACTCGTGCCACGGGTAAAATCAGACATCAGACTTCAGAACAGCAGCAGTAACCAAAATTTCAACCCATTTTCCAAATCCTCTGTTTTTGACATACCAAAACAAGTCTCAATTCAGTCCTAAACTCCAACAAAACAATACCAATTGATTCCATACCTCTCCCAACACAAACCAATAACCACCAACATCATTTTCATACCAAGATTCCTATCAAATTGACATGCAACCAAGTCTAACAACTCATTATCACCCACAATCCCATTAATCACTAATTTTTCAACTCACTCTTCTTTCCCCAACCAAAAATCAGTTTTCACATTTACAAGAATACTTTTAAAAATCCCATGTCATGGTTTTAACAACACAAAATCATTTCTTTGAACCCAAAAATTCAAAGAACATCAGATATGACAATTATTTAAATAAAAACATAATAACTTACTTGAATGAAGAAAAATGAAATAATTATTTGAGTAGCTCAAATTGATCCCCTCTCCACCAGGAACTCGAATCCGCCCTTGGATTTGAAAACAGAATGATATTGAAGGCTAGAGGATTATTTGAATGAGGAGGTTAGGGTTTGGTAAGCTTCCTCCATGAAAAGGCTCTAGAAAGGAGGTGATGACATTTTCCAGCTTATGAGAATAATGAGAAGGCTTTAATTGATTTACTTATTCCATGGAAAAACATATTTTCATACAAGCTCCTCATTCACTTAATAAGGCATAATTAAAATTCTAACTATCCTTATTTACCACTAAACATTTTAACATTAGTAAGCATTTTAATAAATTTATCTTTATTAGTAATTCATAAGAAACTTTCATTATTATTCCCTTTAGACCCTAAAACATTCTTTTTAATTCATTTTCATCCCAATTTCACTTAAGTTAGTTAATGCCAATTCTAACTTACTAATTTCAAACAAACATATAAATAGTCACATAAAATCAAATAAAGTCATAAAATGCACAAGATGAAATATTCCTACCCGAACCCCACGTGTTTATCAAGTAATTAAATAGTGCCTATTATCGGGGTCGTCGCAGAGTAGGGTGATTCCGGAAATGCTATCTTTGATAAAGCAATTTGAGTGAAGTTGCAATGCATTCCTTTGTCGCAGAATTGAGAAATTGAAAGGAGGTTGTGCTTGAGTCCTTCAACTAAAGAAACCTTCTCAATAGTTAGGTTTCCTCTCCTTATGATACCATATCCAATGGTCTTGCCTTTGTTGTTATCACCAAAGGTTACAGATGGACCGCTTGCTTCAATGACATCTTCAAGTAATGATCCATCTCCAGTCATATGTCTTGAGCAGCCACTGTCATGATACCATTCATTATCCTTGGAGTGACCAGCCATTAAGCAAAGGACCTGAAAGATAAAAATTTAAAATGAGGTCCCCTTTATTCTTTGGGTCCTGAGGTTAGCACCTTTTGACGACCCACACCTGTTTGACAGAAGGAGGATTTTCTTCCCGGCATTTGGTGTGAACTGCAAAAGGCATTCTGCAGCCTTGTGACATAAACCATCACACACATAGCATTTATGAAACCTATGAGCTATATGAGGTTTTACTAACTCCTTACTTTTCTTAGGATTAGCTGGCAGTTTGGGAACATCGGTTTTAGCATTCACAAAGGTAGGTACTTGCGGTTTGACAGTAGTTTTTCTAGGAACACTCTTCTTGCCTTTGAAAGCAGGAGGTGCGGTCAAAGAAGAAGGGTGGTCAACCGTGCGGTTGGCTGCACTACCTACTCCACCAGTTGCGGTTAAAGTAGAAGTGCGGTCAGCTGCATAAGAAACCTCCTCTGCGATTTCAATCTCAGAATCTTTTCATTTCATCTGAGAATTTTTCCCAAACTGTTTCTTTGGGTAGACATAATGGAAGTTAAGTGGAGCCTTTTGTTCCTGTCCTTCACCCTTAGAAATAGCATGCTTCTCTTTAGGAATTTCTTTAGTTAGTTTAGAAATTTCCTCATCCTTTTCACAGCAGGATGCACACTTATACTTTTCACCTGTTTGAAATCTCAGACCTTCTTTAATTCCACTGGTCATTTGGGATTCTAATATTTGATCCAAGGTGACAAGTGATTTGGTCCACTCATCAATAATCTTCTGGAGATCGTTGTTTTGAGCAACCAGATCATCGTTTCTAAGTTGAAGTGCAGCAACCTTAGTTTCTAGGATGCGGTTTTGTTCAGTAAGAGGAGTTGTACTTTTAACTTGGTTTTTAAGATTAGAAATTTCAGACCTCATAACAGTTTTCTCCGTCTTAAACTGATTAATTTCATCATGTGCTAAAGCTAAGGCTTTTTTAATATTATTGAATTTTTGGATCATCATTTCAGCTTCCTGGAACATCCTTTCATGTTCCATGGGAGAAACCTCTTCCACCACCTTTTTTAAAATTTTCTTCTTTGGAATTTCTTTTGAAGGTGTAGCATTTTGGAAGGAAAAATGGGACGTGAATAAGAAATATTCCCAATCTTAATGCTAGGAGTAAGTTTCACATCATCATCCAATTTAAATTTGGAAATTCTTGGGGGAACGACTTCATCCTCCATATCCAGCGACTCGACTGACTCAGTATCTGAATCATCAGAAGCGTCTGCAAATAAGCAGACATTAACCTCTTCAGTTTCATCATCACTTCCCTCATCAGAATCTGTTTCAAGTAGCTAACTCCTTTGAGTTCTCTTCCTCTTTAGCAACCATTCCCTTGCGACGAGAAAATTTTGCAGGAGAGGTTTTCTTTTTCATATATTCGAATCTAGGTTGTGGACACTCAGATGCAAAGTGACCAGGTTTTCTACAGTTGTAGCAAACTAGATCACCCTTTTTCTTTGTATCAGCATCCTTTGAAAAAGTTGCTGGAGGTTTGCCTTTTGAAAATGTTTTTGTGAAAGGTTTTGAAGATTTTCTAAATTTTTGAAATCTTTTCACGAACATGGCAAAATCACCATCATCCATTTCGATGAGTGATGCAGTTGATATGGAAGAATCAGCGGTTTGATCGGATGTGGTTGGTTTCTCTTCATGTTCCACTACGGACATGGAAAGTGATTTAGTTTTCCCTTCAACCTCTTCTATATGATCTAATTTAAGCTCATAGACTCTAAGGTTTGCATACAAGTTACTTAACGTCCAAGTATTCAAAACTTTTGAGTACTCAAGAGATGTGGCCTTATTTACCCATCTCGAACCTAAAGCAGCTAGAAAAGTCATATTGACTTCTTTATCAGTTAAATTTTTGCCAAGAGATCTACAAGAGTTAACTACCTCAACATAGCGATCGTAGGTTTGGTGCAAGGTTTCGTTGGATTTTCTGTTGAAGTTGCTGTAGGCTCTTTCAACAGCATATCTTTTATTTTCCTTGCAGAGATCGTCACCTTCGAGGTAGCTCTTTATGGCATCCCACATCTGCTTTGCGGTTTTTGAATACATCACTTTTTGAAGGGTTGATACAGGGAGGGTTCCAGAAATGACGAACCTCGCTTTGTTGTTCAAAGCAGCTAATCTCTTTTCTTCATCAGACCACTCAGTTTTGGGCTTTTGGACTTCTGGAAATTCAACACTGGTGGTTGAGTTGGTGTTGGCCTTCATGGGAACGAACGGGCCATTTGTCACGCACTCCACCAGCATTTCGTCAATAGTCTCCAAATGAATAAGCATTCGGACTTTCCAGATGTCGAAGTGGTCTTCGTCTAAAATAGGAATGTGTGAATAGTTAAACAGTTGTCATGGTTTTAGAATTTGCCATAGCGAATCGACACACAAGATGTGAAGCTTGAAAAACAGTGGCTTTATAAATGTGTTAGCTCTGACACCACTTGTTGGTTCCAAAGGTGGCAACAAGGGTGAAAAACAGCTAGAGGGGGGGGTGAATAGCTGTTACAAATTTTTTGCCCTCTTTTTAAAACTCAACCTCTTGCTTACAAAACTGCTTGCAGTGTATTATAAACTGCAAGCAGGGTTACAAAATGCACAGCGGAATATTTAAGTTTACAAAGCGGTTTAGAGGTGCGGTTTTGATGAGCGGTTTTCAGTGCGGTTTATAAAACTGAAAAGTGAGGTTTTGACAAAGTTAACTTCAAACACAATTCACAATAATGGATAACTGAAAATAAGATCAAACAGATAAGACAAAATAATTAGCAATGAACAGTAAGTAAATAAGCATAAATGAAGAACACAATATTTAGAGTGGTTCAATCATAAATGATCTACATCCACTACCAAGATGGTTAGTCTTGGATTTTCTAAGAGTATGATTTTATATTGAGTATGAGAGATTACAAAGTACAAAGTACAATACTCAGATCTAAAATCTATTATATGAAGATCAAATCCTAGACTATAATCGGTGTATCTCAAATGAATAATCTATGTGATTAAACAAGTGACGTGTGTGTGTGTGTTTGACAAGATCAAGGCTCTTTGAATCTGTACGATGTAGAGCACAATGATTCTTGAAGTGTTTAAGGCTTGATTTATGGGCTAGGAAATATTTCTTGAAGGAAGAAGATGAAGATTCAAAGGGCTGAATATTTTCTGAGCAGAGCTTCAACTTCTTATGAACACACTAAAATTTCAATTTCTCAAGGATTCTTCAAGTGCTGAACACAGTTGTTTGCAAGGACTGTACCAGTGCTTTTTGATTGGTCCACAAATCCACTTTTTTCCTTTGGTACAGTAGTTGCAGATAAAGCTGATCAGACTCCAACTGAAAACAAGGTATGAAGGACATCTATCACCTTTTCAAGATCCTTGCAGATCTTGTCTGACACTTAGTCACGTGACAAGATTTGGTGGTTGACTTTTGTCATTGCTGACGTGGATTCCAACAGTCATATGTGGTTCACTTCAAGTCTTCAATCATTGGATGCGGTCTGGTGTGCATGCGGTTGAGTAAGTGCGGTTTCACCAGTGAGGTTTCTTAGTGCGGTCAAGATATTGGAACTGCATTGCAGTTTGCAAGTGCGGTTCTCTTAATGCGGTTTGCACTAGTTCTTCAAGATGCAGTTTCAAATGAAGGATTCCACAGAGCAATTTGCTTGAAGCGGTTAACTAATGCGGTTTTGATGGAGCGGTCTGAAACATCTTGAACTAAAACCTCATGTCCAATGAGTCTTGTGCCAGTCTTCAAGCCTAAATTATCCTATTCTATAAAATGGACTTAGCTAAAAAAAATTGAAGTCTAAGCTTCATTACATATGGGCCTAAAGTCCTTAAAATAGAGAAAAGGTTATGGTACCAATCAAATCTAAGCAAAAGCTAGGAGGGTTAAAGTATGCATACCCAACACACCTAATTGGCGATGATCCTGACGATTCAGGACCGGGTTTTTTTTATGACGATTCACCTGTCGGGGCGCTGAATCGGGCTTTTTGATGAGATGAGTATTTGACATACTAACTCTAGATGCTTGACGCACCTAATTGGTGACGATTCGGGCGGTTTGGGATGGGCTTTTTGATGATGATTTACCTGTCTGGGCGCTGAATCAGGCTTTTTGATGAGATGAGTATTTGACATACTAACTCTAGATGCTTGACACACCTAATTTTGATGATACTTGACGTGATGGATGCTTGACGCGAAAAAGATGCTTGACGCTTGAAGAGATGCTCGACACACTTAATTGGATATATTGATAGATGGTAAGCGAAATCCAAACATTCAACATGTTTGATCTAATTCTTGAAAGTAGGCACTTGACGTGCTTTACGCACTTTAATTCCTGCAAGAGGGTTAGTGAAAGCATTTGCATAGCATTATTCATTAAAGCATTAGTTTGTTTAAGATGATCAATGTGCACTCGACTCCAAGAATCAGCGGGGAGAATGAGTTCTATTATATGATAATTGAAAATTGTTTGCGTGATTTATATTTTGGTTTAGAAGACCAACTCATGAGGTCCATCTAAAGATCGAATGAGACAAATCGTCTAATAGGATTCCGTTGAGATAACCCAAGTTCACCGCTAAGGTTCAGGATACTTCAAGAATGTTTCGCTGTCGTAGGACTTTTCCATCGTCAAGCCCCTAAGTTTTCCATGTGATGATCATTGACTGAACAAGGTCTAAACCACTCCAATGGCTTTTTCTATGTAGAACTTATGCTGCCTAATCCAAAGCACGTATTTTCCAAGGCTTCTTATGACACTAAGCCCCAAGACCTCTTGTATGCTGTAGATGACTTCGTGAACAGGCTTTTGAGGCTGTGTGAATTAAAGAAAGATGCTCTCCTTTTTCCCTTTGAACATTTTTTTGTTAGTGACGCACCCTGGTTTTTGCCTAGACCGCCCTTTCGGGTTTTCAATCTAGCGGGCATCTCTTTTGCCTCTTTTGTTTTTGTGCTCTAACTTTTGCCTAGGCCGCTATTTACGAGTTGTCAACCTAGCGAGCCATTTCTATTTTTTTTTTCCGAAAAGTATGTTTACTCTAAGGGGACTCAATTGGAAGAATCTCATTAAGGAGAAAGATGAGATCTCAAGTTTAGTTGAGGAGAAACGAACTTTATTTTTGGAAGGTGATCCAAGCATTGACTCTTTGGAGAAGTGTATTCTTTAATGATGAGAGTGAGAAGCAAAAAGGGGAAAGCTCCTAATGCATATTTGATTACTCTTGAGAGTTTAAGTAGAGATTGACTGAGGGAGAAAAGGTTAGGAAGCCCCAGTTTTGATGCTTGGATTTCAAGAGTGTGTATGAGAATGGCTAAGAGGAAGCCCCTAGACTCAACAAAGAACGCTACATGGCTCAAAGGTCTAGAAAAGTTGTTCTTCCTTTAATGGACCTATGTATCATCTAGAAATTTCTTAACGAGTTTGAAAAGAAAGCCAATCATTAGTACGACTTAAGGCTAAATATTTTTCTTTATGGATTGATGTTGAAAGTCTTCTTCATTTGCGTTGCCATTCAGGCTTCATTGTAAGAGGATGTTGAGGAATCCTTTTTTTTTTCTTCGTCGGTATCACTTGACTCTTCTTCTATGTGGGAGAGTCCTTCTTGCCTTTGTTGAAATTCCATCTTTGTTGTGGGGCAATGAAGGCTTTGAGAGTTTTTTTTATGCTCTCAAAGCCTTGAATTGAGTAGCCCCACTCTTCTTGGGATGAATGTTGATAGCAGCAGCTTTGGCTTCCTTCGTTTGTTGACCTTCGACTTTCAACAGGAGTAATGTTTAGCCTTAAGCCTTCTAATGATAGTTTTCATTTCAAACTTGTTTAGAAGTTTCTATTTTTCGTGATGATTTAAGGAATCAGGGTCCACTATTCAGCATGGATCAAATGATACTCATAAAGAGAAACAACTCTTGGTAAAGTGTTTAGGATAAAGAGATAACTTTTATTGATAAGAAAATTCGAAATAGACTCGATAGTTCATTTGACACAGACTAGAAAGGATAGAGATGGACTAGAATGATAGAACGCTTCAAGAACATACAAGGAAGTTGTCCTAATCCCTTTTTTTCAGAGGAAAAAAGGAGAGGACAATCGGAGCCCCAAGGTGGTGATGCTTCAGTTGATCTCACCGGCTTCATACAGGTCTTGGATGGCATCCCTCAAATTATTGCAATTGTCGGTGTCATGACCACTAAACTGATGGTAATCGCAAAATTTGTCGTGGTCCTAATCTTCTCTCATTTTCTTAGGATGATAGTCTTCCATTGGATTCAATTTTTCTTGGCCTACTAGATCATCGAGAATTTCCTTAAGAGTAGTCCCACCAAAATCATGATAGGTATGACCGGTGCTCCCTATGTTGGACAATTCTCCTTTTCTGAATTCTTTCTAAGACGGATCAATTCATCAATTCTAATTCCCGATTTATGGAGCTCGAGGAAACTAGGGAAGTATTGCCAACAAGCTTCTCTTGGTACTCTTCGCGGAGGCATTGAAGTAGGATATGAATTTGTTCGTCTAGGCTTGGCCTATCAATGATTTCAGTCAGTTTGGTCCTCCATCTTTTGATGAAGTCTGCGAATGACTCATTTTGTTGTTGCTTAGTTTTCTCAGGGTCTCTCCTAGTAGTGCGGTAGGTAGTGTTGTCCTCAAATTGTTCTTGGAAGGCACGACTGGCGAGTAGCCAATCAATCCTTGTGGAGAGTGGAAGGGTCATGTACCAATCTCTAGCGGCACCGTCAAGAGTTTGCGGGAAACATTGGGCTAGCAGGTTGTCATCAACACCCATAGGTAGCATGGCCCAAGAGTAGGTTTCCAAATGGGATTTTGGACAGGTAGTTCCATTGAATTTTGCAATGTCGGGTGTCTTGTATTTTTTAGGAAGCTTTGACATGGATTGACAAAGGGTGTCATAGTCAATAGAGAGTGAGGCTCCCTTGCTCACATCGAGGGATGCAAGTTTCTTTTCTAACATTGTCATGGTAAGGGGTTCATTCTTGGTTTTCCCCCTTGCTTTCTTTCTTGGAAGCATAACTTTCATTGTCCGAGGAGGAAGATGATGAGCTAGACTCATACACCTTTTTCTTGTGCTTGCGGTGGCTTTTAGCCTTCTTAGTGTATGATACTTCATCATCGGAAGAGGTCCCATTCTCTTTCTTCTTTGAGCTTAATTCGTCCATTTTTAGCTTCATGGCTTGGAGTTCATCAATCATGGCTTTCATTTCTCCGGCTTGGATTCTCCTTTCAAGTTCTAATTGGGCCATCATTTCATCGGCATGGGCTTGTAGCATTTCTTCATATTGAGTCATTTGTTCCTCAATTTCCTTCTCGAGTGCTTCAGGATTCATCGTGTCGGAAAGAAATTGGATTGTTACCGTTGGAGAGGTAAGGGAGCTTGACGACCTTAGAGATGAAATAGAGATATCCCAATGAAATGTCTTTTAGAATATTAGTCCCAAACGATCCTAGGTGGAGAAAAGGATGATGGTTAAAAATACCTCACGAGCGATTTTTTTTTTAAGTTTTATTTTTATTAGAGACGGAGTTTTGACTCAAGGAGGGAGCGCACTTCGATTATCAATTACAAACACATATTCTGCAAATAAAGTCTCACGCGAGACAAGGTAGTCTCGCACGAGACAACCATTCGGAGAGATGGATTTTATTTCTTTTTATTTCCTAAATTCATGGTCGGACGGACAAAGATCCGTTTTCTATCTAGCATCCTAGGTAAATCTTGCAGGTATACATAATTCGAACCAAACCTAGGGACTCGGTAATTGACCATTCTTTGTAAGATAAAGTCACGTAAAATTGACCGAAAGGATTTTTTTTTCTTTTAAAGGGACTTTCGAAAGGGTCATTCCGAAAGGACTTTTCTTTTTGCCGAAGGGACTTTTTCCGAAGGGACATTTCCGAGTCCTTCTTTATGGTCAATTTCACATAGCTTTATTTTGGTCAAAGACAGGAAAGATCACCGAGTCAAAACTAACCGGTCATGGAGTGATCCTAGAAAATATACTACATGATATGTGGCGATGCAGGGCTGGAAGGCTAGGCTCTCCGCGATATGACAATCTAGGTGGATTGAATACGCGGAGTGGGATGATCCAACTTCGGATAGACCGACGACTAGGTGGTTACCATCATCCGTCCTTAGTGTGGGTCTCAGGTTAATTGGGGTATGTAGTGCAATGACATATATAATATGAGTACGCTTGTGTGAGAGTTAATCTAGGTGATAGAGAAAATAGAGAATTTTTTTTTTAAATAAAAGAAAACAGATAATGGCTGCACCAAGTGGTTACCTACGTTTCTCCTAATTCAGGAAGACTCAGACCGTCGTAGTTTCACATAAAGCATAGAGAGAGAAATAATAAATTTAATATTACAACTCCCGAATCCTCTTTGTACCGGACTTTAATCAAAACCCAATCGCACGCAGTTCAACTTCAAATAATAATCAATTATTTAAACAAAATACGATTTCGAGTTCTACATCTTAAGGGAGGCTTTAAGATGAAAGAACTCTGCAAATATTTGTAATCTGGAATCCCCCTTACATGTTCGACTCTCATCTCGGATCTCAAGACGAACGGGAAAATCAGAAAACAAACAGAATACCGAAGCCTTGTCTCACGCGAGACAAAGAGTTGCCTCGTGCGAGACTAACCTGAACTGAATAAAAAACTTTTTTTTTGAAAACCCCTCTTATTGACGCAAGTCTAAGCCACTTTAGATTTAAAATAATCCCCAGCGGAGTCGCCAAACTGTAGAGATACGCGGAAATTCAGGCTATCCGAACTTTTTATTTTTTGTTTTAGAGTCGCCACCTATATTATTGATTGGAAATATAGAAAAAATAATTTTTGAAAAGATTTTGGGTTCGGGGCTTAAGTGATGGATTTGGAAGGTCAAGGAGCACCGCATCCACCCAATCCGGAGATCGGTCTTGCTAAAGGGGGATTTTCAAAGAAGAATCGTTTAGAAAAAGAAACAAGTAAAGACATCCATTTATCTAGGTTAAACGGAATATATGACCGATTGCTTCGAGACCGTCTCCATAATTTGGAGAGTCTCTAGACCGACCTAGGTTCAATGTTCTATACCACTCTAATAATCAATTAGAATACTAAAAAAAGAAGGAAGATTACCTTTGGTTTGAGAAGAGATTCAGACAGAGTTTCGACTCGATCCTAGATTCGAATCTCAATGCGGACAGAGTTTCGCCTCAATCCTTGACTTGAATCTCGATGTTTGTTGATCAACAAGGTTGATAAACAAACTTTAGGTGATTTAGGGTGATTTTGTAGGAATCTTTCAAGAAGAGAAACCAACAAAGTGTGTGTGTATTGTGTTTTGGATCGGGGATCAGGGACCTCCGGAATTGTCGACCCCTGAAATGCTAGAAATCATCAAGTATTTATAGGGGTTTTGAGAGGTAAAGGTGGATTGGGATACCTCCCAAGGAAGATTCCAGAACTCAAATATTATTGGAGAACCGGACTTGATAAGATTTATCAAGAAGAGAGTTTGAAATCGACAAGGAAACTGATTCTGCACTCCTGCAGAAGCTTAGTCTCGCGCGAGATACGCCATGTCTCACGCGGGACAAGGCTGCTCAATGGACGATTATGTCCTTCCCCTATTATCTCGTATGCAGTTTAGTCCAAACAAACGCCCGTTAGTCAAAACATAACAAAACATGACGAAATGGTGAATTTCTACTCCTGACTCAAAGGTGAGACTTAGAGTGGTATAACTCTTCTCCGATAGGTTCAGAATGGGGTGTCTACACTAACAACAGGGGGAAGTTGTATTATATGTCACTGCTTAGAGATATTTCGAAGATATGAATGTATAGCTGGGGTAGTGATTCTTTGGCTTTTCTGTATCAAAAACTTTGTAGTGCGACTGCCCCCTCTACGAGCCAGTGTGGTGGATTTCTTAATGTCTTGCGGGTATGGTTATCTAATTTTAATGTGCATTATGATGTTGAGTTTAGTTTAGATTTCAAATTATCAACATTATGTATATTTCAATTTCCTATCTTGACTTGCTTTACCCGCTCTGCAAAACAGATGCTTCAAATCAGCCCCTCTATGCTTATTCAAGAAATTTTTGCTCGTATATGCCTCAAGCAATATTTATGATGCACATGTGGTCACCATGTATCTTCCGTTATAATTTTTAAAATGCCGTAATGACGGTCAGATACAGATATCAAGCATACTTCATGACTCTTTATAATATGTACACGAACAATATATAAGAACCAACGCCAGTTCACCAAGTCCTCTTTTTCAACAATAGCAAATTCAAGAGGAAGTATATTGTGTTGGGCATCAACACCCATAGCAATAAGTATTACCCCTTTATATCTATCATGAAGGAATATACCATCAACATAAATGATAGGCCGACAATGAGAGAAAGCTTCAATACAAGGCCCAAATGCCAAGAACACCCGTTCAAACATGTGAAATTCACCAGAAGGATGAGGAGGATGAGTATACTCAATAATTGTTCTGGGGTTGTGTTTTTGGATGGTTGTTAGGACGCATGATAACTTTATATAAGATTCCTCCCAATCTCCAAAGACTTCTGCATAGCCCTTTTGTTTTCCACACCATGTCTTTTTATAGGTAATTGTCTTGCCGTATATTTCACTAATGTGTGCAATAATAACTCCAATATTTACATCTGAATCCTTCTTAATAAGACTAACTATTTGTCGATCAATAAACTTCGCATCTAGGTTGGGGTGATCTTGGTTTTCTTCAGAAAATAAGCAATAATGATGACTCTTGTACTTTCCCATTCTTAAAAATCCACACTTTTCCCAACGCAGAAAACAGACAGAATTCTAGGATCCCTCCTCGTGGCAAATACTTTTATGCATACCTCTTCTGGTTGATCCACGCCATACTTTATTCTCGTAAGATGATACACACTAGCTAACAATCCTCCTGGTGCTACATCATAGGCATATTGGGAGCGTAGATAATTGTAACCGTATACATATAAAATGACAGCAATTGAATGCCAATCCTCGGATTTTATTTGAAAAGTTGGTCACTTCTCAATAGCCAAACTTCTTCCGACTCACCTGAACATAATAATTGCATGAAAAAAATTTCAATAGACATTATATTGCCCAGGTATGAGTTGTGCTCTTTCTTACCATGAACCGGCGATTGGAAATAATGTGCTACCTCTTTATTTCAATTTGCGTCTTGTTCTTATTAGAAAAATGTATCCCTTTAGCAAATTTCGTCTTTCTTTGGATCCCAAACAGGAAAATTGGGTTGATTATGCGAATCAATCAAACCTTTTTCTTCTTGAGCAATATCACCAATATCACTATAAATATGATAATCTCCTCTCTCATACCTTTGATTTTTCATGCTTCATAATGAACCAAATGTGTTTCCACATCATCATCAATCGGGCTATCATGACCCTCCCCAAATCTATATCAGAATCACTATTACACTCTTGATATCCCTCATCAACATTGTCTAGTATTACATCTACATTTGTGTCTCTTCTCCTCCTTCTTCTTCTTCTTCTTCTTCTTCTTCTTCACAATCTATATTATCTTTTGAATTCTCATCATCAACTAGATCATTTGGGTATGCTCTGTTATCATAATTTGATTTTTGAGTTGATATAAGTGTTTGTGTACTTGGACCAATCCCTGCATCACGGTAGCAACTTGGTGAATTCCCATTAAAGGTCTCTGTAATACGTGTTTCAAACTCTTCATAACGTCGATTTTCAATTGATTTGATGACTAAATACAAATGCAAATTACTCATCCCACCAAATTTAGTAGAAACATCGAACACTATATTTTTTTATGCCCGCATCATCTTCATTACGAAAAGGAAAATACTCACCAATCCCGCTATCAAAGGAATGAGGATATCTACAAACAACTTTCAACTTATATTGTGTTCGATATACACCCATCACTTTATATAACTCATCTATCAATTGATTGTATCTCCATCTACAATGAGCCTTAATCGCATATTTCGGCCCTTTCTGAAAATGAGGACCATCAAATGTTTGTTTATCATCACCTCCCCAATAGCAAATGAAAATGAGTGAAACCCCTTTCATCTTCAACCCTAAATTACAAAATTAGAGTGTTAAAACCTTCAAAACCCTAACTTTTAACATTGATATCTATAATATACTAAAACACAATAAAAAAAACTAAAATTTATATAAATAAACACAAGTAAAAACAATGATTGAGATGTTGATGATTTACCTTGATTTTCACCAAATCTGAAGTTAAAAGATGTAAAAATTGAATTTTTTTAGTCAACTATTTTGTGATGATTTGGATATGGCACAACATCTTGCCCTAATCTGAAACCTTATTTGAACACGCCTAAACTCGTTACACAATGTGGCGAATTCTACATATTTCGCCTAAAATCGATTCATCAAGTAGCAAAATCAGTTAATCACTAATTAGGTAATTAGGGAATGATCACAACATTTAAATTACTCGCTACACGAATTAGCGAATTCAAGCGAATCAAATATTAAACTCGCTGCACCGTGTAGCGAGTTTCAAGAATGTGGTCATTTCGGGCAATAGTTTCAAAGGTTTGTTATTTTGGAAATTATTAATTTAAAAATGAATTATTTGAGAAAAAAATCCATCCAAAGCTCAAGCGTTAAAGGAAGTTTTTTTTTCTCTTAAATGCTATTCGTCCCTAAATTCATTTGGGTTGTTCCTGGTATAAAAAAATGAGTTATTCCAAAAAAAAATAAAAATTAAACACTTTTTCATACTAGGAAAAAAATGAGTAAATTGTGATTTGTCAATAACAATTTTTAAAATTTAACAATTTTTAAAATTTAATTAAAATTATCAAAGTATTTTTTTAAAAAAAATTTTACTTGTATTAATGTCTTCGGGAGTAATAAATGTATACATTCATTTTCACACAAAATTGATATATCTTTGCTAACCACCTTAAAATTAATGAATCACAAACAAACCATTATATCAAACTAGGATATCAAATATAATAATTATAGATTTATATGTTGAGTAAAATCCACTTGTTGAATCATTATATCAAACTAGAATATCAGATATAATAATTATAGATTTATTTGTTGAGTAATATTTATTGTTAAATCATTAAAAATATCTACATTGTTATTTTTATTGCCCCGGATAACTTACCAAATTCTCTCTATGGCTTAATATTACGTAATACGACCTCGTCCTTCGACCCCTCACCTCCTCTAGTCTCCCTTTCTACGGCTTTCCTCTTTGACTCTTTATCCCGAATTCTTCGTTTTTCCTTCATGACCATTAAAAATATTAAACATATTAGATAATGAGTTATGATTTGAACTGTGATCTCGATCATGATTTGAATCTATTATGATCTGCAGTATAAACCATGATATGAATTCAAACCATGATCTTGATCACAGTCCACAAAGCTGAACCGAGTTCTCCAAACTAAAGCAAACCACCGTGATGGTTTGTTTCGGTTGGACTACACTTTTTTATAGTTCAACTCGATTTGAAATCTTCTCAGAGATTGATAACTAGTGGTTCGATGTATAAATTGACCCACGCCAAGTTAAATCGAACTATTTACACCCCCAACATTTTTTATTCTAAGGACTACAAAAAGTTGTGAATGGTTTACAATTCTCCATTTGTCTAATAAAAATGTTCTCATTTGTTATTATTAAATAATTTAGTGAATTATTTATCCTACCATTACTATCCATAATGAATATATGAATCAATCAAAGAACCACAAATCTTAGTCCATTATTTATATCCAGATTAGAAAAAGTTTATTCATTTTCATTATTCAAATTTAAAAATAAAACTTCCCTTAAGGGACATGCAAAAATAAAATGTGAGAATATTTTTTAATGGGACATAGATGATATAAATGCGTTCAAAATAAGAGTCTCGATGAACAATAAAACTTCGGTTAAACTTCAGTTTTAACCATTCTGGTATTTTTTTTTAGTAATTTCAAACATTGTAATTTAGATATACACTTATTATTCCTAAATTATAAATATTTAATGCATATTTTTTTAGCAATTTTAACTATTTTTTTAAATAATGAATATTTATCTAAAGTATCAGTATCCTCACTCTTTAAAAAATATATAATTAGTTAAATCTGAACTTTAAACAAAATACACTAACCAAAATGTTGATAGGCCAATAACATAAAAGGTGACTGATCAAAACACATTAAAATTTTTGAGATATTTATAATTTGACTTTTAAACACGCTAAAAAATAATCGAGATATTGTTTTTGCACTTCTTGGTTTAAATAAGGGTTTTGCTTCATAACATTTACTTTGATTTGTGTTGAGATATTGACATATCTTGTCAATATCTTTTCCTTTTCCTTGTAAATATTGTTTTCTTATGTATGTTTTGTATGTTAGGAAGTCTTCTTTTCTAAGTAGGAAAGTAGAATATGTAGTCATAATAGAATCCTAGTCAAAGTAGGATTATGGTGTATATATATAGGTTGTATCTTTCATAATTCTTCAAGAGAGTGAAATAATATTTTCTCTTCACATATTTTCGGATTTAACTTGGTATCAGAGCCATGAATACCGAGGGAAGTGGCGAGAAGAAAACTATGGATGAAAGGAGATCTCCATATTTTCTTTCTACGAGTGACAATCCGGGAATGATTCTCACCCATGTTCAATTGAAGGGGGAGAATTATGAAGAATGGGCTAGGGTTTTCAAGGGATCATTGAGGGCTAAGACAAAAAGGGCCTTCATTGATGGAACCATTGAAAAATCCATCATGGAGGATGAATTGGAACATTGGCAAACGGTAAACTCAATGGTTGTTTCATGGATCTTTAACACCATTGAGCCGAGCCGTCGTTCCACGGTAAGTTATGTGGATGATGCAAAGACGCTATGGGACGATTTGCGGGAGAGATTCTCGGTTGAAAACGGATCTAGGATTCAGCAATTGAAGGCAGACTTAGCAAATTGCAAGCAACAAAAAGGCGAAAGTGTGGCGGCTTATTTTGGTCGCGTGAAGAAATTATGGGACGAGCTGAACGATTATGATGCACTCCTGACTTGTTCATGTGCGGGGTGCAGATGTAACATTAGCACGAAGTTAGTCCAACGACGTGAAGACGAGAGGGTTCATCAATTTGTTATAGGGCTTGATGCACCAAAGTTTGAGAACGTGAAATCCTCCATACTTAGCACATAACCTTTGCCTAATGTGTATAAGGCATATTCTATGGTTGCACGAGAAGAAAGAGTCTGGGGTAGCCTGCATGAAGATTATCCAGCGCCTGCCAGTTTTGTTGTTTAGACAGTTATGGGATCAACTGTGCGCACAACTGATCGCACAACTGATCGTACAAATGGTTCGAAGATAGAAAGAAAGGAGGGGAGCAGTGTTGTTTGTTCTCACTGCAAGAAAAAGGGACATGATATAGATACATGCTTGTAAGTACCCAAATCTGGCTCATGCCTTCCGGTTAATTTTCCCGACATTTCGGTAAATTTCCCGGTAATTCCCCGGACCTTCCTAGTGTTCCGGAAATGTCCTGGAGCAGTCCCAAATTAAAATTAGGGCTGTATGGAGCCTTCCTAATTAAGAAAACACGTTTTTCTTAATTAGGGAGAAGCTTCTAGAATAATGCCACCTTGCATGGTTCTAGAATGCTGAGTCATAATGGATAAGACCGCACGGCCTCATTTGCTAAGGGCCTGCAGCCGCACGGCTTCATTAGCCTTATCCAGACTGCCTATAAATAGAGCCCTCCTCTACCCATTTCAAAACACAACAACAACACAAACAATCAAACACACACACTCCATAGCAGTCCAGACGTGAAGAAAACCCTTGAAGGCTCAAGAAGGCGAAGAAGAAGCTCAAGAAGCCATCTCCCTCCTCCTTGAAGACCCAAGAAGAACCTCTCCTCCTAGCTCCGTCCGAAGAAGCGAAGGAAACGATTGGTAACCTCGCACGCCCTAACCTTGCATTTTAATTGATATACTTGCTCATTGCATTCATATATCTTGCTTGGGACTTGGCATTTATTCATAAAGATCATATCTTTATCACCCTTCCCCTTTGCATGCATTAAGACCTCATTTGTCATAAAAATGTAGTCTTTTTCATAAAGGTGCATCCTTTGCACCTAAAATCCCTATTTTCCAATAAAAATGTTATCTTTATGCATCATTTGCATATAAAGATCAAATCTTTTTCAATAAAAATGCATCCTTTGCATCAAAACCCCTTTTTTAATGCATCATTTGCATAAAAATGCTATCTTTATGCATCATTTGCATAAAGATCATTTCTTTCAATCAAAAAGCATCATTTGCTATAGCCAAAATGTCATCTTTTCATTAAAGAGTCATTTTTCATCATGCATTTCCCCTTTTCCCCTAACCTTGGAACGGACCGGTGTAAAAGTTCTCATCTTTGCATCGTTCCTTCCATTAAAGGTTCATGATTTCTTTAGGAAAAGGATAACCTTGAACCCTATATCTCCAATTATCGCTTAAGAATGAGTATGAAGCCTCTATACGAGCTCGACCATCTTAAAGCGTAGGATTGATGGGCTAAGGACATTCCTTCCTAAGGAACCTCATCTTTGACCAAAAGAGAGTCATTCTCTCGATCACGCAAGTCCCGAGGGTCCCAAGGTTTAAAATGCGATGATCACAAGTCATAAGATGAGGACGGGATCATAATCCCAAATACATAAATTCCAAGGAATCCCGAGCGACAACCAACAAATGGTTTGTACGTCCGGAAGATAACTTGGGACATTCCCCCCCCTTATTTTCAAACACATGCACACAAAGAAAGCACGCAAGCAAACACGATTAATGAAATCTAGGGAGACTTGCTCCGGCAAGGCACTTTGGGTGAACGCCAAACGTTCTTCCCAAGGGGTAACTTAACCTCCGAACCCATAAAACCTTTTTTTCAAAGTTTTGAGGTAATCAAAATGGCGTGGCGACTCCGTTTTTCAAATAACTCGGATGTCTTCAAACTCGCGTGAATTCCAATAAACAAAAAATTTGGGGCACACATTCACAGTTTGGCGACTCCGCTGGGGATCATCCCAAAGGAGAAAAGCTTTATTTTCAAAACAAAAATCGATACTTGGTATATAGGTGGACCCCACTTACCCTTCCTGTATCGCTCCCTAACCCGGGGCTTGGGATAACAAGGTGGTTTAACAATCCCACGTACCAGTATCCCTTTTTCGAAAAAATTTTGAAAAAAAATATAAAAAGCTTTTCCCTTTGAGCGGGTTAGACTCCCATCGCCAATTTCATTAATCGTGTTTGCTTTCTTTTACCATGCATTGCATCATTTGCATCTTGGAATCTGTGCATACTTTGAAACGGGAAATAACCCGAAAAATAGCAAAAGGAGTGGAACCTGGAAAATTGATCCATGCAGTCGTACGGCTAATCCTCATTGGATTCGACCATACGACCTCGGTGGCAATTCCACCAGGAAAAATCATGGTTAATCCGGCGGTCCTAGCGGCTTGGGGCTATTCAGCTCCATGATGGCGGGGCTCCCGAGAAAAATTTACGTGCTTATGTGTTGCATTTTCCCCGTCCCGAAAATCATTCCTTTAAAACACATTTATGAAAATCTCTCGTTTTAACTCAAAAGGAACATTTTTAGGAGACCGCACACTACGCGCACTTTGATATATCCTGTACACTTTTGCACGCACGTCCTTCAAACCCGAGGGTGGTTCCAGTTATCACGGACAGCCTTACGATGCTCCGGGCGCGCACGGAATCATCCCAACCTCCCCATGGCAGCCAGTGTCGACCAATGCACAGTCCGTGTCACACGTTTCAAAAAACCGTGACTTTTGGTTGGTTTTTGGTCTAGTCCGTGTCATATAGCCCAGTTGCATACCCACGTAAAGGTCAAGCCTTAGCTCATAACGGAAACCAAGATTTTCGCTCAAGCGAAATTCTGCCGAAATTCCGACAAGGAAAAATCGGTGGGATCTTGACTCCGACATTGACTATTGACCTTGACCCGCACGGAATGCGTAAGAGTCAAGACCAAGTCTTTGCCAAAATAAAAGATCTTTCGCTCAAGCGAAGCTCTGCCAAAATTCCGACAAGGAAAAATTGGCAAGATCTTGACCGGCATTGACTTCGATTCCGACTCACGCCCTGCGTATGCAACGAAGTTCAATGTGACACTGTGTCATCCGGCTTTTGCCGCCCGACCCATGCCTATTATATTCTCGGACATTACCGAAAGTCAAAAAACCGTCATTCGCTCAAGCGAAACTCTGTCGAAGATCCGTCAAGGCAGAGAGACGAGACTTTCCCGGTATTGCCTTGACTATAATCCGCATCGCTCGTGCGTTGAAAGGTCCTATGACCCGCTAGACCCGATAGGAGCGTTCTTTACTCTCGGTCGGTGGGATCCGAGTGCCTCTATAGGACCCTCGCCCGGGTCCACCCCTGGGAGGTCGAAATACGGGTGGAATACGAGGGCTTATAGACGTAGTGACGGAACCCACTGATCCAGGATCTAGAGTAGTTGTGAAAAAGAAGGGCAAAACCCCTTTTCCAACCAAATAGATATTAATAAAAGACATTGTTTTAAGTAAACTTGAAGATTCTAATTTGCATATTGCCTGAGCCTTCAGCCTAAACACCTACCCCGAGTCTAAACCTTTCCTATCCCTTTCCCGCAGCGAGAAAGAAGTGGGTGAGAACACCGGGTCAGCGACTTGTTAGCGCAGTAATCCTCGACAGTTCGCAGAATCCTCGGTTCCTCGGTTCGAGAGTCGAATGACCGATTTGACAGAGCTTGATCTTGGTTTGGGTAACCGGATGACTAGGGAAGAAGAGCTAACCTTAGCCCCGGAAAACAGTCGTAAGGGGCCCATGAGGAACGGCAAGCCACGCTCATCGAAGCGCTTCGTCGTCATGGAGTTCAAATAGTGGTCGAGCCCAACGGTTCCTTGGTGATGATAGAAGATGAGCCTCCGTAAGCGGCCATCTCAGCTCCATCCACCTATAACCAATGCCCTCCTCCATCCTCATACGATCCCTTATCCAGATTACCCCTCTTCAGTCCTTTCCAACATCTCAAGCCATCAGGATCCCAACACCCTCACCTCCTCAAGTGAGACCTAGCTTTGTCCCCCTACCAACGTAGAAGCAAACGCCTCGGGCCTATCCCTAAGCACGCCAGCCTCCGCATTACCCCATGGGATTCACTCCCTCTCCTCGCATGGGCCATCCTGCATTCCCTAGGCCTCAAAATCAGCTTAATGACCCTCTCAATTCATGTCCCGCCACAAATGCATCTTCCACCTCCAACTTTGCCCACAGACCCCGTGAGGTTCCATATCCTTTTTCCTACTTCGGAAATTATGAGCCTAATTCCTATGCCTCCGGCCGCCTCACGGAACACGGGACCTCGGTCAAGTTTACACTTACTTCCCCTCCAAAGATCCCCAAGCCTTGGTACCGGCTACCACCGTGCCACCCACTGTCCTTCCACCCAAGTCGATAAGCCTTCTCCGAATCGAGCAATCCTAAACCATCCTCCGACTCGACATGGCTTGGCTAAGGGAACAAGTTAGGTCCATGCAAGAGAAGTTTGGGGAAATAGACACCAAGAAGACAAAGCATACCGTATCACCGATCCCAACAAAGTTGTCCCTCTCCCTCCAAAATTCCGAATGCCGAAATTGAAAAGTTCAACGGCACCGATTGTCCCCTGACTCACATTGAAAGCTACATTCTTGCCATGAGAGCCAAAGATTGTACACAGCAACAAATGGCCGATCATTTTCAGCTATCATTAAAAGGTTCAAATTTCTTAGGTGGTTCCTCGCATGTGAAACCAGAGGCCCGAGCTACTTGGGACCAGATCAAAGAAGCGTTCCTAGAAAAGTATAAGGCCAATTTGAATTGGGAAACCAGCCTAATGACCTACTGTGGTACCCTACAACGTTCAGATGAGCCAAGTAAGTGAATTCTACAAGAGATGGAATTGGAAGCTCAGTGAAATGATGACCCCACTTAATGAAGAGGAACGGATGGAGATCTTCCAGTCTTGCTCGAAACCTCAACTAAGAGTTCAAATTGGCAATTACTACTATCCCGACCTTCGGCAATGGTAAATGCCAAGCACCAAGTTTGAGAATGCCTTCAATATGGCCCCGCCACAGAATGCCTAGCTCTTATCGCTACAAAGCACCGGTGTCAAATGCCCCACTGCCACCGTAAAAGGAAAAGAAGTGATTGGCGCCGTTAATTACATTCGTAATGAGAAAGCGGGACAGAATGCGGGCCAAGCCGCCGCAAAGCCAAAGCTCCCTTTCTATACCGAAGATTTCGGAATGCCACTAGAAAAGGTCTTCGACGGTTTGGTAGCCCAAGGACTCATCGTACCTGGAAAACCGGAAACCCGTAAAACCCCAAGATCGTAATGGACGAGACCAAACACCGTCGCTTTCACAATTATCATGGCCATAACACTAATGATTGCACCTACTGAAGCTCCCGATCTCTCGCCTAGTTGAAGAAGGCAAGTTAGAACCACCTCGGGGTCCCAATGTGGTCAAGAATCCTCTTCCTGCTAACAACCGAGTCAACATGATCGAGTTCGGAGGAACAAATGGAAATGGTTTTGGAAATCCAGCGGTCATAGATATCCTGAAATTCAACGTTCCCTATGCCGAATTACAAGGGAAATGGAAAGATCTCGATTAATGCCGCCGCCTACGTGAGGGACAAGCTTGGACCCATAGTCGGAACCGATTTCGTTAATGTTGTCGAGCTCGGCCTCTTTTCTACGACATCGAACCAAGAACCATGGTCAAGATTACGTAAGAAAGGCTCACTTATGAAGACTGCGAGTTTGAAGTAAAACAAGCCATGATAATGAAAGTCTCTCCGTAACCCTTCATTACCCACGACGAGCATAATGTGTTTGTAATGGCTCTTACTACTCCCGAGGATCATTCCCAACCCCCTGTTTGGGAAAAGGTAGAGAGAAGAGTGAACAAGCCGAAGACTTGTGGGATGAAGAGAGCCGTATCTCAGATGCCGAAAGCACAACCGGTCCCACGCCCTGGAAGTACAAATGGATGAAGTTAAGATCGTAAAGGAGATTCTCGCTGTATCAGCCGAGTACTTCCTATGGAATTGGTGTCAACAAAGGCAATAATGATCCGCAGAGTGCACAATCAAATGACAACGCTGGCAAGATCAAGCTACTTCCTGTGGCAACAAAGAAGAAGGAGTGAGATCCCGGTCCAACCCTTGTCAAGTCCCCTCGAGTCAATAAGTAGTGTAGGGTCCAGAGTCGTTGTTGTCTATTCGGTTGAGTCAGGAATCTTCGAATTCCGAGTCCTCGTAGTCATCCGAAGGCCTCACGCCTGAGGATTATGAAAATGTGATCGATGTCATCTTTCCCCTTATCTTGAATGAAATGACAAATCTTTCGATTATCCTCTTATTGCCAACTTAACAAATGATAAATTAACTCAAAACTTAACAACGCTTAATAATGAATCATTTGAACAAGATGCAAACACACTAAACGAACAATACATTAAAGAAATCTTTAAGGTGTTTCGTAAAAGAGGAAAACCGGGCCCAAGCTACCGAGGAGGTTTTGATAAGTGTGAACTTGGGTACTGTCGAGGAACCTAAAGAGCCACAGATTGGAAGCTTCTTCCAGGGGGTTGAATGGGACAGATTGATCGAGCCGCTCGTAGAATACGTCGACGTGTTTGCATGGTCATACAAAGATATGCCGGGGCTAGACAGCCGATAGTAGAGCACGTAATCCCTCTAGCACCAGATGCTAAGCCGCAAAGCGTAAAACTAAGAAAGATCAAGCCGGAATGGTCTCTACAGTCAAAGAAGAAATTGAGAAGCTACCGCGGGTAGGGTTCATCGTAGTTATTGAATACCCGACATGGTTGTCCAACATCGTGACCGTAACCAAGGCCAATGGGAAGGTGCGCTGCCGTGTGGATTTCCGAGATCCGAACAAGGCCAGCCCCAAAGACGACTACCCTTTGCCAAACATAGACATCCTGGTGGACTCCACTTGCCAACTACGAAGTCAAATCCTTCGTTGATGGTTTTGTGCTACAACCGCATCAAGATGGCCGAGGAAGACCAAGAAAAGACGGCCTTTACCACACCGTGGGGGACCCATCTTGTTATACAAGAATGCCATTCGGGCTCAAGAATGCCGGGGCTACTTACCAAAGGGCAAATGACCGCACTTTTTTCATGACATGATCCACAAGGAGATTGAGGTCTACGTGAGACGACATGATAATCCACTCCAAAGGAGAAGGTGGGCGCACTTTGTTGACCTACGAAAATTCTTTGAGAGGCCGAGACAAAGATTCCATGAGACTAAACCCCGCCAAATGCACCTTCGGAGTGACAAGGGGAAAAGTGCTCGGGTACATGGTCACGGAGCGAGGTATAGAAGTTGACCCCGAAAGATCAAAGCTATCATGGATATGAGGCCACCTCAAACCCGCAGAAGTCAAAAGCTTCATGGGTAAATTGCAAGACATCGCCCGTTTCGTCAATCCGTTGACCACTATGTGCGAGCCCATCTTCAAGCTCATGAAGAAGAATGTGGACACGTAATGGACCGAAGAATGCCAAGATGCCTTTGACCGAGATCAAGGCATATTTAGTACATCCCCGGTCTTATGCCCCCCAGCATAGACGGAAGCCTCTTCTGCTTCTATCTCACCGTCGCGTACACGGCAAGCTTGGGGCTATGCTTGCTCAAGAGAAGAAAGATTCTCGGGTAGAAAATGCCATTTACTTTGTCGCCGGAAGCTACAAGGGAGTGAGCTCAATTACTCAAAGCATGTGAAAAGACTTGTGCAGATCGGTCCGGGTAGTCGGCAAGTTGAAGCATTATATGCAAGCCCACCCCGTGAACTTGGTCTCGAAAATGGACCCCATCAAGTACATCTTTGACAAGCCTTCCCTCTCGATGCGTTTAGCGAAGTGGTCCTTCTTCTTGGCGAGAATACGACATCAACTATGTGACCGTAAAGGCCATCAAGGGTCAAGCATTGTCGATCACCCGGCGAATTTCCCTCAATGAAGACAGAGGGCCCGAACCCCAATTTCCGATGAAGGGATCTTTGCAGTTGAGCCTCGAAAATAGATGGCAGCTTGCTCTTTGACTGAGCCGCTAACAAAAGAGGAAATGGTGTAGGAATGCTATTGGTCGATCCGAAAGATGAGCATACCCCCATAGCCCTCAAGTTGAACTTTCCCGCCACGAACAATGCCGCCGAGTATGAAGCCTCGCATTGCTTGGTTTGAGGCCGCCTTAGAAAGAAATGTCAAGGAGCTCGAAGTTTACGGAGACTCACTACGATCATCAACCAAGTCTCCAACAAGTGGAAGACTCGACCCTAATCTACAACGGTATCATGCCCATATGGAGGAGTTAGACTTGGCAGCCTTCGGGGGAAGTGACTTTCCACTACTTGCCGAGGGAAAAGAACAGATTCACAGATGCCCTAGCTACTCTAGCCTCATTGGTAGAGATCCCCGAGGGAAAAGCCATAAAGCCCTTCAGAGTGGGTAGAAGAGAAGCCCCACCTTTCTCGTTGTGAAGTGGACTGGGACCCGAGCCTATAAAGGAACCTTGGTACAATCAGTATTTACCAATTCCTCAAAGACGAAGAGTCGCCTTTCGTAGACGAAGAAGGTAGACCGAAAGAAGGTATCGAGCCAAGAGCTTACAAGCCCCGAAAAGGTTGGCTTCTCATTATGTCATTCTAGGAGGCAACCTATACAAGAAGCGGTATCAAGGACCACTCCTCTTGTGTGTCACTCAAGAAAGAGCCAGAGAGTTGATGACCGAAGTCCACAATGGTCCTTGCGGTCCTCACATGAATGCCAGAGCCACGATGCAAGTGATCCTCGGAATGGGTTACTACCGGATCTCCATGGAAACAGCATCGCGTTCAACACGTCCGAACCTGCGACAAATGCCGCCGGTTTGCACAACCTCAACCATCTCCCACCTCATGACTGTATCGCATGACGACTCCTTGGCCGTTTGCAACTTGGGGCATTGACGTGATAGGGAAAATATCCCCGGTAGAAGCAATGGGCACGAGTTCGTGTTGGTAGCCATTGACTACTTCACAAAGTGGGTAGAGGCCAAGTCCTACAAGGTCCTCACTTCCGAGAAAAGTGGCCCAGCCATCAAAGAAAACATAATGTGCAGATATGGGGTGCCCAACGAGATCATTTCCGATAATGGGTCACACTTCGAAGGAGACTGCGATAGACTCGCTGTCGAATTCGAGTTACTCGCCACAAGTCGTCCCCGTACGCACCTCAAACCAATGGAGCCGTGGAAGCCGCTAATAAGACACTCGAGCGGATCATCCGGAAGATGGCCACCCGTGGTCGTGATTGGCCCGAAAAGCCGCACCTAGCACTGGGGGCTCTGAGCGTCTGTCGTAAAAATGCCACATGGGAGAAACTCCTTTTGCCCTAACTTACGGGATGGAAGCGGTGTTACCGGTGGAGTTGGAAATCCCGTCATTAAGGGTCCTCCTGGAAAACAGTGTCAATGAAGTGGAATGGTTGCGCAGCTGGCATGATGAGTTAGCCCTGCTGACGAGAGAAGGCTAAAAGCCATGGAACACGTCCGAGCCTACCAGAGGCGAATGGCCAGAGCGTTTGATAAAAAGGTCAAGGCGAGAGATATCAAAGAGGGCGACTTAGTGCCGAAAGTAAAGCCCCTACCAGAGACAACCCCTGGGAAAATGGGAACCCGTCTGGATCGGCCCTTATGTGGTGCAGAGAATACTGTCAGGAGGAGCAATGAAGCTTGCAGACTTGGATGGCAATCCCTTTGTCCACCCTGGCCAACGGTGATAAACTCCGAAGATACTATGTCGATAAAAAAAAAAAAAGAAAAAAAAAAGAAAAAAAGTGCAAAAGAGTAATACCCACTAGGCCGAAAACCCCAAAAAGGCGGTCTAGGCAAAGACAGGTTGCACATAAAAAAAAAAAGAAAACAATCTTAGTGCAAAAAGAGTAATGCCCACTAGGCCGAAAACCCCAAAAAGGGCGGTCTAGGCAAAAGACAGGGTTGCACATAAAAAAAAAAAAAAAAAAAGAAAAAAATTTTAGTGCAAAAAGAGTAATGCCCAGCTAGGCTGAAAACCCCAAAAAGGGCGGTCTAGGCAAAAAACAGGGCTGCACATAAAAAATTGGTTCACCAGAATGAACTACGAAGACCTGAGCCCAGGGGAACGTAGGCAGCCATATATGGTTCGGTCTAAATAATAAAAAGGACGATTAAATTTCCATGAAATATGTCCTGATCAATAAAGAAAAAAAAAAGACATTTGAATTTCCATGAAATATGTCTTGATTAATTTCTAAAATAATATGCCTTGTTCATTACAAGTTAAAAACTTCTTGATGAGTTCAAGCACGGTCTACCTCTTAACTCTGCTAACCTGCTAAAAAGATCTAAAATACAATAAAATGCCTAAATAAACTAATGTGTTTGCAAATGGCAATAAGAGGATCTTTAGAAAAGACTTGTCAGTCGTCATTCGCCGAGTCTTCTTCAGTCTTCTTCCCTTTTCCTCGGCCTCGTCGAGTCTTCTTCCTTTCTTCTCAATAATGTCTGTATCCCTCATCCCGACCTCGGTATCCTCGGCTGGAGCCTCTACCAACCCCGTGTCAATGAGCGCTCTCTATACGAGCACGAGTCCGCACCTCCTCCCTCCGAGCCTCAGCCAAAGGAGCGACCTCGGACAATCTCTTGTACCGAGCCTCCATATCTCTCGACCAAGTCACCCGATTGGTTATGGCAACTCGCCTTAGCTTCGCCTCCCTCAGAGTCCTACTCGAGTCACAGCCGGCTCCCAATAAAGCTCGACGTCTATCCTCCAAGATAGCCCGAGTCGCTCCCATCTCCCTCTCGTACCAGCCCAAGTAGACAGTGGTCAAGATGGTGCTCTTCCCGCCCTGAAGATAGCCCCGGGTGGGAAAGCAAGATGTGTCCAAGCCCTCGAGAAGAAAGAGAAGCCGGGCCGGATCTCTCATATCCAATGACACCACCTCCATGGTCCGGATGTCCTCCCAATCACTCAATGGCTCCTGTAAAGCCCCAAACCGCCCGGATACCAAGCAGGGTATGTAGAAGGACGACCAGCAGAATCTCGGAACCCTCACGGCATAAGACTCCTGAAATATCCTCCTGGCTTGCAACCTCCAGTGTGGTATCCACCAACGGATGTCCGAAGTGGATAGCCTAGCCATCATCGCCTCCTGGCTACCCTGCTCCCGCTGCCTAGGTGCACCTCTCCGAGAAATCACCCAAGGGCACCGAGTCGGCAAAGCCCCGTGCAAAGCCCCGAGCCTCTCCTGCAGCCTACGTAGTCAACATAGCCGGACTCCCGACCTCATGAAACGGTCTCCCGAGCCATCCTATCAATCCCATGAAAGGTCTCACCCAAAACCAATGGGACAATGTCCTTCCCGGCCTCGCTAGCCTCGACCATGTCCAAGAGGCCACTATGACAGCATCCCCACGGACTCGGCGGTGAACGTAATAGAGAATACGCAGAGAATGAAAGCATCCATAGCCACCGTGGTCGCAGCCATATCCGGAGACCCAAACTCGCCCGGGATATCGAAAGGTCAATCCTATCCGGGGCTACCATCATCCTCTCGGCCTCTCCCAAAGGAATCTGAGAAAAGATGCAAGCTTTACCGTCACCGGCACGTCTCCGATCAGCGGAATAGATATAGCCTCGGCCTCGGGACCCCCAATCAAGGCTCAAGTCTTCGTGCGTTGGGACAATTTCGTTGTAAGAAAAGCAGTAAACATGTCTCCGGACGTCCCAGAACTTTGCTGCGGCTCTCAACAGATCCCAATCGGGCGGGAGATCCCTCAAATGCCATAAAGACTTGATCTTGAAGGAAGAATCAAGCAATCCCTTGTGATTTTGGAAGTTATGTCTCGCCCAAGATTGAAGACCGGATAGAAAATGGTCTCGCTTCCCCCTTTGCAATCTGACGAGCTTCTCCATCGCAAAATGATCAAAGATGGTGCTTTTAGGTCCAAAATATGCTCTGGGAACAATTGGGACAGGTCTAGAGTGAAAATGAAATGAAATGGCCAAGCCTTGCTTTTATTCGAAAATAACCAATCTCGAGACAGGCCGTTAGCCGCACGGCTTCATTTGCCCTCAAGGCCATGCCGCACGGCTACATTAGCCCTCTGCAGAAAAATTCTAGCAACCAAAGTTGCTGCCCAAGGGAGTTTTCACCCCACTTTTTCAACCAAAACCTGTACAAAAACATATCCAGAAAGCCATTCAAGCATTTATACACCATTATAAATCATTTTGGCCCATTTCAGCCCCAATTCCAAGCAAAAAAGTTACCCCAAGGCTCGATAATATGCAAATTGAAAAAGCATGAATTAGAAAAGCAAATAAAACATAAATACAATGTCTTCGCCTATCGGCGCCCAAATAAAGCAAAAATAAACAAGTTGTGCATAAAAATTGTAAATTGTTTGTTTTTGTTCCAAATCTATTCTAGAGACCTCCTAGGCCTCCGATTCTTCTTCCTCCTCATCGCTACTCAGCTCATAGATGCTAGCCTCCTCATCAAGTCCTCCCGGTCGCTCAAGTCGACAAATGGACATTATCGTGCCCGTACTCGCCACCGCTCCGAGAATGTCGGCGTTGGGTCCCCGCCCCGAGGCATGGCACTCGGGAAGAGTACTCCGAGGCCGATGAGGTAGATGCTGTGCCCCCGACGTGCCGTCTCTTGCGCCCAGGCTCCTCGTGCATCCGCCGCCGCCTTCGAAGCGCAGCCGCCTTCCTCGTAAGAGACCGGCACATGTCCTTCCAGGCCCCTATTTCGCCCGACCACCTATCGTAAGTACTGGCCGGAACCCGAGAAAAGGAAGAGAAAAATCTCGTAAAATCTCGAAAATCTTAAAAATTGCAAAAGCAGAAAATCTGAAAGCTAAAAAGGGAATAAGACCCTAAGAGTACACTTACAGTGCTATCAGGCGGCAAGGTGTACTGGGGCTCCCTAGCATCGGGGACAGGTATCCTCATCCTCCTCGGCACTCCATGGACCACATAGGACAGATGCGCAGGAGGGATCGGCGGGTCAAGAGGCTCATCCTCCCCATATCCCCGAGTGACCGCCAGCCTTCACTAGCTTCGTGGCGTCCTCAGGCGCCGCTCCACAAACACAGCCGTAGGGGTGTCCATATCAAAATACTCCTCCGCAGCCCACGCCTGCTTGGTACCTCTCAATCTCATCCACCGGCCAGTCCCCGGGCCGCAGGCATCCGTGCCGAGGGTCGAAGGAGTAATGGCATCTAGTGGGGAACATGACCGTGCTGCCTCGAGAAGCGGTCCCCAAGTAAATGACATCACATGTCAGCCCGTGAGCCACCTCCGCCCTCGTCACATCAATAGCATCTCCCAAAGCAAGATCTCTGGATACCTGCCCTGTGGGTAGAAGTCCACTCCGTCGTGCCCATCCCCTCGTTGATGACCGGCCTCACCATTTTGTAGTCGAAGGTAATCCGGGTCTTCCCCGTGAATTTGTCTCTCGCATCTCCTCCAGCGAACCATAGCAGGGAAGATGGTGACATCACTGCTGGTTCCAAGGGAAGAACCCGATCACCTCGCAAAACCAGCCTCGCATGTTCAAAACATCAAAAGGTCATTTTCTCTTATAAAAGTCTCAAGACAGAAAAGAGAAAAGGAGAAAAGAAAGGAGACTACCTCAAGGGCAAAAGAAAAGCAATCCCATGGAAGCACTTTGTTCCGACCGTACATGTCCAAAGAGAAGTAGAGCTCCGCCAATCCGGCCTCTCCCAAGAGACCGTCCCTATCCCATCAACATCCTCCAGAGAGTCAAGGAGGCAAGTCATAGCTAGCGTCCTGCAATGGCGAAGATGGTGACCGATAGCATCAACCATATGAATGCTCTAGCCAGCCAAGGGCCACATCATTAGCAGCAAAGTTCTCGCATGCAAGTCCGAACCGCCACCTCGACGTTCCGCGTCTCCATCCCCACTCGGGAATCAGCCTCAAACCCGACCAAAGCCTGGAACTCCTCCGCCGTGATGTGGTCCCTCCAAGTCACGGGCCTCCCGGTGAACTCGTAAGCCCGCAATAGCGGTAAAATCGGCAGTGTCACCGTCGCCTCTCCTACCAGTGTGAAAGCTATGTGTATCGTCCCCACTGTAACTCGAAAGGGCCTCGGACCAAGCCCTTGCTCTTCGAGGTGATGTGGACACCCCCGCCGATGGCCTCTACAAATGCATCCAGCCGGTAGCCCTCACCACTGCTGGGATTTGCCCCATTCTTCTTAAAATCCGACATCCTCTGCCAAAGCTTGACCGCAATCTCCGATGGTCCTCTAGACTTGTTCTCCTGTAGACAAGCACATCAAAAAGAAGCGTCAGTCCTTCATATCATTTCAAAAGCATGCATATATTCAAAAGTGCACATATTTTCAAAAGAAAAGCATTTACAAAAGTTTTTCTAGCATATCTTTTGCATCAAAAACGTGTCTTTCATCACTTGAAACGCGTCATTGCTTTCCTAAAGCACAAAATCACAGTTCTTCGCACATAAGCATTATTATTTCAAAAATGGCATGCATGAATCATTTTCATCTTCCAAAATCATGTTTTCTCATTGAAAATCAGAATTTTGACCTAGTTCTAGCACAAGGCAAAAACTCCGTCTCATATTTTGAAAAAAATTCTCATTCTTACTTCATTTTGCGAGAAAAAAGTGAGTCATTCTCATAATTTTCATCAAACAAGTTGCACATTGCACATTCTTAGCCTCATAGGTTGTTCATGCATCTCAAAATCATTCAAAAAATCATTCAAAATCCTATAATTCGGGTCAAGCCCTAAATCATTCAAAAATCAAGCAAAATCATCGGATTTGAGCAAAATGAGAATGCTTACCCCAACCGATCGCGGGTTCGTCGATTTGTGCTCCCTTCTCCCCGGGTAAAGCTCCGATGGAGGCGTAAGGAAGTCATACTTCCTCTCCGTCCGCACGAGCTCCTTCCTCCTCCTTCTCGCGGCCGCCGAGATGTTTCTCCTTGCTTGCCTCGGTATGGGATTGCCCTCCGGATCCATTCCAATTGATAGAAGCAAAAAAGGGGTTGAAGAATTTCGAAATTCTCTCTCTCTCTTCTCTCTCTCTCGGCTGAAGTGGGCGGCAACAAGTGCCCAATGCCCGTTCAAAACCCGATTTTAAATAATCTGGAAAAACAGTCTCTAGCCGTACGGCTCCTTTTTCTCCATCTCATGCCGGCGGCTTCATTCGCTCCGAACGTAAATTACAATCCCGCCCGGACCTTCCACTTGGGCATGCAATTTCCGTTATCTTTTAACCAAGATAACATCTTTTCAGAAAATATCTCTCATCTGTGAAGCAATCAAGCTCTATTCCCAGTCACCTCCGTTAATTCCGTTATAACGGGATAACACTAGGTGACAACCTCCGAATTGTCAGAACTCTAGACTTGTGCTACCTCTATCCGCGAATAGTGACGTATGCCCAAGTCATTCCAACTTGTGCTACCTCTATCCGCGAATAGTGAAGTATGCCCAAGTCATTCCAACTTGTGCTACCTCTATCCGCGAATAGTGAAGTATGCCCAAGTCATTCCAACTTGTGCTACCTCTATCCGCGAATAGTGAAGTATGCCCAAGTCATTTCAACTTGTGCTACCTCTATCCGCGAATAGTGAAGTATGCCCAAGTCATTCCAACTTGTGCTACCTCTATCCGCGAATAGTGAAGTACGCCCAAGTCATTCCAACTTGTGCTACCTCTATCCGCGAATAGTGACGTATGCCCAAGTCATTCCAACTTGTGCTACCTCTATCCGCGAATAGTGAAGTATGCCCAAGTCATTCCAAATTGTGCTACCACTATCCGCGAATAGTGACGTATGCCCAAATCATTTCAACTTGTGATACCACTATCCGCGAATAGTGACGTACGCTCAAGTTTCCCAACTCTAGCTACCTCTATCCACTCGATAGTGACGTAAGCTCTAGCTTCCTCAGGTGACAGCCTCCGAATTGTCAAAATCTCAAGGATCCTAGACATCGTTCCTAACTATCTAGTGATGCTTGAACTACGATCAAGGCTTGATTCCTCCGGGATACGTAGGTAGCCTTTTATAAAAGGTCCAGCCATTCGACCACTTTGGTCACCCTGTTTCTTTGTCACTCCTCAGTGATAAAGCGCCCCCTCATAAAAGTTCAAATATTCGACCACCTGGGTCACTCCTAGCATATCCCCAGTAGGATCAATTGCTTGACCTCCTAGGTCATTTTCTTCTTTTCCCGCAAGAGACCGCTTTCTCTTCTTCCTTCCTCAGCGGATCCTAATCCCGAACTACGGCTTGGCTTGATTCCTCCGGGATACGTAGGTAGCCTTCCAAAAGGTTCAGCCACTCGACCACCTTGGTCTCCCAATCCGTCTCGGCATTCGCCAGATCGGATCCTTTTCTATCGACAACCCCACTCGCCTTGCAAGTGACGTTGCCGAGGGGCTTCTGTAAGTACCCAAATCGCTCATGCCTTCCGGCTAATTTTCCCGACATTTCGGTAAATTTCCCAGTAATTCCCTGACCTTCCTAGTGTTCCGGAAATGTCCTGGAGCAGTCCCAAATTAAAATTAGGGCTGTATGGAGCCTTCCTAATTAAGAAAACACGTTTTTCTTAATTAGGGAGAAGCTTCTAGAATAATGCCACCTTGCATGGTTCTAGAATGCTGAGTCATAATGGATAAGACCGCACGGCCTCATTTGCTAAGGGCTCGCAGCCGCACGGCTTCATTAGCCTTATCCAGATCGCCTATAAATAGAGCCCTCCTCTACCCATTTCAAAACACAACAACAACACAAACAATCAAACACACACACTCCATAGCAAACCCGTACGTGAAGAAAACCCTTGAAGGCTCAAGAAGGCGAAGAAGAAGCTCAAGAAGCCATCTCCTCCTCCTTGAAGACCCAAGAAGAACCTCTCCTCCTAGCTCCGTCCGAAGAAGCGAAGGAAACGATTGGTAACCTCGCACGCCCTAACCTTGCATTTTAATTGATATACTTGCTCATTGCATTCATATATCTTGCTTGGGACTTGGCATTTATTCATAAAGATCATATCTTTATCACCCCCTTCCCCCTTTGCATGCATTAAGACCTCATTTGTCATAAAAATGTAGTCTTTTTCATAAAGGTGCATCCTTTGCACCTAAAATCCCTATTTTCCAATAAAAATGTTATCTTTATGCATCATTTGCATATAAAGATCAAATCTTTTTCAATAAAAATGCATCCTTTGCATCAAAACCCCTTTTTCTAATGCATCATTTGCATAAAAATGCTATCTTTATGCATCATTTGCATAAAGATCATTTCTTTCAATCAAAAAGCATCATTTGCTATAGCCAAAATGTCATCTTTTCATTAAAGAGTCATTTTTCATCATGCATTTCCCCTTTTCCCCTAACCTTGGAACGGACCGGTGTAAAAGTTCTCATCTTTGCATCGTTCCTTCCATTAAAGGTTCATGATTTCTTTAGGAAAAGGATAACCTTGAACCCTATATCTCCAATTATCGCTTAAGAATGAGTATGAAGCCTCTATACGAGCTCGACCATCTTAAAGCGTAGGATTGATGAGCTAAGGACATTCCTTCCTAAGGAACCTCATCTTTGACCAAAAGAGAGTCATTCTCTCGATCACGCAAGTCCCGAGGGTCCCAAGGTTTAAAATGCGATGATCACAAGTCATAAGATGAGGACGGGATCATAATCCCAAATACATAAATTCCAAGGAATCCCGAGCGACAACCAACAAATGGTTTGTACGTCCGGAAGATAACTTGGGACATTCCCCCCCCCCTTATTTTCAAACACATGCACACAAAGAAAGCACGCAAGCAAACACGATTAATGAAATCTAGGGAGACTTGCTCCGGCAAGGCACTTTGGGTGAACGCCAAACGTTCTTCCCAAGGGGTAACTTAACCTCCGAACCCATAAAACCTTTTTTTCAAAGTTTTGAGGTAATCAAAATGGCGTGGCGACTCCGTTTTTCAAATAACTCGGATGTCTTCAAACTCGCGTGAATTCCAATAAACAAAAAATTTGGGGCACACATTCACAATGCTACAGGCTGGTGGGGTACCCAGATTGGTGGGGAGAACAACGCTTAAAGAACATAAAGGGACGAGGCGGAAATACTTCGGCTACGGGAAGATTCAATCCACGAGTCAACACGGTGCATACTAGCGGTGAGGAAGCTGCTGGGATGACAGATGCAGATCGGGCTGGCTTGCTGGGGTTCACGCCTGAACAATGGACTCACCTCAAGGAGTATATGCAGACACATGTGCAGACAGCTGACCGCACAACTGGGAGAATGAATGGTAAGACAAATAATGAATCTTGGCTAGTCGATAGTGGAGCTAATCGACACATAACAGGTAATATTGCTCTATTGGAAAACATACGACAGATTGAGGCTAACCACATAGGATTGCCCAATGGAAGATATATGATTGCCACGAAAGAAGGAGATGTTGTCATCGGATCACATCTACATTTGAGAAACGTTTTATATGCCCCCACTTTCAACTGCAATCTTTTATATGTCTCTCAATTGCTTAATGATTCCAATCATATAGTGCACTTTTTTAACAAATTGTGTGTTGTACAGGACCGAGCCACGAAGATTTTGATTGGAACGGGTGAACAAGACGGGGGGTTGTATTACTTGTGGGGAGCAACGGGGATGCAAGCTTGCAACATCAGAGAATCCGGAAGTTATCAGTTGTGGCATCAACGACTTGGACGTCCATCAAGTAAAGTGGTTGGTTTATTACCTTTTATTAATCGTAGTAGTATTGATAAGGACGTTTGCGGGATTTGTTGCCAAGCTAAATAAAGTAGGGACAAGTTTTCGCTTAGTGATAGTAACTCTATTGAAATTTTTGATTTAATTCATTGTGATATTTGGGGTGATTATCGAAAGCCTGCAATGTGTGGAGCCGTTTATTTTTTGACCATTGTGGACGATTGTTCCCGTGCCATGTGGGTTTACTTAGTTAAGTCCAAAAGTGATGTTTCTCAAATTTTGAAAAATTTTCTTGTCATGGTCGAAAGGCAATTTAATAAACGTGTCAAGAAGATTAGGAGTGACAATGGGACGGAATTTACTTGTTTAGAAAAATATTTTCTTAAACATGGCATTGAGCATCACACCACTTGTATTCGTACGTCCTAACAAAATGAAAGGGTAGAAAGGAAGCATAGATATATTTTGAATGTGTCTCGTGCTTTAATGTTTCAAGCAAAATTACCGGTGAAATTTTGGGGGGAATGTGTGTTAGCGGCAGGGCACCTTATTAATCGTACCCCTTCAAAATTATTGAACGGAAAAACCCCATATGAAATTCTTTTTGGAAAATCCCCATCTTACAAACACATTAAGGTCTTTGGTTCTCTATGTTATGTTCATTACTCTCGAAGGGATAATGATAAATTTGCTAGTCGAAGTAGATGATGTGTTTTCTTGGGGTATCCCTTTGGGAAGAAAGGTTGGCTAGTGTATGATCTTGATGAGCATAAAATGCTCATTTCTAGAGATGTTGTATTTGTGGAAAAGGAGTTTTCTTTCGCTAGAGATTGGACTGATCCAGAAAAAGCCTATACAGATTCGGACATCTTCCTTTGTGAATCTACAGATGAAATTGCCCATAAAGAAGACAATGTTCAGGAGAGCAATCAGTTGCCTGAACAGTTGTCTGACCAGTTATGTGAACAACTTGATGAACAGCCTGAACAGTTGTTTGAACAACCCGCTGCACAAGTGCTTGCACATCCAGTTCCAGAATCTGATCAGATGCTCGAACTCGCTTCTGATCCATTGCAGGTGACTGAACAACCTGCAACAGAGATTTTGGGTCGAGGTCAGAGAGCTAAGGTTCCCTCTTCAAAGTATCCTCCAACTGAATATGAGTTGGGTAAAGCAAACATCGCACGAGTCCCCTCCCCGTCTAGTTCGCCGGTCCAAAAGAAATCTTTAGGTACTCGTTATCCTTTATCACACTTTGTTAGTTGCACTAACTTCTCTATGGCACATCGTTGTTTCTTGGCTGCCATTGACTCAGGTGTTGAGCCGAAGCATTTTGGGGAAGCGGTCAATTCTCCTAAATGGCGTGAGGCTATGAATAAAGAGCTCGATGCTCTTGATCAGAATGGTATATGGGAATTGGTAGATTCTCCTGTTGACAAGAAAGTGATTGGCAACAAATGGGTTTACAAGATTAAGTACAACGCAGATGGGTCAGTTGAACAATACAAGGCCCGATAAGTGATCTTGGGAAACCGTCAGGTTGAAGGAGTGGACTTCAAGGAGACTTTTGCACCCACAATAAAGATGGTTACCGTACGGGTTTTTCTCTCTATTGCTGCAGTTCGAGGGTGGGAGCTTCATCAAATGGACGTCCATAATGCCTTTCTGCATGGGGATCTAAGTGAGGATGCGTATATGAAGGTTTCAATGGGACATCCAGCTTCATCTTCTGGCAAAGTTTGCAAACTAAAGAAATCATTATATGGCTTACGACAAGCTCCCCGATGTTGGTTTGCAAAGCTTTCCGTGGCACTAACGGAGTACGGGTATACTCAATCATGTTCAGATTACTCTCTCTTTTCCCTTCAGACTTCCACTGCTGAAATTCATGTGCTTGTGTATGTTGATGATTTGGTTATTGGAGGCAATGATTCGACTGCCATTTGTCGTTTCAAAGCCTATCTCAGTCGTTGCTTTCATATGAATGACCTTGGCCGTCTCAAGTATTTCTTGGGTCTTGAAGTTGCAAAACATCCGGATGGCATCTTTATTTCTCAACGAAAGTATGCCCTTGACATTCTTTCTGAAGCAGGACTCCTTGGTGCACGTCCGACCCTTACACCTATTGAACAAAACCATCGTTTGGCCTTGACTGAAGACGATGATTTGCGTGATCCTGAGCCTTTCCGGCGCCTTGTGGGGAGACTTATTTATCTCACCATTACACGCCTGAAATTGTCTTATAGTGTGCATGTTCTTGCACAATTTATGACCAAGCCCAAGATTGCTCATTGGACTGCTGCGTTGCGTGTCGTTCGTTATTTAAAAGCCCGTCCTGGACAAGGTATTCTTTTGAAATCATCCTCCGCTTTACAAATGCGAGATTATTGTGATTCTGATTGGGCTAGTTGTCCCATCACGCGACGTTCACTTACTGCCTATTTTATTTTCCTCGGTGATTCACCAATCTCTTGGAAAACGAAGAAGCAAGGTACAATCTCTCGGTCTTCAGCTGAGGCAGAATATCGTTCTATGGCTAATGCGACATGTGAGCTCAAATGGTTACTTGGTCTTCTTCGATCCTTTGGAATTAGACATGACTCTCCGGTGCCTCTTCTTTGTGATAGTCAATCTGCTATACATATGGTTCAGAATCCAGTTCATCACGAACGTACGCAGCATATCGAAGTTGACTGTCATCTTGTTCGTGATGTTGTTCGCACATGTGTCCTCACAACTCGGTACATTCACACATCCGAACAATTAGCTGACGTTCTTACCAAGACATTGGGTAGTAAACAGTTTCTCAATCTACTTGGCAAGTTGGGCGTTTGTGACCTACACGCTCCAACTTGAGGGGGGTGTTGAGATATTGACATATCTTGTCAATATCTTTTCCTTTTCCTTGTAAATATTGTTTTCTTATGTATGTTTTGCATGTTAGGAAGTCTTCTTTTCTAAGTAGGAAAGTAGAATATGTAGTCATAATAGAATCCTAGTCAAAGTAGGAATATGGTGTATACATATAGGTTGTATCTTTCATAATTCTTCAAGAGAGTGAAATAATATTTTCTCTTCACATATTATCGGATTTAACTATTTGCAACATTTTTGAAGAGTTCAATTTAGTTAATTGGTTGCAAATATTTATATTTTCTTGCAATTTTACTATAAAGTAACATATTGTTATATTTTTTGGAGGAATGAATGTCATGTTCAAATAATAGATTCAACTTAAAATGTCAATCAGATATGTGTAGCTTCAAAAACACTTTAAAATGTTCCTTATTGTCATGTGCAAGTAGGGCTGTTACAGGAAACGAGTCGGCTCGAAAAAAGTTCGAGTTCGAGTGGACTCGAGTTGAACTCGAGCTCGAGCTCGAACCGATTTTTAAGCTCGTCATTTTTTCGAACTCGGCTCGTGTTCGGCTCGTATGTTCGATGAGCTCTGTTTGAGATCGACTCGGGCTCGGCTTGTTAAAACCTCGAATGAATTTTAGTGTGTATATATATATATATATATATATATATATATATATATATATATATATATATATATATAAGCTCGTTTAGGCTCGAGTTCGATAACAACTCGAATTAGGGCTCGATAAAGCTCGTTTGATTTTAGATTTTTTTCAAAAAATAAGTCGAAGCTCGAGCTCGGCTCGTTAATACTTGAGTTCGAGCAGCTCGCGAGCCGACTCGCGAAAAGCTTGAAACTTGATTCGAGCCGAGCTCGAACAGGAATTCTGGGCTCGAGCTCGAGTTCGAGAAAAGCTTGAGCTCGTTTAAAAGTTAACGAGCTCGAGCTCGAAACATCAAAAGCTCGGCTCAGCTCGGCTCAGCTCGGCTCGACTCGTTTACAGCCCTATGTGCAAGTCATGCGACGTTCATTTCGTTAAGAATTTAACAGCATGTTACTTTTATGGCCAATTCCAAGAAAATGTAAATGTAGCAATCAACAGACTAAATTATACTTTCTGAAGCAACAT
>JAFEMH010001167.1:0-130000 GCA_022495995.1 Adenophora triphylla var. japonica | reverse complement strand
AGTCACATTTCTCCCCAAAATCCTATCCCTTCAGCAACACACACACACACACAGTAGTAAGCAAAAATGGCTTCAAAATTCGTCGCATTTTCTCCCACTCCTCTACCATCAAGCAAGCACCCCACGACTTCCGGCAAGTCAATTCGGCCGTTTTCAGTCCTTTTCCCCTCGGCAAGAAACCCCATCGACGTCTCCGTCCTTCAAGCTCACACCATCGGAGATGATAAAGAAAGTAACCTTCGTGTCAGCAACAATCGACTCCGGCGGTGGGCATTGGACGCCTCCCCATCAGGTAAATCTTCCGTCGATAAAAAATGGGAAGAGGAATGTTATTAGATTTCCCCCTTTCCTTCCCAATTAGCCGCTCAAAGCCAAAGCCAAAGCCCCCGATTTCCCCAATTTAAGAAGATGCAGGCGACGAATTTTACGGTAATTTTAAAACCCGTTTTTTCATAAGCTTATGAAAAAATGTATTTTTTACAAGATTTTGACAACTTGTAAAAGTAGTAGTATTATATTTCTCCTAAAAGTAAATTAATACAAAACATACTCCTTCCGTTCCACAAATATATAGACTTTTTGGTAATGTGTTGTGAGTGTAAAAGTAAAATAGGAGAGAGAATGAGTGGAGAGAATTGTAAATTAAAAAAGTGTTGTGAGTAGAGAGAAGTGGGTCCCATTTCCATTTTGGGAAAGTATAGATTATTGTGGGACGCCCAAAAGGAATTTTTTTTTGTATATTGGTGTGACGGAGGGAGTATTACACAACGGCTCAAAATTCTTTTGTTTTTGCACTTTTTCACTTTCTATTTTAATTCAAAAATACTGTCCAGGACCCACCCATGTTAGTTTAGTACTTTAATTCATTTCGATGCAGTCAAGTATTTAATCATGTAATAATTATCTTTTTGATACAAAAATATTCTAAATTATTAATAAATTTTGGTTCTGTAGTACATACTCAATCAAATAATTAGATATTCAATTGAATATTTTTCTTAGAAGTAATGTGTGGGCATAGCTTTAATTTAGAGTCTTTAGACAAAAGAATTCTCTTTTTTTTTCAGGGGTGGATGTATGCTTTATGATGGGTGCAAGTGCAGCCCCCTTACTCTCCTCATTTGCCAGAAAAATATATTTAAAAAAAAACATTGTGTGCAAATATTGAACATTGAACTTGCTAACTCAATGGGTAAATGCAATACTCCCTCCGTCCCGGCCGACTTAGGACATTTGCTCTCGACACGGAGATTAAGGAAAAGGTAAATGTTGTGAGTGTAATTTAAAAATAGGAGAGAGAATGAGTGGAGAGAATAGTAAATTATAATAGTGTTCTGAGTATTAAAATAATGTAGGAGAGAGAATGAGTGGAGAGAATAGTGATTTAAGGTTTTCATTTTGGGCCGTCCTAAGTCGGGTGGGACGCCCAAAATGAAAATAAATCCTAAGTCGGCCGGGACGGAGGGAGTACTTTTTACTTTGTGGTCTTGGTTTCAGTCCTATTATTGTCAATGTCATTAATATTTTATAAAATTTTTGATAGTATAATTTGTGCATTGCCTTAGTTTTACAAACTCGCTACTAAGAAAAACGACGCTAATAGAAATAATGAGTTTAAGTAGAAAAAATATAAATTTATCAAAGACGTCATTTAGGGAAATGATTTTTAAAAAAGAATTAAATGAGAATAAAATCGTCTTTAGACAAACATTTATTTGCATTAAATACCTGTATAAATACAAAATTCCCATGATAATGGTTAGACATGTAACAATTCTAAGAATATTTAATTAGCATTAAATATCTGTACACTTAAGTTCACATGGCCTAGCTGGATCACAAATACGATAGATAGCTGTTGCACTAAAAATAAAAAGAATTGGACTAAAGAGGAAAAATCTTTTACAGACATTGTTTAAAGATGTGGGAACAAAGTTCTAAGGAAGCAATGAGTAGGTTTGAAGCCAAAGGAGCCCACTTGGTTTGATTTGAGAACCCGTTTCTGCTTTGCTTAAAGGTGATTAATTTTTCAGAGCTCTCCACCGTTATTAAACATCCTTTGATTGCTTCTCAGTCATTCCACGCTCTATTTTTGATACATTTCTCATACTTGCTCTCTATCATTTATTCCAAAGATTAAATTTTTGACCAATTTGTTTTTTGTTTGTGTTTTGATTTTCTTTTGGACTCCAAATGAGATTTTAGTATGTACCCACAAAAGAATAAAATGTAATTTAAGAAAGAGAAATCAAAATCAGTTAGCAGGTAGAGTGATTTTATAATATTTCTTTACTGTACTTTTGTATTTTGGGTTAATTCTTTTAATTGGACCATTTGTGGCTAATGGGGTTGAAATTTGGAATCTTCTGAAGGTGGTTTGAGATGGGTATTAGTATTAGTAATAGTTTTCTGTCCGAAATAACTGAGTTTTGTTTTTGTTGTTTTTCTTGCAGGCAAGGAGGGGTTGACCTAAAATTGGAGAATTTTGAGTATTTTTTCTTTTGTGGGACTGAGATTTTCTTGGGTCTGTTTCTTAATTTGAAGTGGCCATGTGCTGTGGGAGTGGTTTCAGGAAGTGGGGTTTTCAGAAGGGTATTTCTTTAGAACTGGTCAAATAATTTGGTAGATTTAGGGTTGTTCTAACCCAGAGTTGGTTCTTTTTGTGAAGTGGGTTTCTGTGATTTGGTTTGTTTACATTTAAGGAGCATTTCTGGTGGTGTTCTTCAAGTAATTTTCTTGATTGGGGTTTGTCAAGAGACTGAAACTGCCCCTGGTTTGGGTTCAGTTGCAAGAACATTTCACCAAACCTGGGTTTGATGGTGTTTGATTGAAGATTTGCAGAGGTTTATTTACAAAAGTCTAGGTTTGAATTGTCTTCTGGGTTGGGAATTGGGTTTTAAGAGAAGATGGCTTGTATGAAGTTGGGATCCAAGACTGATGCATTCCAAAGGCAAGGGCAGGCCTGGTAATTTACCATTTTCTTTGATCTGCTTGGTCTTTCAGTTCATCTGTATTTTTTGTGCTCCACACTTATTATCGGATACCAGTTTACACACACACAGGCACATCTTTCTTCATTTTTCTGTTCATAGTTTTTTTTTCTTTTAACACATCTTTTGTGCAACCAGATGAAATATCTTCCGAAACTTCAGCTATGTTATTTGATAAAATCTCGTATATATGTTAGAATAATTGCATTTGCTCCAGATCCAATTTGATTTGGTTCTTGTTGTTTCTGTGTTTTGGTTTGTAAAGCTCTGGGATCATAATAGGTTCAGTAGTTTCAATAAGCGTTTGCCCTATCTTAGCATATACCAATTTTGGTATGTGCTATTAAGGAGGTACTATATCAATTGACCTGTTGAAAGATTCACAAAGGCAAGGCTGGGGACGAGTGATAGCAAGGCTGGGGACGAGTGATCCGATTTAAGTCTGTTAACTGTATTAGTACTGTTTCTTTTTGTAATGGATGTCTTATTTGCTTTGCCCCTTGGTTTTTGACCAAAATCACTTTAATTTATTATCAGACTTTTGTTTTTATTTCTCAATAAAGTACAATCCTTATGGTTGGCTGAGTAGCAATAAGACAGTGTGTTCTTTAAATGGTACTCCCTCAGCCTCAAAATGAGTGTCCCTTTTTGGAAATTCTTGTTCCGAAGTAAGCGACCTTTCTCTTGTAAAGTTACAAAATTTACCATTTTCGAACTATTAAGTTTCAGTGATCACTTGCCATGCTCAGGGTTAACACTTTGGCTAATTATGTACATTTTCTGCCAAATTGCTCTAAAGTCCACTTCCTTATTAGTTATTTTTCTTGGAAGGCCATAAAAAGCACTTATTCTGTGGGCTGAGGAAGTAGTTAACACTATGTCCTCAATCACATGCACTGTAATAATGCCTGTCTAATCACTTTCATGTCGCTCTTACTAAAATCTCCTGATTTGTGTTCTTTTGCCACTGCCATTTGGTGTTTTTTTTTTTTACATTGCTGCGTCTCATAAATCGACTTGTTGCTTATGTTGTATAATGGGACTGGATGTCCTACTGATTAAATTATAACCAGTATGTCTAAAAGCTTGGGGCTTTTGATGTTTAATTGTTCAAGTATTTAGTCATCACTTTAAGGATGCATTTGGATTTGGTGCCCTACTTTTATTGCATATGGTATAATGTTATGTGGTACTATTAGCCGAAAATTTGTGTAAGGAATTCAGTAACATCAATCTTCCTGCCATGTCCTAGTTAATTTTCCGCTTGCAGATGCGTATTAAAATTGGATTTTAATTTGAATTAGTACTTGTACTGCTCAATGAAACAAGTAGTCTGTACAACACTTCTTTTTCTTAGTATATACTCCCTCCATCCCATTTCAAAGAGCCCATGGTAGTAATATTTCACGGTTTTTAAGATTTTTTTAAAAAAATGAATAAAGAATTGAAAGTGGGTAGAAGATTAGAGGAGAGAGAATGTAAAAGTTAAAAACATTAAATAGGAGAGAGAATGAGTGGGAGGAATAGTAAGTTAATGAATGTTTTTTTTTTTGTAAATATGTTAACATTATAAGGGTATAATGAATGGTTTTTTTTGTAAATATATACTCCCTCCGTCCCCAACCTAAATGCACAGTTTGACTTTTTTATGAAATTTGACCGTACAATATCGAGAAATTAAAACATTTTGATGAAATTTTAAAAGTTGTTATTGATTTATTACTAACAACACTAACAATTAAAAGTTTTAAAATTTAATTATAATATATCAATTTCTCGTAGTTGTATGGTCAAATGTCATAAAATAGTCAAAGTGTGCACTTAGGTTGGGGACGGAGGGAGTAAACATTATGAGGGTATAAATGTCTGAAACATTGTTCACATATTTCCATTTATGGAATGGGCTCTTTGAAGTGGGACGTCCCAAAAAGGAAAGTGGGCTCTTTACTGTGCATGAAATACATAGTTTTTTGTCTTTATTTTTTTATTTTTCCTGATTCTCACTCAATATAAATGTCAAAATCTGGACTAATTATAGGTTCTGCACTACCGGTCTTCCAAGTGATATCGTCGTTGAAGTTGGGGATATGTCCTTCCATCTCCACAAGGTATGATAATGTTTCACTACTGTCACCCAAACACGTTTATTGTGCTTAAGTTTTCCATCTGCAATTTATTAGAAAATGACTTCCTATTTTGTATCTGCAAGTCTCAAGCTTTCAATTCTTGTTTTATTTATATTTCCACTTATTTTGCATGATTTTTAAAATATATGTGTATGAATATACCTTTTTAACACGATGACATATGAGGATTCACGTTAGCCGACCCCAAATTATTTTGGGACTAAGGCTTTGTTGTTGTTGTTGTTGTTGTTGATGTGTATGAATATACCTTTTAATCGCATGATACAGTTCCCATTGCTATCGAGAAGCGGAGTTATGGAAAGATTAATAGCGAAGGCGTCTGAAGAACAAGATGGCTGTACCATTAACCTCCCCGACATCCCTGGTGCAGCTAAAACATTTGAACTCGTTGCAAAATTTTGCTACGGAGTAAAACTTGAGCTTACTGCTGCAAATGTCGTGTACCTCCGCTGTGCTGCTGAGCATCTTGAAATGACAGAAGATTACGGGGAAGGCAATCTTATTTCACAGACAGAATTATTCCTCAATCAAGTTGTCCTAAGAAATTGGAAAGATTCCTTAAAAGCTCTCCAGTCCTGTGATGATATTCTTCCTCATGCTGAAGAACTTTATATTACAAAGAGATGCATTGACTCATTGGCTGTGAAGGCAAGTACTGACCCGAATTTGTTTGGATGGCCTATTATGGAGCATGGTGGGCCCATGCAGAGCCCCGGTGGGAGTGTTTTGTGGAACGGGATAAGCACCGGAGCTAGGCCAAAAAACACGAGTTCTGATTGGTGGTACGAGGATGCATCAACTTTAAGCTTACCTCTGTATAAAAGGTTGATTTCTGTCATGGAATCTCGTGGCATCAATCAAGAAATCATTGCCGGGTCCCTCACTTTCTACGCAAAGAAATACTTACCGGGGCTAAATCGCCGTAAAAGCACCGGTGAGTCGAGTTACCGTTTTGCCCCCGTGGGCCCAACTAGCGCGCCTTCAGAAGAAGACCAGAGGCTTTTACTTGAAGATATTGACCAGTTACTTCCCATGCAGAAGGGTCTAGCCTCAACCAAATTTCTCTTTGGCCTACTTCGAACGGCCATGATTATTAAGGCGGGTCCCACATGCATATCAAACTTGGAAAGAAGAATAGGATTGCAGCTCGATCAAGCAACTTTGGAAGACCTTTTGATGCCTAATTTCTCCGATTCCGTCGATTCCATGGAGACCCTTTACAATGTTGAGTGTGTTCAACGGATTCTTGAGCATTTTCTAGCCATTGATCAAGCGACAGGTGGAGCATCCCCGGGGTCCATTGATGATGGACAGTTGATGGGCTCACCATCTTTGACGCCTGTTACAATGGTAGCCAAGCTGATTGATGGCTATCTGGCTGAAGTTGCCCCTGATATCAATTTGAAGCTACCCAAGTTCCAGTCTCTTGCTGCTGCTGTTCCTGAGTATGCTAGGCCCTTGGATGATGGTCTTTATCGTGCAATCGACATTTATCTTAAGGTAAAGTCAGATATACCCCTTTTCTTGAAATAATGACCCTGTTTGTAAGTATAGTTCTTATTCTGGCTCGTGGTTGTTTTTGTGGCTTTCACTCGCCTTGGGGCCACATTTTTTATACCTATATCTTCAACTTTTTCATGCAACCATTACAAAAAACAACATCAACAAAGTCTTAGTCCCGAAATGATATGGGCTCGGTTAACATGAATCATCTGGAATTGTTGGAATCGTCAACGAAACAAGGTGGATTTTTTTTTCCATTTAATTTCATTTTCAAAAGCTGGACTTTGGCCCGACTTCCGTTTTAACCATTATACTTATCATTTATTTATTTTTTATTTTTGCACGAAAAACACTTTACTCAATGTTTGCCCCTTCCCCAAAATGTTAACCCCGTTATTGTTTTTTTGCTCAGCAAAATGTTAACCCCGTTAGATTATAATGGATGAAAAACTTTAGTTATTCACTTTCACCCCTTCATATGAAAGTTAGGGTGGAAGTGTGAATAATTTAAAATTTCCATCCATCATAATCTAACGGTGTCAAGTTTTTGGGGTCTGGGTGAACATTCTTGAGTATAGTGATTTTCGTAAAAAAAAAAAAGTGAGTTATAATGGTTAAAGTGGAAGTCGTTCCAAAGTACAGTGGTTGAAAATGATTTTTTTCCCAATAAAAAATTGAAAGCTAAGAAGATATAGGTGGGAATAAATTTTGGAAAAAATAGAAAATTGACTTACTGACCTACTGATGTTGTTATTTCCCCCTTCAAAATTACAGTCTCACCCCTGGTTAGCGGAGTCGGACAAAGAACAACTCTGCAGGTTAATGGACTGCCAAAAACTATCCCTAGAAGCATGCACCCACGCTGCCCAAAACGAGAGACTACCCTTAAGAATCATAGTACAAGTTCTTTTCTTCGAGCAACTTCAGCTACGAACATCCATAGCTGGATGCTTCTTAGTATCAGATAATCTCGACGGTTCAAGACAGTTAAGAAGTGGCTTAATGGCATCAAATGAAGGAGGGGGTTGGAATACAGCCGTTAGAGAAAATCAAGTTCTTAAGGTGGGAATGGACAGTATGAGAATGCGTGTCTCCGAGCTCGAAAAAGAGTGCTCGAATATGAAACAAGAGATCGAGAAATTGGGTCGGGTCAAAGGAACGGGTAGTACGTGGGGAAATATGTCGAAGAAATTTGGATTTGGATTGAAGTCAACTCAGATGTGCAGTGCCCAAGAAGGGTCTGTTAGTAACCAGGATATTGGAAGTGGGAGGCTTGAGAAGGTCAAAGTCAAACATGGAAAGTCAAGGAAAGAACACTCTTTGAAAGGTTAAGTCAACCTTAGGTTAAGTCAACCTTGATTGATACCTCATTTGTGTATTTTAATTTTTTGGGTTTTGAATTATTGTTTTTAAGATGTTTGTTTGTTAATGTGTACCATATTCATGAGGTGTCTTTTAGTATTTTCAATCATCTCATCCTTGTAATAGAGGGCAGATGAACAACCTTATTAATGATGTCTTTAATGTTTGTTTTCACAGTTGTAAGGATCACACACAAAACACACTTCTGAGACCCACCATTACTTTCCCATTATATCACCACTCCCTTCAATATTTTAACCAAAGCATCATAAATTTTGTGCACTTGTTGTAGTTGTACTTCCTTCACATAAGTGTCCTGAATGTCCAAAACATTGAAATTTCAATTTTTTTTTTTTATAAGTACTCCGTTCGTTTCAAAATGATTTTTAAAAAAAAATCAATTTTTTTTTACATGTATTTTTTTTTGTTTAGCTTTAAGTGTAGTCATGACGGCCAATTAGAACCCATTCCCCATGGAACTTACAGAGATGGGTTTATTAACTATATTGACATTTGAAATGTGGAGCTTTTATCTATTCATGAGGTACATATGATGGTGAAAAAGAAGCAAATTATACAATTTACCCTAAATGCTTACAAAGACGTGCAATCTAAAAATCAATTATTTTAAGGACAAAACGTATCAACTTGCAAAAACTTGCATAGTCTGTAAAGACGTGGATTATTTATTTTACGGTACATAGTTGCCTGTCCTGTAGGTTATGTAGTCAAGAATTAGGCGATTTAAGTAACGTCTTTCCAAAACTGCAGTGAAATTAACTAATGTTCCAAGTTGTCGTCGTAATAATCACTATCATAATGTATTGTTACGTACGGTACAGCCGTATAAGTGCACAGGCCATCAGAGATGAGCTTCCTACATCTGAACATGATCCCATTCGATTGCTTTGTCTTCAAATCCATATTCAGATTGTTGAAGCCGATTTCTACCAATCTTGCTCATCATCGAAAGACCTGTGACAAGTAAAAGCTTAAGGAAATTGTGGGGGTACTACTATATACAAGGCAGCATTTTTACAAGGCACGATGAAATTACTAAAATGCCCCCATATAAATACTTTTAAAAAAAAATTCTTCCCCTCCCTCTCCATTTCAAACACCATCCGCCGGTCTCTCTTCCCTCTCGCTCTCGCTCTCAAAAACCAAAACCTAAGAAAAACAAACGGTTTCTCTTCTCTCTCTCACTCGACGAACGACGCCACCACCACCGCCGACGATGAAGACAAACCTCCCTACCGGTGGAAAGTCCGCCTCTTCCGCCGCTCCAAAGAAAGTAATTAATTTTAACCTAAAATTTCAATTTGAAAACCCTACAACAAATGTATGCCTAAAATGGATTATATAATGCTTAATGTTGTTTAAACGTATCCTAAATGGTTCTAATTGCTATTTCGTAACATTAATTTGGGTTTTTTGTTTGAATCGGATACGAATTTGTGTGCCTAAAATTTGAAGTTGTCGGCGTGCGTTTCGTATGAACACATACGAATGGTTACCAACATATCGGGTATTGGCATACGAAATGTAAACTGATTCATCAGTTTACATTTCGTATGCCAATACCCGAAATGTTGGTAACATTTCGTATGTGTTCATACGAATGGTCACCAACATTTCGGGTATTGGCATACGAAATGTAAACTGATGAATCAGTTTACATTTCGTATGCCAATACACGAAAGGTTGGTCACCATTCGTATGAACACATACGAAATGTTGCCAACATTTCGGGTATTGTCACACGAAATGTCATCTCGAATCTTGAATATTAACCGTCTCTTATTTAATTTTTGTAGGGACGTAACCTGCGACGGCCTCTAATAGAAAGAGGAAGGCCGAGGAGCGTGCAGCCTAAGGCGCATACAAACGGTCCAAAGAAGAACGACAAGAATGTCGTGATTCTGAGCCGGATGTGGTTGAGGAGAGTGATAGTAGTGAGAGTAGTTATTCTAGTGAGGATTCATCTTCACGTACTACGTCCCGAGGTGCATCGTGCGGGAGGAGGCACATTTATCTAGTGAGGAGGAGGCGGAGGAGGAGGCGGAGGAGAGTGTATCTCGCGAGGCCTCGCAAGAGGCGGGAGGCACGGGGCGAAAGGGAAAGGGGCCAAGGGATGACGAGTGGCGGTGAAGAGTAACCCGGTGGCGGCCCGGAGGAGGTTCGGTTGTTGTACGGGTTTGGTCATCATCGAGCCCGTAAGATATGGGAGAACGCCACTTGTGAGCCGGTGTTGAAGCGCCAAACAAGGCGGCAGATTTTAGATAAGTAAGTATATGATTTTGTTTATTATTAAATAGCCATTTGCAAAACATTATCAAGATTCGAGATGACATTTCGTATGCCAACATACGAAATGTTGGTGATATTTCGTATGTGTCCATACGAATGGTCATCAACATGTCGGGTATTGGTATACGAAATGTAACCGATTCATCGGTTTACATTTCGTATGCTAATACACGAAATGTTGGTCACCATTCGTATGAACACATACGAAATGTCACCAACATTTCCAGGTATTGGCATACGAAATGTCATCCGAATCTTGAAAGCAGAGGGAGTATTAATTATAATTTTTGTTTGGAATCAACAGGTTCTCCCATGTGCTTCTTTCTGGGAGGATGATAGAGCTTGGTGGGCTCGTGTTGAGGGTACCGGCCTCCATTTTCTTCATGATGATGCTACCATTCGCCGGCTGGCATGGCGCTCCTAACGGCGTTTGTGGAACGGTGGTCTCAGAGACTAATACCTTCCACATGCGGGTGGGGTGAGATGACGATCACTATGCGTGGCGTCACTCATATCTAGGTATATTCTTGTTTGTTGTCTATTTTTTATAAATTTCATAAATTTTATCAAATTTATTAATTATTTCATTTTCAATTTGTGGCATCATTTGTTCGGGTGGCCTGTTGGGAAGGCGGTTCCCAGAGCCTCGACGTAGCCGCTATCGAGGGCACGCCTTGAGACATGTCGGAAGGGACGACCTACTCTTTAGATGGCCTCCGCCGTAGTTCCTTTGAGTCCCTTCCGACACGACCGACGACGAGCGCGCCGCTACGTACATCATGTTCCTCCTGGGCTCCACTGTTCGTGGACAAGACTCGGAGATAAGATGCCCCTCCGACTACCTTTCATCAGGCGCGGATATTGACAGAGCTGGGGGCTCTATCCCTGGGGGACACTGGCCGGGCATATCTATACCGGGAGTTGGGGAAGGCATCTAGATCACGGATCGCAGTCAGATTGGCGGTTGTTTGAGTCTTTTGGAGGTAATATTTAACAATCATTTAATAATTACAACATGCATTTATGGTTATAACATTGTTAACTTATTTATTTCATACATTTGCAGGCTCGGATATACGAGCACTTTCCGGGTTTCCGGAGAGAGAGATTGACCCGTTATGGACGGAGGACCAGGGCTCGTAATGGGTACGCGTCTTGTCTGGTTAGTAGGGATATGCCCCATTGAAGTTTCGGCATACTGCTGGACACGATGACGGTTGATAGGGTGAGTTAGTTATATTTAAAGTTTTACAAATTATTATTTACATTGACGGTGTCTAACAAATTCATTTTTAGGTTTGTTGGACTCCCTACGGCACCACCCTTGCAGGCGCTTTTACCGGTCTCATACTTTCGGGGTTATACGCTTCTGTGATATCACGGAGGCGTATTTGCTCGACCGTGTTACACGCCAGTTTGGGATCCAGCAGAAAATCCCCAGAGACCCCATATCTTGCTCCCCCCAAAATTGTTCATTGATAGCAGGTCAAAAGGGGTACAAGAAGTCCTATGGAGGGCGTGATGATGTATGGGAGGATTGGTTAGAGGACGGCTTGGGGGGTTTCGATCCATTGCGTAGATCAGGTTACTTGCGCTTGGATCACGTTTCTCCCCCCAATATAGTGCTACTGATGGTATCGGGTAATCACTATCCGACATGTGCAGCTGCAAAAGTAATAAAATAGTCAAATATAACAAATTTAGAAAATATAGTTAAATGTAACAAATTTAAATAAGATAGTTAAATATAACGCATTAAAGTATCATACCAATATAAAATGGTTTCCCAGCGTGTCCCAACACTGAGGTGTGTACGTGGGTGGTCACATTCCTTGTGGAAGTACCGGCATTTGGTAGCGTGTAAACCGGCGGTTTGTACGAGTACGAGACAAACCACATTATACACCGTGGCTATGATGTGCCCTATCTCTGGGAGTATCAACCAATAATATTCCGTACGAGGGGAGGCATAGTGAGTAATGCGACTATAGAGCTCGTCCATATCTCGCCAAGGCATAACTCTCTCATAAAGCTCGCGGCGATGAAGCGGCTCCTTGGCACAATTTGAGCGCACTCTTTGCCGCATCTCCTGCATTCGTATATTTGCGCCTTGCTGCGCTCACATATCCACAATTTCCATCACCCATCACATCTGTGAAGCCGTCGAATAAATGGGACAACGAGAGGGGTAAGCAACATCCTATGGACAGAAGTACGTATATCATTGACTTGTCCATTTCCACGACCCCGCCCCGTCCCCAGGCCTCGACCTCGACTTCGACCTCGACCTCTCCCACGACACAGAGCGGTAGTGGTGGAAGAGATGTAGGAGTGGTAGGGCTAGATGGTGTAGTGTTTGAAGCTGATCTCGACATCAAACCCGATTGGGTTGATGCGATAAATGAAGATCCAGACACCGCTAGTGGAGGGTGGTGTAGTGGGGACTCCAAAATGTCGTCGGTACGCTCCCAATCAGACAGTACTCTCTGGCGGTGGTCCGGGTTTATTTGCCTTTGAAATATGATCCTACTCAGAAGCATCTCGGTTTGTGGATGTAATCCTTCATTTATCGTTTGAAATAACCTTCCTCTTTACGAGTGTCAGTGCGTTACGCGGTTTCATTCAACCTGACTTCAAAATCGGGTCCGGTGGGACCGTATTCTACTTGAATGTCCAACTTCTTCCAAAAATCATGAATCGAGGACAACTCAATCCGGCCCCGAGTTTTGTATGCATGCGATCTCGTGACTACGTGGAAGTCCGTGTGTTCGCCTCAGTAACACCCATGTAGCGGTGTGAAATTCTTCCCCGTTGAAGTAAATCCTATAATCTCAAGTAATGCCATTCCATACAAGTTGGTGTTGTAAGTGCGAGTCACCAGTATCAATAAAAAATAAAGTTAGAAATGAATAAAATTGCAATTCAAAAAAATGCATACGACTTGTGGAAAACAGAGTCAAAAGCAGATTCAAAAAAATCAAAAATTTACCTTGTCTTACATATGGAAAACGATTAAGCATATCCGATGCTCGTGGGTGAGAGAAGAATATGTCACCGATCGTCATCACTCTCGTTAGCTTTCCTCATGAAGAAGGTATATTTCTTATCCTCGAGTGCTTTTATGAGCTGTTGAAGCGAGGATCTCCACTTGTCGTTCTTGTGACTTGCATTTTGTGAGGGCATTGTGGACGTGTTTCGGAGTACTCACGTTCTTCTCATCCTTCCTCTTTAACATTGTTAGAATGTTATTTGGAGCCTTGTAGAAAGGCCCGACTTGCGCTACACACCTCCTCATATTCGAACTAGTCAATTTACCCAACGGATGACCTTCGGGATACGTTGGAAAGTAGTGATTATGAGAACCATGCTTCACAACGTAACCCCATACCCCATCACCCCTATCTTTGGCCCGGATTTCAAAATTGCACCCAATCTTCTTCGTGCTAGTCAACCTCACATCTTTAGTTTTTCCGGACTGTACTTGCCACCAAAATGGCATACAATCTTCGCGTAGCCTAGGATCTTGCCACTTGTCTTCCTCGAATCCACTATAGAAAGGGTTATATTTTGACGGGCCGCGATATCCCGTACGTGTTTAACAAGATCATCCCTATTTGAAAATAATAGGGATGTATCGAATTGATCACCGACATCCGGTCCCTACAACATCAATTAGAAAATTGCACAATAAACGACGGGCGTATGACATTTCGTGTAGCATTATACGAGATGTTCCTGAACATCTCGTGTAAATGTACCCGACTTAAACCTATTTATCTCGTGTTATACAATACGAGATAATACACCATAACTCGTGTATAAAAACACGACAAATAGCATAAAACTCGTATAATCTAACACGAAATAGAGTAATATCGAGAATTTAAAAATCCAATCTTGAAAAACAATTTCGTTTCAAGATTGGATTTTTATTGCGACTTTGATCAAAACACCAAATATAACTTTAAAAACTTACTTCATTCTTTGCTTGGATTTTGATTTTGATGTGGAGAATTTGGTGGCAAACCTTCTTCTTCAAAAATATATTCCACAAGCTCAAGATCAATATGATCATAAAAACTTGGAGAATGTTGTGGAGAATCCATACTATGGTGTTAGATGATATGAGAATTAATGAAAATAATGGGCATAAATTTATGGGTGTTAAGAATAGGACGATGGTGTCACATTTGCATGGGTGTACGACTGGCAGAACGGTGTTTCTCTCTGTTGGGCCGTTGTACGCGTGAATATCGTTTTGATGTAGGGCTGAGGTGTATCTCGTGTGTATATACCCGAGATACTATGGTACATATCGTGTATACAAACACGATATAGTATTTGTTTCTGGTAATTATATCGTATGAACAATACACGAGATGCACCCTGATTACTTTCGTGTATTGTTCATACGAAATGCCTCAGTAAATATCGTGTATTTAGACACGAAACACCATATAATAAAATAAAAAATGGTATACGGCTACATCGTTTATTTTTTTTATTTTTTTTTATACATTCTAGATGACATTTAAAGTGTTTTTCATCTACATGAGTTTCCTCAAAATCCAAATGGAGATTGAGTTACAAATATGTGCCATTATTTAGGGTTTTTAGGTTTTATGTGTCCCGATCTTGCCAAAAATGGTTTACGGCTACCTCGTTTATTTTTTTTTAATTTTTTTCTACATTCTAAATGACATTTAAAGTGTTTTTCATCTACATGAGTTTCCTCAAAATCCAAATGGAGATTGAGTTACAAATATGTGCCATTATTTAGGGTTTTTAGGGTTTTATGTGTCCCGATCTTGCCAAAAATGGTATACGGCTACCTCATTTATTTATTTTTAATTTTTTTCTACATTCTAAATGACATTTAAAGTGTTTTTCATCTACATCACTTTCCTCAAAATCCAAATGGAGATTGAATTACAAATATTTGCCATTATTTAGGGTTTTTAGGGTTTTACGTGTCCCGATCTTGCCAAAAATGGTATACGGCTACCTCGTTTATTTTTTTTTAAATTTTTTTCTACATTCTAGATGACATTTAAAGTGTTTTTCATCTACATCACTTTCCTCAAAATCCAAATGGAGATTGAGTTACAAATATTTGCCATTATTTAGGGTTTTTAGGGTTTTACGTGTCCCGATCTTGCCAAAAATGGTATACGGCTACCTCGTTTATTTTTTTTTAATTTTTTTCTACATTCTAAATGACATTTAAAGTGTTTTTCATCTACATGAGTTTCCTCCAAATAAATAAAGTGGTATCACTTAAATGTGATAGGTTATATGATATTGTATGATCCAATATGACGTTTGTTCCTTGTCATGTATAAGTGTATAAATTTTGCTCAATTAACAACACAATTCAATAATATAACATAGAATATGCGTATCATTAACATCGTGTCGCAAATCATCGAAGAACACCTTCATTATGATATGTCGTATGGATATACACGATTTTAGTACATGATATCGTGTTGTTGTGTACGAAATTAATGACAGAGTAAATTTAAATTTCGTATAATTTCATACGACCTATTATTTAACCCAATTAGTTTATGTCGTGTAAAAGTACACGATATGAAGGCTTCTTGTCGTCCTTTCGAGCACGACAGACGAAGGGTAGTTTGGGAATTATTGGTGCCTTGTATATAACATGCCTTGTATATAGAATTCTCCAAATTGTGGTAAAGAAGAATTCAACATTAGCATGAATCAACAATTTTGTACTCCCTCACTCCCAAGTCAGTGCAAGAAAATAAATGCAAACTCGTATTACAAATTCTGTTGTGTTCTAATCTTTGAACCCCATAAGTTAAATAAAGGGTTAATTCGCCCCACCTCTCGAGGTCCGCAAGTATCACTGCCCCCATTGAGGTTTGGTTAATCTCACTTCCCCCTTTTGACAATATTATGTAAATTAAAAGACCATTTTACCCCTGTATCTTTAATGCATGATTTGGACTTTGCATTAAGGAGAAAAATAGTCAATTAGGGATTAAATTAATCATCTAACTTGCATAGAATTGGGGAAAGTTAAATTAACCAGTTAAATGAGTTTTGGATATCTCTAGAAAACTGTCAACATAAGTTAGAACTAGAGATGTTTGGGAAAATGATTTAGTGACATTGTCACACCAAGTCATCTTGCTATGGTGGTGTGATGTTCCACTTCATTATCACAAGTGGAAAAATCTTCCAATAGAAAAAAAAAAAACCCGGGCGATTAAGGGACACCTCTGTTAGGATTTAGAGTTCTAAATCATATTTGGGGGTGACCGTTGGAATCAATAATTGGAGACGTCGTCGTTTGAAGTAATAAGCGTAAATACCAATCTCATTAGCGAGCATGGTCATAAACGCTTTAGTTAATAGCACGGCGTCGTTTAGTATTATGTTTTAATTAAGTTTCTGTTACTCGAAACTACGTCGTTTATTAGAGAGAGAAGTGGCCGTTGTAACAGACCACGTGATTTCTCTCTCTTCCTTATGTGTTGAGCTGCGCCATTGTTGGCATTCATGAATGATAACAATTTTCTCAATTCTCTCTCTCTCTTACGTTTCTAATTTCTCTCTCTCATCCCATAATCTGTATTCTTTCTATTTCTTTTCTCATCCAATCTATCTAAATTCTCTAAATCCTTTAATCAATCCAAACCTGTTTTGGGTTAATTTGGTGGGATCATAACAAAGTGGTATCAAAGCAATCGATTCACGGAGAGACACTATGGTGAATCATCAGAACAATCGCATGGAAGCCATGGAAGTGAACATCAGAGCTGTTGATGAGAGGATTACGGGGCTCGAAGGTGCTTTGGAGACGAAAACAAATGAACTGAAGGATGAGTTGAAGGGTGACATAGCAAGACTGAGTAAACGCGTGGAAGAGATGACGCACACGTTCTTTGGAAGGAATTAAAGCTACTCAGGGCAAGGAGCCTATAGATGAAGCTGGAAGGGGATTGAAGGGAATAAGCAGTAGTGGTTCGATCTTAGGAGCTGGACCAAGCAACGAGAAGGAGACTCCAAACACTGAAATTGATAAGCAAGGTAAGGCAACAAAGGAAACTATTCTCATTGATGATTCAAATGATATTATTAAGGGGGTGGGTTATGGACATGAAGCTAGAATTGATAAAGGAATTAGTGATGCTTATAAGAAACACCTTAAGTTGGAATTCCCCAAATTCTCGGGTATTGACCATAGGGGTTGGGTACGCAAGTGTCAAAAATTTTTTAGATACAGGGATGTTCCTTATGGGGATAGGGTGGAGCTAGCCACAATGCATTTCGAAGGAGGTGCTGAATTTTGGTACCAAAACTTTTGTGAAGAGATCGATGGCTGTGCATGGGAGGAATTTATTGACAAGGTGGCTATTAGGTTTGGACCTCAAGCCTATCAAAATGTGGAAGGGAATTTGCCAGATTCAACAGTTGAATTCAGTCAGTGATTATCAAGCTAAGTTTGAGGAGATGCGAGCTTTGATGAAGGTGGAAAACACGGGGTTGAGTGAGAGATTTTACATTAAGAACTTTATTAAAGGGCTCAAGGAGGAAATAAAATTTAGAGTGCAGTCCCAATTCCCCTCTACTCTTACTCAGGCAATCAATTTGGCAAGGATCGAAGAATCCCATTGGGAGGCATCATTCAGGAAGCTTAAATCCGTGAACTATAAGCCCAACCAAAATTATTCTAACTACACCACAAACCACCAACCAAACACCACACTATCTCAGCCTAACAGATCAAACACCAGCAATACCAAATACTCTCATTTCTCATCACCTTCCATTAACCAAGTTAAAGAACCACCAATAACCACAAAACCCACCATACCCATTAAACAGTTGACACAGGCTGAGATGCAAGCTAGGAGAGAGAAAGGCTTATGTTATAACTGTGATGAAGTCTACAAGTATGGCCACAAGTGCAAGAATAGGCAAATCTTTATGCTGGGAATTGACAATGGAGAGGAGGAAGAGGAATGGCATGACTCACTGGAAACACAGGCTGAGGAAACAGAGAAAGTGGAACAGACAGTGGAAGACTTAGGCATATCCACACATGCTTTGTCTGGAAGTGTAGCCCTACAGACTCTCAAACTCTCAGGGAAGGTTGGCAATAAGAATTTTTCAGTGCTCATTGATAGTGGGAGTACCCATAACTTTTTGGACATCAAGACAGCAGAGAGGTTGGGTTGTGTGGTTAGTCCAACACCAGAAATACCTGTGACTGTGGCAGATGGAAGTAAAATACAGAGTCAAGGGGAATGTAAAGGATTCAAGTGGACAATGCAGGGGGTAGAGTTTGTGGGGGATATGAAGGTTATTAAACTGGGAGGTTGTGATGCAGTTCTAGGAGTACAATGGCTCAAAACACTTGGCCCAGTAACATTTGATTTTAATGAGATGTCAATGGGGTTTAGGTACTTGGGAAATCAATGTACATTGCAAGGGGTGCAAGATAATGTGATGCTGAAGTTTATGACTGCAACTACAGCTACCAAGATGCTCAAGGATTTACCATGTGGGGCAGTAGTCCAACTATATTCTCTGTCTGCTGTGAATGATGAAGGAGAGTTGGACATACAGATCTCAACATTGCTGGATGAATATGAAGATGTTTTTGCAGAGCCAAAAGAGATGCCACCTAGGAGGAAGTTCGATCATGCTATCCCATTGAAAACTGGGAGCCAACCAATTAACAGTAGACCATACAGATGCCCATACTTTCAAAAAAATGAAATTGAAAAAATCATTAAGGAATTATTGGCTAGTGGGGTGATCCAACATAGCTCAAGCCCCTTTGCATCTCCAGTAATCTTGGTTAAAAAGAAGGACGGGACTTGGAGAATGTGCATTGACTACAGGGGTTTAAATCAATTGACCATTAAAGACAAGTTTCCTATTCCAATAATAGATGAGTTATTAGATGAGCTTCATGGTTCCAAATTCTTCACCAAGTTAGACTTGAGGTCAGGTTACCACCAAATTAGAATGAGAGAAGAAGATGTCAGCAAAACTGCTTTCAAAACTCATCATGGGCATTATGAATTTAAGGTGATGCCATTTGGACTCACAAATGCCCCAGCCACCTTCCAAGCCTTGATGAATTCAGTGTTTGAAGACTTTATGAGGAAATTTTTATTAGTATTCTTTGATGATATACTAATATATAGTCCTACCTTGGAGTTGCATTTGGTACATCTCAGGTCTACCTTGGAAAGGTTGAGAGAGCATCAATTGTTTGTGAAAAGAAGCAAATGTTCTTTTGGGAGGGATAAAGTAGAATATTTGGGTCATATTGTCACGGGAGAGGGGGTGGCTACAGACCCCACTAAGATCGAAAGTATGCAAGGATGGCCTACTCCCACTACCTTAAAGGGCTTAAGAGGTTTTCTTGGGCTAACTGGGTATTATAGGAGGTTTATTAGGCACTATGGAGTGATTAGCAAACCTTTGACCAAGCTGTTACAAAAAAATGCATTTGGGTGGAATGAGGAAGCTGACAATGCTTTCCAAACATTAAAGCAAGCCATGGTTTCTGCTCCAGTTCTCGCTATGCCCGATTTTTCAAAGACATTTGTTGTAGAGACTGACGCGTGTTCAAAGGGGTTGGGAGCAAAGCTGCACGCAGAAGGAAGGAAGACCCATAGCATTTGTTAGTAAAGCTTTGGGGCCAAAACATTTGGGGTTGTCCACTTACGAGAAAGAGTTCTTGGCAATTCTCCTAGCTGTAGAAAAGTGGAGGTACTATTTGTGTGGTCAAAAATTTCAGATTAAAACAGATCACCAAAGCTTGAAGTATCTTATGGAACAAAGGGTTACAGGTGGTCTACAGCAGAAATGGATTTCGAAACTCTTGGAGTATGATTACACCATTACATATAAGAAAGGGATGGAAAACAAAGAAGTGGCATGACGTTTAGCCAAGATTACATGAGGAGTCAAATGAGGTGAGTTGTCAAGCAATTACCATTGTCCATCCTCAGTGGGTACAAGATGTAATTAGTAGTTGGGAAGGTGATGAACAGATTCAAGAGATTTTAGAAGGGGTAATGATCAATAATGAGAAGTTTGGGGAATACACTCTCAGTAATGGGCTTTTGAGGTACCAAGGCAAGTTAGTCATTGGGGGAAAGGGAGAGCTAAGGAGGAAGATAGTGAATGAACTGCATCATACTCCTTTAGGTGGGCATTCAGGGATTAAAGGAACCCTAAAGAGGGTTGGTCAATTGTTTTTTTGGCCAGGAATGAAGAAATATGTGCAAGAGTTAATAAGCCCATGTGAAGTTTGCCAACAAATCAAGAGTGAAACCACCCACCCAGCTGGACTACTGCAGCCACTACCCATTCCAAATAAACCTTGGACTGATATTGCCATGGATTTCATTGAAGGCTTACCTTTATCTCATAACTGGGACTCTATCTTGGTGGTTGTTGATAGGTTAACAAAGTATGCACACTTCATACCTCTCAAGCACCCTTTTACAGCATATGTAGTGGCCAAGAATTTCTTTGAAAATGTGTATAAGCTTCATGGGTTGCCTGTGACTATAACTTCAGATAGGGACAAGGTGTTTATAAGTCAGTTCTGGCAGTCTCTATTCTCCTTGTTGGGAACAACCTTGAACCTAAGCACAGCATATCACCCTCAGACAGATGGGCAAACTGAGAGGTTGAATAGGTGTTTGGAACAGTTCTTGAGGGCTACCACTAGTGCCAAACCCAAGCTGTGGTCTGAGTGGTTATCATTAGCTGAATGGTGGTACAATTCTAACTTCCATACAGCTCTAAAAATGACCCCTTTCGAAGCATTATATGGCTACCCACCACCCCAAGCTACTTTTAGCCATGAACAGTATTGCAAGTTAGATGCAGTTAATGATTTCATGAAGGAAAGGGACAAGCAGATTAAAGCAATGAAGGAGGTATTGGCAGAGGCTCAAAACAAAATGAAGCAATTCGCAGACAGAGGTAGAAAGGAAAGAAGTTTCCAGGAGGGAGAATGGGTGTACCTGAAATTACAACCTTATCGTCAATCATCCTTGGCATTGAGGAAGAACTTTAAGCTGTCACCCAAATACTTTGGGCCTTTTCAGATTGAAGCAAAGATAGGGGCTGTCGCTTACAAGCTTAAGTTACCCCCCACTTCAAAGATCCATCCTGTGTTTCACGTATCATTGTTGAAGGCGAAAATTGGAGACTCTATAGTACCAAATCCCTCGCTTCCTTATGTGGGAAATGATGGTCAATTTCTGGTGGAGCCCATTGCTATACTGGATAGGCGTTTGGTGAGGAAAGGAAATAGTCCAGCGGCTCAGGTTCTTATCCAATGGTCAAATACTTTCCCTGAAGATGCTACCTGGGAAGATTGGACAACCATTGCAGCAAATTTTCCTCTCTTTAATCCTTGAGACAAGGATTTTTCGAAGGAAGGGGGAATGTTAGGATTTAGGGTTCTAAATCAGATTTGGGGGTGACCGTTGGAATCAATAATTGGAGACGTCGTCGTTTGAAGTAATAAGCGTAAACACCAATCTCATTAGCGAGCATGGTCATAAACGCTTTAGTTAATAGCACGGCGTCGTTTAGTATTATGTTTTAATTAAGTTTCTGTTACTCGAAACTACGTCGTTTATTAGAGAGAGAAGTGGCCGTTGTAACAGACCACGTGATTTCTCTCTCTTCCTTATGTGTTGAGCTGCGCCATTGTTGGCATTCATGAATGATAACAATTTTCTCAATTCTCTCTCTCTCTTACGTTTCTAATTTCTCTCTCTCATCCCATAATCTGTATTCTTTCTATTTCTTTTCTCATCCAATCTATCTAAATTCTCTAAATCCTTTAATCAATCCAAACCTGTTTTGGGTTAATTTGGTGGGATCATAACAACCTCACACCCTCCAGCCCAAGGGTTGGTGTGTGACACATCACTCTAGCAACATGGCGTGACCATTCCACTAAATACTTCTCAAATGCTTGGCTATCAAAGAGTGAATAGTTTAGTGGCAAGGACGGAGTAATAAGCTTAGAATAAATCTAAGATAATGTAATATAAGTTTCTAGGATCATTATATCTTGCTACCTGGGAAAAAAGAAAAAAAGAAAAAAGAAAAGGGGCAGACATTTGAAGTACCCTAAAAGATCTTTCCTGAACTTCGGTGACCAATGTAGTAGTAAAATGGCATGAGACGGATTTTTAGAAATGGTATGCAGTCCATACCAAATTATGCGTGCAAATAATTATTACTTTATTATTGACAACAAGAAAAACAATGCAATGCAAGAAAAATACAATCCATACCTTCTATCATTTTATAGAGAGCGGACCACCATCTGTCTTTAGGAACATGGTACTGCTCAAGAGTCTCTTCAATAATTTTGTCATGCTTCCCTTCCAATACTCCCTGAAGAGTTATTACTGCATCTTTAGTTTTCCTGAGGATGCTATTATCATCTTCAATTTCCAACTGCACCAAGTTGTTCTGAGAAGACGTGAGACTAACTGCAAGTGCAAATTGAGCTGCAGCTGCCCAACGTGAAGAAGCAATCCATCTCCTCTCCCCATCTAATCGCTTGCTCTGTTCTCTCTTCTCCCCGTCCTCTCCATTTACTAAGCTACGCAAATACTGTGCATTTGCTGCCCCAGTGCTCTGAACCATTTTCGAGAAAGCACTTGCTTCATTTTGTAGTAGTTGTTCTGGGGTGTCATATTCCAGAACCTGATACAAATGAACTTAACTTAAAATCGGTAGGTGAATGTTAATACAGTAGCAAACCATCCATCATACGGGATTTTCACGAATTCATGTGGATGATGGGGTTTGATTTTCAATTTTATTTCTATTTTTCTCTGTTTTTTCTTTTTTCTTTTTTTTTTCGTAATTTCTTCCCATCTATTTATTCTTTTAGATTTCTCATTTTCACATTTATTTTTTCCTTTTTTTTTAATTTTTTTTTAACTTTTTCTTTCATCACCTCTTTTCTTAGGCGACTCATGTTACTAAGGCTCCGTTTGTTTCGACGTAAAACATTTTCCGGAAAATGTTTTCCGTAAAGTAACACGTTTTTCCGTTGTTTGATTGTTTTCCGGAAAGCGTTTTCCCCATTTTCCAGTGTTTGGTTGTTTTCTGGAAAATGTTTTCCGTAAAATAACTCGTTTTCCGGTGTTTGGTTGTTTTCCGGAAAATGGAGAAAACGTTTTCCGGAAAACATTTTACGCCCTTCTTAAGTTATACGACTTACGGATTTTTCCTAAGTAAAACATTTTCCGGAAAATGGTGCCCTTCATGTACAACTCATATTTCACAAGGTACAACATTCTACTTCATCATAATATATACTCCCTCCGTCCCACGTGAATGCAAACTTATTTCTATTTTGGTCCGTCCCACGTGAATGCAAACTTCCCAAAATGGCAAAGAATATTCACTATTCCACCCACTCATTCTCTCTCCTACTTCACTTTTACACTCACAACATTCTCTCTCCTCACTATTCCTCCCACTCATTCTCTCTCCTATTTAATTTTTCATACTCACAACATTTAACTTTTTCTCTTTCTTACATCACTTTTCCTTAATTCCCACACCCAAAAAGTTAGTCCACATTCACGTGGGATGGAGGGAGTATATATATATATATATATATATCGAAAAATATTTTCATTAAACACATGAAAAAATTTTTCGAAAAACATTTTCCTTACCAAGCAGTCGAAAACATCTTCATTTTCCGTAAAAAATTATATTTTCCGGAAAACATCTTCATTTTCTGAAAAACATTTTACAGGAAAACATTTCCCGGAAAACGTTTTACGTCGAAACAAATGGAGCCTAAGGCTTTGTTTTTGTTGTTCTTTTTGTGATAAACCATGTTGAATACTCTTTGTTGTAATTATCAGTTTTTTTTTTTTTTTAATTTCTCCCAATTGATATAAATCTAAGAAAACTGATTTAACCAATTGAACATCATACATGGATCTCTTCAAAGTCAGATATATGCTCTTTTACGAATGTGGCATACGAGTATTATAACTAGTAAAAGTAAGGTAGTGAGCTCTACCTGACCAGCATCAAGAAGGAGAATCCTATCACAATCGATAATCGTATTGAGTCGATGAGCAATAATGAGCATTGTACATGATTTAAATTCTTCTCGAATAGTTTTCTGTATAAGAGCATCGGTCCGAACATCAACTGCAGCAGTTGCTTCATCAAGAACAAGAATCTTTGATCTCCTGAGCAATGCTCGAGAAAGACTTAATAGTTGTCTTTGTCCAACACTAAAGTTCTCCCCTGCTTCCGAGACCTTGACACAATAGAACATAATTCGGTCAACATTTAAACTTATTTTGAAGCCAATATGAAAGACAAAAATAGGAAATTGCAAAGCAATTTGAAAATAGCAAGATCTGTCTATGGATATCCACAAATCTGGCAAATATAATCCATTGTAGTTCATGCAGACATCACTCCAACTTATTTTCATATCATATCCAAGCTAGCTCTATTCAAATCACATTTTCAAAGTGGCTAGCACAGGAACATTTCAAACAAGTCCCATTTGGTTCCATCTATGAGTTTCTGCTTCTATATGAATGTGAGTTTTATATCAAAATACATACAGAGTTTGAACCATGAAGAAACACTTATTTCTTAAATTCTTTGTTTTAACATGATAAACATTATTAATTGGGAGCATGTCTCAAGGAAAACTAGCTTTTCTAAACACTAGGAAAAAAAAAAGGTTTTTAGGGCTTTAAAACAGACAGAACATTTGTTAAAACCCTCAATCCGACCGTGTGTCCGACTGGGGTCTTTAATAGGCGGACCGACAGTTGAAGTCATCAACTGGAACCCCATAATTTACGACTTGAAACAACCGGATAGTAAGCTGACGGACTAACACTTTTAAAGTCCAAAAAATCAGTTTTTCCTACCATTTAGGAAAAATTGTTTTTTATAAGATATTGTGATATTTTGGAGGGTAGTGGAAAAATAATAGAGTAGCCAGATAGTAATAAAGTGTGTGCATGAGAGAGAGAGAGAGAGAGAGAGAGAGAGAGAGAGAGAGGAGAGGGAGGGAAAGAAAAAAAATTATGCATAAGAGAACTGAAGCCTATTTTCTTTCCTCAGATTTTCCACCTTAAGGTTGTCATTTCTGCTTCTTTTTTTTCTTTTATCACATGCGCACAAAATAAGCCACAGTAGAACAAAATATAAGGGGTCCAACCAGAAAGACATAATCATGTACCTGAGCGTCGAGCCCCAAGGAGTTTCTCCTAATTACATCCTTTAAATGTGATCTTTCTAAGGCCTCCCATAAGTCAGCATCATTGTGTTCATTGAAAGGATCCAGATTAAATCTCACAGTGCCTTCGACAAAATAATAGAAGTAACTCAAAAAACAAAAACTTCATTGGTAAAAGTTCTTATAAATATGCAAGAAATTATCCAACTACCAGCACAACTACGAGAAGGATGTACCTGAAAAAAGAACCGGCGCTTGTGGTATGATACCAAGAACCTTGCGAAGATCTGCCAATCCAAACTTTGCAATATCACAGCCATCAATCAAGATTTTTCCTCTTTCCAGTTCAACAATACGGAATAATGCGTTGAGCATGCTTGATTTCCCTGCACCCGTCCGTCCAACTATTCCAACCTTGTCGCTTGGAGGAATCACAAATGATAAACCATGTAGCACTGGAGGAAGTTCGGGCCTATAACGAAGAACAACATCCTCAAACCTGATGGATCCAGATGATGGCCATCCAGGAGGGGGACGATTACTTACGATAATAAAAGGACCCTCAGAAGGCAATTCTATATACGTGCCAACTCGCTCAACGGAGTTTAAGCTATTCTCTGCTACACTAGCAGTTCTAAGTACAGCAGTTAATAAGCTGGTGATATTTAACGTATAACTAAGAAGCAGACCCATTGTAGAGGCAAACGCTTTCTGGTTCTCTGCCCTTCCGTTTTGCACTACTGCAAATGTTGCAGTAAGCCAAATCATGAGGCCTCCCACGATTTCCAAACGGATTCCAAGCCAACGATTTCCACCCATGTTTACTAGTGTAAATCTGATATTATTGTCCATGGATTTCCCATTAATGTTTGCCATACGATCATAAGCTTTATATGCACGAATCGTTGATAGACCATTTAATGCCTCTCCAAATTGTGCATATACGGGGGATCTGGTTATGGAATCTAAGCGCTTCACTTCACGAGCTGTGCTCTGGAAAAGCAACATCAAGTTTTGAGCAAATATGAAGATTATACTTGGAGTAAAAATTACTAAGAAGCACATAAAGGATATCAAATCAGTAAGTCAGCAAACCCAAGTCTTTCAAGGTTTATTATCAGGTATGTATTCAAATGTTTAAGAGCTCAAACCCAAATGAAAAATAAGTAAACAAACTTTTCATCTGGTTAATAAACTATCCATTCCATCATCCTAATCACATGCAGAGTAAAACTCTTGCTCTTGCCATTTTTCCATGTATATATGCTCAAAAATATCACACTTGACAGTACAATAATAAAATATGGTATATAGCAAGAAATAGACGGGGATGAAAGACTAGTGATATGATAAGGGGAAAAAAAGAAATTCTTCATTAGTTTAGAGTATGGCCTTGTGCCCCTCAAATTACAATTGCAAACAGCTACGAGAGAACAGTTTTGGGGAGAATCTTCTAACTTAAGATGGTTAAGCATGCGTATCTACATTTAAGAAAATGAATCAAGATATTACAATATTAGTCACAGTAAGAAAACTTATTTTCAAGCACAAAGATTGAGCAATAAATAAATAATTTCATCATTTTTAAGTCAATCTGAACAGATCTTTAACTTTTGCTAACCAGCATAGTACAAAACGTGTTGCTCTATGACGATTATAAAGCTACTCTCAATATGGCAAGAAAAGCTAATAATGACGAGGCAACAAGGACAAGAACATAAATACGGAAGTTGAGAAGATTCTGAAGATCGATTTTGCACAACAAACCAAACATATCACAAGAAGTCGCTCCAATGACAAGCACAAAACTAATAAAAACAAATGCAAATCAGCGCAAAGATCAAACAAAAAGGACATATATACTTAGCATGTGAGTTACGATTTAATTCAATTACTAACAATGTGGTTTATTAGAGTCAATTTGTAATTTCTGCTTACCACAAAACACAACCTTTGGAACTACACCACCTTTTTGCAAATCATTAAATATATTTTATCTGTTGCAAGAAGCTGTACTGTGGTAAAACAATTCTTAAAATAGCGAATGAGGAAAAGTTATGAGAAAAGCTTCCACATACCTGGTAATACAGATATGCTACATGGAACAAGATGAGAAGAGGCATTATAGCCCACAGGGACATTGTGCTAACTATCCCTATCAATGCAAAAGTTGATATGAGCTGCGAGATTTGACCGAGGAACATATTCGAATTCAAGGCGACATTGCGATCTATGTCGCCCATATCCTTTGCAAATCTATTAATAATCCGTCCGAGGGGATTGGTGTGGAAGAAGACCATGGGAGCCCTAAGAATAGAATTGAGCATAGCATCATGCAGCTTTCTCGCAGCATACAGGCTCGCCATGATTAACCAAAATGAGTTTGCAAATGTCGCCATGACCTGAACTCAAAAGATATACAAGCATTAAGTGGTTATCTTCTATCATATGAAGGGGAGTGAAAGTAGACTTCACTGAAACAGATGGAAAACAAGGTTGTAAACACAACAGATGCCACACAAAATGACTTTTAACCGTTTCAAATATGGAATACGAGTTCAATCTAAAACTTACTTGACCAAACGATAGAAGCGAATAGACCAAATTGTAATATCCAGAACCATGTTTCTTTGGACTGCTTTCATCTGTCCAGACACTTAACCATGTGCTACTTGAAATTCGTAGAACTTCTGTACAAACATAGCACGCAAGAAGTATCACAACTACCCACCAGCCTCCAAGTGCATCTTTATATCTGTGTAAGGAAAGATTAGATCAGTTTAAACTCAGATAGAAAACAGTTACTTTCATCAAAGCTTTGCTGTGTCTATAAATTAACATAACTTTACATTAACTGTTAGTATTCTATCGGGAACACATCAAAAGGCTAACTGGAAGCTGCATGATTTGTGCATTGACTTTGTTAAGAACATGTGTTAGGAAAAACAAAATCTGCAGGCATTAAATAACTAAATTTCATATACGCAGATTATAAATGTAGATACTGGTACAATAAATAGGAACGGACAGAAGTTTCTTCTTTTTGTTCTGTAATTTTATTTTATTTTGTATTTTATCTCTTCCAGAGGACAGCTCGTCATCTGCTGCCTTCCAGTTTTGTATCATTTTCTCGTTTCTCATAAATTCTTTGTCAAAGAAAAGAGTTGTCTTACCTCTTCAAGACATTCCAGCTGACAACACCTGTTTCTCTTTCTTCCTGCTTGATAAGAACAGATTTGCCTTTGTCCTTAGCTTTTGTTGGACTTGCATCCTTGGATAATTCAGTTGCAAGACCATTACTAACAGGCTTTGATGTTTTGGAATCAGATTGTTCAACTTCTTCCTCTTCTACATATTCTTCCATCTTTCCCGCATTTTCCATCAATTTCTGGAATAGCAAGCCATGATTTGAAAGGTACTCAAAGGATCCTATCTCTTTCACTGTACCTTCATGCACCAAAATAATTTCATCCACTTGAGAAAGAAAATGTAACTGGTTTGTAACTAGAACTCTAGTTTTCCCCTTTAGTTCTTCCTTGATACATTTCTCAAAAACCTGTAGATGCAAGAGTCACCATAACAATGTAATTCAAATACAATATGAATCAAGTGGCAGAAGCAAGAAAATGGGGTCATAAAAAATAGATGTAGCTAGCAAGTAAATTGTCATCCCAAAGGAGGGAGGAGGAATTTGAAAGCAAACTAATGCAACAGGATCTAGCTACATGCACAGTTATGATAGTACTATCTCTTGAGTTTGCACAGAAACTTGAATCATATAAACTGAAGCTCTATGAGAGAGTTATGGCCAGGAAATTAACAGGTCTGTGAATAGAAACTTGAATCGTCTATTTTGGAGCTCTAATGAGAAAGTTATGGCGAAAACAAGAACAGTTCTTTGAATATAACTATAATTAGGTAGAGACACATTGACGTCAGTTTCAAAATGTTATCGTTGCGTTGCATTTTGGACAAAACTCAAAGCATTAAGTTATAGATATGTCCCATGGTCTTGCATCGTATCTTGAATCATCAAATTTGGAGGTCTAATGCATTTACGGCCAAAATACAAACCCGTTTGTAAACAGCTCTACGCATAGGCACATAAAATTTGAGGCCAAAATTGAATTTATTGCATTGCATTCTGGAAAAAAATCAGAACAAGAAGGTTATAGAACTCTCTCTCTGGATTAGTTAGAAACTTGAATAATCAAACTTGGAGATCTAAGGAGGGAGTTGTGGCCAAACACAAACATGTGTTAAGTATGTAAATAAGAGTGCCAGTTATTTTTTGTATGCTCCAGAGAGCTGTTAGTTTATATGAGAGTTATATTATGTTGTGTTCTTACTTTGGTGGATTTGATATGCCCACATAACTGTGTCAGCTTGTTTCAACTTATATGTCTGTTTGAAAGTTCCCGTTAAACGTTTATGAGTCTCATTTTTCAGTTTGTATAGGTGAACCAAAGGAGAATGTTTGGACGAAGTGGAATTAGTATATATATGTGTATGTTTGTGTGAGTGTGAGTGTGTGTGTGTGTGTGCGTACATCAGTTTCCTAACCAGTTTAAGGTTATGGCTACACAGGTCATCCTTCATTTTTCTGAAACTAACACTTCTCAAACCCCAAGTTTGATACGCTTCTAACATCTCTCAATATATGTAGCACCATTGTGCATGCAGAAAGAGCCATGATACACCAGCATCGATGAAAATATGAGTTCTTACTGAAGTTTTAGACATGTTTGATTATGACAAACATAATGATCTTATAGGTAGGTATTATTTGATCAAGGAAAGAGGCTGTATTTCTATAACTTGAAAACAATTACCTGCCGAGCCACATGAGCATCCAGAGCACTCAAAGGGTCGTCAAATATGTAAACATCTGAATTCGAATACACGGCTCTTGCCAAAGAAACTCGTTGCTTTTGCCCACCACTTATATTGACCCCTCTTTCACCGATCTCAGTAAGATCACCCCCCTAGTGGATAAAGTATCAAGCTCATATATATCTAAAATACTTAATATACCACAGTACAAGAAATATGAGAACTGTACTCACAGGAAGCAAGTCAAGGTCACGTCGCAATGCGGTCACATCTATAGCCTTCTCATACCTTGAACGTTCAATTTCAGATCCAAATAGTATGTTGTCACGTACCTGAGAAATAAAATATGCATGTAACAAGTGACATCAACATGATAATGTATACCCAAGAAGGATATCTATTTGTGTTGTAATTGTTTACCTTATTTCTGTAAAATTTGAACTCGCGTGTGACATTTTTTCCTAAGGTAATAATACTCCCTCTCCTCTTCATTGACAAGTTCATACAACAATTCATGTTAGCCGAACCTAAATCATTTTGGGAATAAGGCTTTGTTCTTGTTGCTGTCGTATATATAATCCCTATGTTCCTAATAACGAGTTCAGAACTCCTTTTTGGGGCCGTTATGAAAACATGTCCAATTTGTTATCTTTTTCTTTCGTGAATGTCGCTATTACCATTTTACGCTCGATATCTATGCTCCTTTAACTAATGGCTCTCTCTTGCCCCTGGACAATATTGGGAAGTCCAGCGCATACGAATATCAATAATAGTCAATAAGCTTCTATTAATCTGTAAGCTGACTAAAATAGACTTGTTAACGGAACAAAAGGAGTATAAAATTTTGATTGTGTTTCAAACACTCAACCATTCAGCTCAAGCTCATCTCTCTCCTTCATTCCTTCTCACTTCAATTCTATAGAAATTAATAAGAAATACCATCTAACTAGATACTCCCTCCGCCCCATATTAGATGTCGCATTTGACTTCTCAACGTTTTAAGGAATACTCCCTCCGTCCCACGTGAGTGTAGACTAAAATTTCGGGCACAATAACTAAGGAATAATAGTATAATAAGAGGAGAGAGAATGAGTGCAGGAGGTGTTGTGAGTATGAAAATAAATAGGAAAGAGAATGAGTGGCGGAATAGTAAGTGGATTGTTGTTGTATGACAAGCGGGTCCCATTGAATATAAAATAATAAAATTTTTGCCATTTTGGGTAGTCTACACTCACGTGGAACGGATGAAAAAAGGAAATAAGTCTACACTCATGTGGGACGGAGAGAGTATGCTTTACTTGTTTGTACAATACTTGTACATGGTAAAATTGTACTAAAAATATTTCCTTGTTTAGAAACGTGAGCTTTATATTGGGATGGACTAAAAAGGGAAGTGCAAAATTTATACAGGACTACATATAGAAACGTACACACTTCTGTCCCAACAGCTATCAACATATTCATCACCCACGTGATATGATACTAATATCTAAAATTCAGAGACTCTAGAAGCCCGAATCATCGAAATGGTGGCGAATATAGCCTGAAGGATTAGCATTACTCCCTCCACCACAAATTGAATGACCTATTTTGTCCCAAAAATGAATGACCTTTTGAAACTTTTTCCTCAAAAAACGTAGTCCCTAAATGATTTGAAAATGTATGGCAAGAATATTTATGCATTTTTTCTACTAAAAATCTACTTTTTCAGAATGGCCCTTAAATGAAAAATGGTTACTCATTTTGGTAAGCAGGGATTATAAAAATAACTGGAAAAAAAGATTGATTTTGCATACCGTGGCATTGAAAATCCATGATACTTGTGGAACATATGCAACTGTTCCTCTGATAATAACATTTGCATCTGTAACGGGAGGAAGCTCCCCAAGCATTGCGGACACAAGTGATGTTTTCCCTTCTCCCGTACTTCCAACAATTGCTATCAAATGACCCTTCGGTATATGCAAATTAATGTTCGACAAAGTGAGGTTCTCTGGCTGCAACAAACAACAAAAAACCAAATGTTGCAGTTCACATGTCTAAGCAGTTTCAATGTATTCAAAAGCTGGACAAGATCCAAAAATCAACCTTTGAATCCCACGAAAAGTATCCATTTTTTATTTGAATAACAGGTAACCCCGGTTCAAGTGGTAGATTAGGTACAAGCACCCTTTCTTCTGACAAGAGAAGTTCCTCCAATCTGTTCAATGAGACATTGGCATTTACAACCTGTGAAACTACAACTATGTTAATCCCCATAAACACACAATGTCATTTCATTCCATGGCTCTTTCTCAAGGATGGCCCTTCAAATAAATTGAGAGAAGAGTTAACAGTAACTCCAATAGTTAAAAGGAATACGCAATGCAAGTATTTTATTTCAAGATGAAGATGACAAACAAAGCATAATAAAAAACAACCAACAAGTAACTAAAATAGCAAATAACCATAAAAAATAAAATGCAGTAAACTTAGCCCTCTGCAGGAGAAATGTAATAAACACCTTTAAAGTTGGGAACCTTGTCAAAAGGCATATTATCAATAATATGTAACCACCATTTCTGTTGACTGGTGGTGAGGTGGTCATCAATATGGGGGAAAGCATCCCACTTTTGGTTTGAAAAATTACATTTTCGGCTGGGGAAACATCAAAATTTTAGAAGATAAAAGTCCTAGCTGCGTTAAATACCTTTCCCTATTTATACTAAAAATGAATTTGACAATTTGCTATTGCTATTGAACGTCTTGCCTAAACTAAAACCATATCTTTGTGGACTTAATATTTTTTCCGTAATTACCTGGAATCATGGTTAAACCATTGCCTTCAGGGATTCGTAGAAAACTGACTATTCAAAGGGCACATTTTCTTCGTGTATCTATAGTGATGGATGTCTTTCCTTTTGAGGACATAGGGTGTGGGGCCGGGGGGGGGGGGTAATAGGGGGACTGATGTGGTGGATTTCATTATATGTAATTCCCTATTTTCCTAGACATATTATCCTTATTTTGATGTATTTAGTTTAGATTTGATGTAATTTTGGATAATATGTTAAAGCGAGGTGTTAGTGAGAGTTATTGTAATCCGAGGGTATTTTAGTTATTTTATTTCATATCCGGATGTAATACACTCGAGGAGCCAAAGTCACGTCCAAAATGTCAAGATATTGAAGCGGAGGATTGTTTTGCAGAAATTTGAGAAGTCCAGTGACCAAACCGCAGATCTGGAAAGTTCAGTGACCAAAGTGCAAAAGTGACAATATGAACAAAGTAATCAGCACAAGTGGGAAAAGTAGGCACGAATAGTGCCACGAGGTTGACCGATGTGGTGGATGTTGACTCTGGAAACCTTTTCTTTTCTTTTATTTTTCTTTTTCCTTTTAGTATTAGGATTATTGATTGGAGGAGTATAAATACTTCCTTTTAGAATTTTATTAGGGTTAGTTCTTATTTTATTATTATTAGGTTTTCTCTCTAAAAACTTTTGAATAGTATTACTTCCATAGAAGCTTAAACTTTCATAGCTTTGGATTAGGGTTCCTTGAACCATTCTATGCAATGAATTGAGGTTTGTTTTCTTTCTCCCTTTATTTCCCTAATTCATAATTCTACTTGTATTGCTTAATTATATTGATTACTAGGATTTAGAAACTTGATCAATTTCTTAATTATTGTGATTAATTATTGCTAGGATTCCCTTCTTTCGTGTCGGATTAGGGTTTTCAATGTAGCAACTTCACAAATCTCGTATGTGTCATATTGATTTGTGATTTGGGTAGAATTAGACAATTATCTAAGTGAAAGTATATTAGTAATTGTTCCTAATTTTGGTTTCTTAAATCGAATTGATTGATTAATTGAACTTTGACCGTGTTGGCTAAGTTTGTTTATCAATTAGGGTTTTTAGTTGAGCGTGTCGCCGCTATTAACTACTATCAAAGAAAGAAACAGAGATTGAAATATGTCTCGTGATTGGGTGAGTGGGGGAATGAGGGAAAGAATTTAATCAATGATATTCGGAACTAGAATGGGGATAGAACTATAATCCAAGGTTTTCTTTTATTTATTCTTTACAACTTTATTAATTACTTGCTTTAGTTTAATAACAACAAACTCATCAAATAAACCCCCAATCTTGCTAAGTGGCAATTACGTGAATAAATAACCGTTCTTCAGTGGATCGACCCTGGACTTGCCCTTGCTGCAGTTTTGTAGCCGAGTCTTGGTAAGTAATTTGTAGGCGTGCGACTTTAGCCTATCAGGGACAGGATGGGTAGTGGGGAGAAAGGGGGAGAAAAGAAGGTGGTAGTGAATCACATAGCACAAATGATAACAAGTTTGGTTTAATTTCATTTCCAACCATTGTACTTTACCCCGACTTTCACTTCAGCCACTATATTAATTTTTTGCACGAAAACCACAATAGTTTTGGAAAACTATCATTTTAGCCACAAATTTGTGTTCAATCCGTGCCCTAATTCTTGTGGTCAATATGGTTATTGCATAACTATTGTGGTTTTCATGCAAAAAAAGAGTATAGTGGTTGAAATGAAGGTCAGGGTAAAGTACAGTGGTCTCTTGAAGCATGAATTAGCCTTTCCATGGCAGCGCAGGAAGTTTCTGGGAAAAGCTAAAAATGACCATGCCATCTCCTTTCTAGTTTCTTTTCATATTAGTATTATAGTATATGATTCATTTCCGTTCAATCTTCCATACCAGAAGTGGTGGCCTAATAGTATCATGTCACATCAAGTGTCATCTTCATTAACTTCACCTGTTAAAGGGATCTTCTGTGCTTTGAATAAAGTTTGGAAATGCTGATGGTAATATTGCTTTAAGTTAATCATAAAAGTTAATTGTTTAGTTTCATTTTCATGGCATTCTATGTGGAACGACCTTTTTATTCTTGATTATAAACACACTTATGGAATGGCCTAGCATGAATCCCATTTCATTTGGACTGGATTTCTCAATACCAAACAAGCCCAGAATAGATTCATTTTCAAATGAATGGAATAAAAAATAAACAGATGTGACTAGCTCAGGTTAATCTCTGATGTAGAAAATAAAATAAGAAAATAATGGCCAACACAAGCAGAAAGGAGGTATCTATTCCTCCTTTCATGCAATGAAGGGAATATTGAAATCAACTTGGCATGTACAAACATGATGAAGTAAAGTCTGGGTGACAAGTACATGTAACTGTAAGTAAGAAAAGAAAATAAAGCAGTGCATGAAATATAAGCCAAATTATAACATGTATCCAGAACCTGAGTTATAACATTAGGAAGCTTGAAGAGAGGATATTGCAGCACGGCGAACAAAGAAAGTGCTGTAAAAGCCCTAGCAGGTGTCAGATCCCCTCCTAGTACGGTAAACACGCCAAATGAAGCTACAGTCACTAGCACTGGAATTGTGTTTAGTATAAACATGTTCAACTGCAAGATCGTAAAAATAAGATTAGTAACCTTATATGATGTGTACATATATACTCCCTCCATCTCATTTGAAATTTCCCATTTTGTTATTTTGGATGTCCCATTAGAAAGTTCCACTTTCTCAAAAAGGAAATTTTATAATTCTTCTTTATTAATAGGACCCCACTTGTCATACAACAATTATCCACTTACTATCCCTACCCCACTTTATCTCTCCTACCTCTCTTTACATACTCACAACACCTACTCTACTACCAATATTATAATATTTTTCCTTAATTCTCGTTCCAAAAAAGAAATGGGAATTTTTAAATGGGACGGAGGGAGTAATTATTATTAATGTTGAACTGAAACATTGCTTCATTGTTGAAGTAGAGAGAAACGAAAGAAAAACTCGAACAATGTGCTTCAAAAACATACCGCTCCTAGTAGTTGCGATTTCCTAAACCATGCCAGCTCCTCGGCCCGAACATTCTGAACTTTTGATTGGAAACTATCCTCCCATGCATAACATCTGCCACATTGCACGAGGGAGTGAATTCCAGCCACCTTATGCAGCATGTAAACTAAAACAAAATAAATCAAATTAAGCCATACTTCACAGTGTCCATAGCTGCCAAAATTTCATTCATGAGCCCAATTCTCTTATCTGTCCGGTTCAAACCTTCTTTAGACATTTTTTGCATTCTACTGATCACGAGTGCCTGTGCACACACATAAATTGCAAATAATGGACATTTTCATCCCAGGTAGCAATGAGAACATTAGTCATCAAAGACAAGTTTTTCATGAGCAAATATACCAACCGTTCAGTAACAAGTCAATGAAGAATGAAACTGCGAGAATCTATATACCTAAGAGTGTATGTGTGTGACGTCAAAATGTTGAAAGCAAAAGGTATAATAGAGAAGTGCAATCATGCTAAATTCTCATCAAAGTAAGACAGCTGGACCCCACACTTCGAACATAGCTGCTCACAGTTGGCGGCCAAAAGCACCAATAGACTCGCATGCAGCATTATAAAGAAGGATATGAAACCAAGCGCTAGTGTGTTCCTCATGAAGGCACTACGTTTCTAGATAAAATATACAAATATGTTGAGTAATTTGTCAAATACAAGTGTTCTAATAACTACTCTCATGCAGCCAAGTAATTTCATGGTTCAGCAGAAAACACAATTAGACTATTCAGAAGATGTGAATGAATCACATTTGGCTTCATGTTACAAAGTGCTTCTATGCTAGGAGGCACAGATGTATGAAAGGCCTTGAGGTCAAAATTACATGTGTCAGGCACGCAGCATTCCCCGACATGGCTGGACACTGATTTAATATGTCTATAACCATGACAAGTTGACAACTATTCCTCCAATCTGTTTCAAAGACTCCAACATGCAAGGTCACATCTGGACACTCAAGGACGACAACACTTTTTGAAAACTTTGAGAGTGAGATAGCACACATTATTCACAACTATAAATAAGAACAATCTGACCGAGTTTATGATATATGAAGTTACAATATCTTCTAAATAACAAGTCCAAACCTAGGGTTCATTCTTGGAAATATTTTGTAGTCATGATGACATGCCTGACCCCCCGGCACAACTGACAACATCTAGGGTATGTCAATAGGGCATGTCAGCATCAATCACTAGGGGTGTAAGTGGTTCGGTTCAAACCGCGGTTTGAGACTGAACCAAACCATGCGGTTTGATTTGGTTTTCAAATATGAATGGTTCGGTTAGGTCTCAAATTTTGGCAAACCACATGGTTCAGTTTGGTTTGTGGTCTGACCCTCCCAGACCAAACCAAACCAAACCACGGTTCCGAACCGCGAGACCAAACCACATTAAATAAACTAATCCTAACCCCCGTTTTGTATCTTATTTAATATTTTCGTATATTTATTAAAATTTACAGTAAGATCAATAATTAGAAAACCAACATTGCATAGACTAATCCCAACCCCCGTTGTGTATCTTATTTAATATTAATTTCATCATTTGTTATCGTCATTGCAACACATAAATAACTAAGTTCTCTCCACGATCGAAGATTGTAAAGTGTTCTTCTTCCTTCGGCCTCTTTCTTCCTCTGGTCTCTCTCTTCCTTCGATTTTCCTATTAACACCCGCATCTTCGCTCTTCCTCTGAGATCACAGGTTATTTAAACAATATGGAAATGAGTTTCGATCTTAATCGTGGTTTGAAACGTAGTTCAAATCATGGTTTGATCCACGGTTTGAACCGCGGTTTGAACCAAACCGAACCAAGCCATAGCGGTTTGAACCAAACCAAACCAAGCCATAGCGGTTTCGTTTGGTTTGAATTTTTTCGTGGTTCGGTTTGGTTTGAAATTTTCCCGAACCGATTACCAGTGGTTCGGTCCATAAATACCCCCAAACCGAACCATTTACACCCCTATCAATCACCCCATATTTTGCTGTCAAAAATTCCAATCATAATATTTTCTTTCCCGCATATAATGTTCAAATTGGCTTCTTTTCAATTTTACTCCCTCCGTCCCTATATAAATGTCCAAATTTCATTTTAAGGGTCATTCTGAAAGTGTGTTTTTAATACATTTTAATGGCAAAGATGAATAAATATTCTTGTTATCCACTTTCTAAACATTTAGTTTTACGATAGTAAAACGAATAGAGAAAATTTTTGGTAAAACATTTAGCTTAATGTGTGTGACATACATAGGCAAACTAGATTAAACCAAGATCCAGCTTATGTATGTTTTTAACTAAAGAAAAATAATGTTTTAATGAAATCAGAGCCTGGGGGGGGGGTCTAGCCACTTGAGCAAGAGGACTCTGGTTTGATTCCTTGCGGATGCAGCAAACTATCTTGGGAGAGGAGAGGTTGCCGCTTCAGAGACCGACAGTACCCCGAAGGATTAGTCTCGGGCATAACTCAAGGATACCCTGGAACACCAAAGAGAAAGAGCCACTTCACAAGAAACTCTTTTAAGTTACAAATGGTACTAATTTATTCTGATAATTTTTTATCACTTTGAAAGTGGACTCATCTTATGCATAATACATCATAGTCTTATGTATTGAAATTTTGTACCGTCCTAATAGGTTTCACCTTTCTTCAAAATCAAGGTCACTAGCAGATCTATAACTCACAATTGGCTAAAGACATAAAGGCTTTATATACTTCAAAGAACAAAATCTGGTTTTAGCCAAGAAAAAATATGCTATAATGAAATTAGAGCCACTTCACAAGAAACTCTAAGTTACAAATGGCTCTAATCTATCATGATCATCCTCATCTCTGGTGAACTCATCTTACGATAATATAACATAGTATTAACATTTTGTACCGTCCTAATAGGTTCCACCTTTCTCCAAAATCAAGGTCTTCAACAGGCTATAACTCACAAGCCGTTAAAGACTTAAGTTTTATATTCAAAGAACACAATCTGGTATTATCTAATGCATATCCATTCCAAACAGCACTAATAAATTACTATTTAACATTTTCTTTATTTGTATATAAAGGGCAAACCCCGGTGCGCCAAGCGCTCCCCGCCAATCGGGGGTTGGGAGAGGGAACCATTTGCTAGAGCCTTCCCCTGACAATTGCCAAGAGGCTGTTCGCCAAGGTTCGAACCCGTGACCTTATGGTCACCAAAGGAGCATTATCTCTAATATAACATTTATTATATCCTCTAATGCGCATCGAAATACAAAAGACAATGATGAACCTCCATGTACCTGTATTGGGAATAAAAGCAAAAGCAATACAGTCCCAAGAATTGCTGCCACACCTAGCAGCTGAAAAAGAAGAACCAGCGCTACAGTGATACGGAATGGAGCAGACCACAAAGTGTGCAGGTATTGAGTTACTTGCTGCAAAAGAACATACATTTAGTCATTGAATACATCTAATGCTTTACAAATAATAGATTAGCAGGTGGCATTTGCTTGCGATAATTGCAAGCTTAGACTAGCTACTCTGACACATTCCATAAAACAAATATTCCTGTCCACGTAAATTCTCTTGGATTAGTAGCACTTCAATATTATGACAAAAGAGTGATGCTGAAATACACTTTGAAAAACAGATCATTTAGACATCATAACTGTATACTCCCTCCGTCCCATTATAAATGTCACATTTGACTTGTCAACGTTTTAGGAATGAGCTTTACTTGTTGGTGCATTACTTGTAAAATGGTCAAATTGCACTAAAACTCTTTCCTTGTTTAGAAATGCGACATTTATTTTGGATGGACAAAAAAGAAAAGTGCAACATTTATTCCGGGACGGTGGGGATACTACGTAATCAATCATCAGCCAACAAATGAAAAAGACCAGTGATGCAAAACATGCCTGGAGTGCCTCAGCATCAGTAGTCATCAAGTTGGTTATTTTTCCAGCCGTAATGTTTTTGCGACTCTCATGGGTTAGCCTTAAAGACTTGCGGAACACAGCGGCAATCTACAAAACATTTCAAGATGAATATCAAAATCATGAGTCAGTTAATGAGCCCCCATGAAAGCCAACTAGATTTTTAAAATAACAAAACTATTAGAGCAGTTCATTCTTCTTAGAACTTAATTAAAAGTGAAAGGGCTAAGCAACCTAATAATTTCCATGAAACTCACAATGGCCATTAATGTTAGGACTCGGGAAATAACTCCTTTCATTTTCAAAGTCCAAATGAGTCCAGCCAGGATCCATTCAGTAACTGACAGAATAAATGGCCGAGCTTCCTCACAGACATTTTTTATTTAGCAAAAATAAATGAGTAGTGCAATTAGCCATCAGTTAAGAAACTTAAAACTGCATTGCAGGTTGACAAACTTACAAGCTCACATCAAATGAAACTGATATAACTACTTAACAATTTGCGAACACAAATATTACCAAAGTCGATCGAAGCCGGTAGCCAACACGCATGACATTCTGAAAATACTGAGCTTCACACAGCACTCCAAGTACCTAAACCAACTTAAACTAATCAGATAGTTTGAGCGGCTACTTGAGTTGAAATAATCTTAGAAAGAAGATATATCATATAAGTAAAATAAGAAGTTCGAAGTTCCCACTATAACTTGCTGAGAGCTCAAAACCACATACATGGCATACCTTCATAATACAAAGAACATAAAGTTGATTATTTACATTTTTATCTTACAGAATACACATTCTGTAAGATAAAAAGGTACAGTATAAATGTAAAGTTATATTATCTTAGAAGAAGAGTGTCGACTAATGACAATGCACACTATCTATGACCGTGCATCAAATAAAAAGAATTATTATCGATGTGAAATGACACTAATTACTTTGTAAGTTTAGTTGGTTAATTAAGGTACACAACTTATGTGTAGGCAACAGTGAAGTTGCAGGAAATTAACTGCAAGAGAAATACAGGTATTCCCTTTAGCCAAAATCTCATAAAAAAACGTGTTTTTTTAAGATAGGGAAAAACGGGGTTTGTTCGCTCGCTCGCTGCCGTCGCGCTCTAGCTGTTCCCGCTGACCGTTTCTTTCTAACCTTGTCGCATGCGTTTTCGCCGGCTCCGTCGAGATCTCTCTGATGTCGTCGCGTCCAATTTTGATCTGTAACGGGATCAGGTATTCATTCTCCACAGAGAAGCAATTATGGTTTGGTTACTGTCTTCACGAAATCAATTTGAATGTTGTTCGATAATATTTGACCGACAGTGAAATTGTCGAATAAGGAAGAATTGTGTGCCAAAAAAGAAAGAATCAGAATTGCCAGCGCCAGTGTAAAAAATTGTCGGTGTTAAGGTGAAAAAGTGTCGGCGTCAGTGTAAAAAAGTGTCGGCGTAAAAGAGTGCCGGTGTCAAGGTAAAAAAGTGTCAGTCTCAGTGTAAAAAAATGTCAGTGTAAAGAGTGCCGGTACATAGATTATTATATGTCAGTGTAAAAAAGTGTCAGTGCTAGTATAAAAAAATGCCAATGTAAAGAGTGTCAGTGCATGTATTATTAAGTACCAGTGTAAAACAGTACCGGTGTTAGGGTAAAAAAATGTCAATGTAAAAGAGTATCAGTACATTTATTATTAAGTGACTGTATAAAAGAGTGTCGGTGGCGTAAAAAAAAATCAGTGAAAAAGAGTGTCAGTTCATGTATTATAAAGTGTCAGTGTAAAAAGAGTGTCGGTGTTAGGGTAAAACAGTGTCGGTGTTAGGGTAGGGAAGGCAGCTAGCGAGGGAGTCAGTGTATGTGTGTTTTAAGTGTCAGCGACACAAAAACGGTTTTTCCTTGAACTTAGAAAAAAACTAGTTTTTTATAAGACCAACTCTTCCCTTTATTATTTTCTAGGAAAACACATTAATAGAGGAACTGCTGCACAGACACACATTGTCTAAAGACCCAAAATGATCATAAGGATCCATTTTTTCACAGTGATCCTATGTTTTTTTAGTAACTGTGATACATAGAAGATCCTGTAACTAATAACTGTTTCAAATGACAAAAAAATGTAATAAGCAGATACCCGAAAGATTAGATGGAGAATACATTTTGTCGGATTAATATAAGTATCAATCATAGCAAATCAGGGGTGGGAATCATACCACTCCAACGAATATTGAGAATGCATATATGTAGCCAATCCAAGCTGGTTCGCCTCGTTGCATCGACTGCAGTTTGTCCACAAATGAACATTAAAATACATAATTAAAGAAGAAAGGATAATTACTTGAAACAAAATTAAGAAAATAAATATCAAATCATCCACAAAAATTGAGTAAAGACTCATTTACGTATTAAACCCCACACCAGATACCAGTAAAATTTCTCCAGTCACCAAAACAATGCATTAAGTTCACAAAAGATATGAACACAGAATTCCTGTGAAGCACTATTGTAAAACCTCCTTGAGCATTTACCAATTAGTTACTTTGGTGAAAATGAATATTATTATCGCCAAGGGATTCAAGGACATACACATCATACAGGTTCGGAGGAATCATATTTGTAATGGATGTGTGATCGCAGCATTCCAAACATGTCGAGCTTGTCAAGAGCCAAGAATAAAAACCATGATCGTAAAGGAAAGCCGAGCTTTCCACATGAAAGAAGAAAAAGGAAATAACTCTCGAGTAGGAGATACACTTAAGTGGTCCAAGGAGCGAAAAAAATACACCCCCAAACCCCTTAAGACCCAAGACCGACCATCTCCAATCATTAAGAAACGATGGAGGTCCGAAGAAACAAAGATGTCCCACCCCCATAAATAACTCTAAAACATGAGCATTATTAGCCAAGGACAAATGATATGGAACAGGGAAATGCCTAGTGAAGCAAGTTAGGCCAAAATACGTTTATCCTCCCTAAGTAACCATTGATTCCCACTTTGCACCCTCATTTGAAAAGTCGGCCTGTTTGGTACCTAAACTTCCAAATTGTCCCACTTTGCCCCCTGACACTAACGAACGTTAGAAAAGTTAACGGAATAGGTCATGTGCCGAGCACATGATGACAAATGGGCTAGTTTATAATGGTTATTAGTTTTTAAAGGGTTAAATGCAAAGTTTTAAATATAAAGTGCTAAAAATTTATTTCTTTTTCCAAAATAATTAACATTTTCTTATATAATTAATATTTCCTGAAAATAATATTTATTTTTTTTAATGTTAAAGAAACAATATATTTTTTTGTATTTTTATTGTAAAAAAAATTATGTTCGTAATAGAATATATTAACATTATCTTAAATAATTAATATTTTCTGAAAATATTAATTATTTAAGATAATGTTAATATATGCTATTACGAACATAATTTTTTTTACAATATAAATACAAAAAAATATATTATTTTTTTAACATAAAAAATAAAAAAAAATTATTTTCAGAATATATTAATTATTTAAGAAAATGTTAATTACTTTGGAAAAATAAATAATTTTTTAGCATTTTATATTTAAAACTTTGCATTTAACCCCTTAAAAACTAATAATCATTATAAACTAGCCCATTTGACATCATGTGCTCGGCACATGACCTATTCCGTTAACTTTTCTAACGTTCGTTAGTGTCGGGAGCAAAGTGGGACAATTTGGAAGTTTAGGTACCAAACAAATCGACTTTTCAAACGAGGGTGCAAAGTGGGAATCAGTGGATACTTTGGGAGGATAAACGTATTTTGGCCTTTACTTTTTGCCAAATACATTGTGGTCATGGAGAATACAGTTTTGGCTTTGGTTATTTCTGGAGATGATGAATACTAGCTAATTTTCTATAAAAATTATTAAGTATTTGGCTTTATATTACGATAAGATTTGTGTCTTTAACAATCAGATTAAAGATTTCAATGATGGGAGGAACACTAGGAAGAAAGCATTCCAGTATGATGCATATGGTTTACAAGGATGACCCCTCTTGACAAAAAGATAAAGGTTAATGCCCACTGAATACAATCTATACTATATTAAAAGCAAGAAAGTGGCCAAAATGGAAATTTGGAGCTCAAAAACGTCAACATCAAGTGATTAAATTTGAAAATCTGTCAAGGGTATTTTAGTCATTTACATTCGTGGCATAAATGTAGATATTAGACATTTAAATCGACGTGGGGGGCTCTGATTGGGGATTGATTGGATGCCTTGATTTACGAATTTTTTTTCCTCCCAAATTCTACAACCTCAATTATTTTATAATAAATTAATTTTTAAAATTTTTTTACACCAAAATTCATAATTTTTTCTCAAGAAATAGAGACTTTTTTCATTTGATTCGAACACAGGAAACTAAGTGGGTTGGAGAGAAAGCAAAAGAAATATCGCCTTGGGGTTTTAAGCTTTGGTACTCAGGAAAGGATAAGGGTAGCAATGGAGTGGGTATCATTATTGATAAGGAGTATATTAATGATGTGGTGAAAGTGTACAGGAAGAGTGATCGAATTATGGGCATTAAACTGGTGATACGTGATGAGATTATAACTATTATTTCCGCCTATGCACCACAAGTAGGGTTGGATGCATCTATTAAATAAGTGTTCTGGGAAGATTTGGAGGAGGTAGTGCAACGAGTACCTAGTGGTGAGAAATTAGTGATTGGTGGTGATCTGAACGGGCATGTGGGGTCTAGTCGACATGGCTTTGAGAGCATACATGGAGGTTTTGATTTTGGGGAGAGGAATGAAGCAGGAAATAGTATCTTGGACTTTGCGTTGGCATATGACTTGAGTATAATGAACACTTGGTTCAAGAAGAGAGAATCTCACTTAGTGTCCTATAGGAGTGGAGGTAATGCGAATCAGATTGACTTCTTCTTAGTAAGAAATGCTTGTAGAAAGAGTTATACAGATTGCAAGGTTATTCCGGGTGAGCGCACAGCAACTCAACATAGACTGGTGGTACTTGATTTTCGAAGTAAGAGAATTTCGAGGAAGAGAATACCACCGGTAGACCCTAGAATCAAGTGGTGGAGACTTCAAGGGGAGAATCAACAGAAATTTGTAGCTAAGATGGTCGATACCGGTATTTGGTCGGATAATATGGAGGATATGGATATAGATTCGACTTGGACTAAGATGGAACATACCATAAAGGAGGTGGCGAAAGAAGTCCTTGGAGAATCTAGAGGAAACGGGTCACCAAGTAAAGACACATCATGGTGGAACGAGGAAGTAAAACAAGCAATAAGGGGCAAGCGAGAATGCTACAAATTATTGGGGAAATTATTGTGGTCATGGAGAATACAGTTTTGGCTTTGGTTATTTCTGGAGATGATGAATACTAGCTAATTTTCTATAAAAATTATTAAGTATTTGGCTTTATATTACGATAAGATTTGTGTCTTTAACAATCAGATTAAAGATTTCAATGATGGGAGGAACACTAGGAAGAGAGCATTCCAGTATGATGCATATGGTTTACAAGGATGACCCCTCTTGACAAAAAGATAAAGGTTAATGCCCACTGAATACAATCTATACTATATTAAAAGCAAGAAAGTGGCATAAATGAAAATTTGGCGCTCAAAAACGTCAACATCAAGTGATTAAATTTGAAAATCTGTCAAGGGTATTTTAGTCATTTACATTCGTGGCATAAATGTAGATATTAGACATTTAAATCGACTTGGGGGGCTCTGATTGGGGATTGATTGGATGCCTTGATTTACGAATTTTTTTCCTCCCAAATTCTACAACCTCAATTATTTTATAATAAATTAATTTTTAAAATTTTTTTACACAAAAATTCATAATTTTTTCTCAAGAAATAGAGACTTTTTTCATTTGATTCGAACACAGGAAACTAAGTGGGTTGGAGAGAAAGCAAAAGAAATATCGCCTTGGGATTTTAAGCTTTGATACTCAGGAAAGGATAAGGGTAGCAATGGAGTGGGTATCATTATTGATAAGGAGTATATTAATGATGTGGTGAAAGTGTACAGGAAGAGTGATCGAATTATGGGCATTAAACTGGTGATACGTGATGAGATTATAACTATTATTTCCGCCTATGCACCACAAGTAGGGTTGGATGCATCTATTAAATAAGTGTTACGGGAAAATTTGGAGGAGGTAGTGCAACGAGTACCTAGTGGTGAGAAATTAGTGATTGGTGGTGATCCGAACGGGCACGCGTGGGTCTAGTCGATATGGCTTTGAGAGCATACATGGAGGTTTTGATTTTGGGGAGAGGAATGAAGCAGGAAATAGTATCTTGGACTTTGCGTTGGCATATGACTTGAGTATAATGAACACTTGGTTCAATAAGAGAGAATCTCACTTAGTGTCCTATAGGAGTGGAGGTAATGCGAATCAGATTGACTTCTTCTTAGTAAGAAATGCTTGTAGAAAGAGTTATACTGATTGCAAGGTTATTCCGGGTGAGCGCACAAAGAACTCAACATAGACTGGTGGTACTTGATTTTCGAAGTAAGAGAATTTCGAGGAAGAGAAAACCACAGGTAGACCCTAGAATCAAGTGGTGGAGACTTCAAGGGGAGAATCAACAGAAATTTGTAGCTAAGATGGTCGATACCGGTATTTGGTCGGATAATATGGAGGATATGGATATAGATTCGACTTGGACTAAGATGGAACATACCATAAAGGAGGTGGCGAAAGAAGTCTTTGGAGAATCTAGAGGAAACGGGTCACCAAGTAAAGACACATCATGGTGGAACGAGGAAGTAAAACAAGCAATAAGGGGCAAGCGAGAATGCTACAAATTATTGGGGAAATTATTGTGGTCATGGAGAATACAGTTTTGGCTTTAGTTATTTCTGGAGATGATGAATACTAGCTAATTTTCTATAAAAATTATTAAGTATTTGGCTTTATATTACGATAAGATTTGTGTCTTTAACAATCAGATTAAAGATTTCAATGATGGGAGGAACACTAGGAAGAGAGCATTCCAGTATGATGCATATGGTTTACAAGGATGACCCCTCTTGACAAAAAGATAAAGGTTAATGCCCACTGAATACAATCTATACTATATTAAAAGCAAGAAAGTGGCATAAATGAAAATTTGGCGCTCAAAAACGTCAACATCAAGTGATTAAATTTGAAAATCTGTCAAGGGTATTTTAGTCATTTACATTCGTGGCATAAATGTAGATATTAGACATTTAAATCGACGTGGGGGGCTCTGATTGGGGATTGATTGGATGCCTTGATTTACGAATTTTTTTCCTCCCAAATTCTACAACCTCAATTATTTTATAATAAATTAATTTTAAAAATTTTTTTACACCAAAATTCATAATTTTTTCTCAAGAAATAGAGACTTTTTTCATTTGATTCGAACACAGGAAACTAAGTGGGTTGGAGAGAAAGCAAACGAAATATTGCCTTGGGGTTTTAAGCTTTGGTACTCAGGAAAGGATAATGGTAGCAATGGAGTGGGTATCATTATTGATAAGGAGTATATTAATGATGTGGTGAAAGTGTACAGGAAGAGTGATCGAATTATGGGCATTAAACTGGTGATACGTGATGAGATTATAACTATTATTTCCGCCTATGCACCACAAGTAGGGTTGGATGCATCTATTAAATAAGTGTTCTGGGAAGATTTGGAGGAGGTAGTGCAACGAGTACCTAGTGGTGAGAAATTAGTGATTGGTGGTGATCTGAACGGGCATGTGGGGTCTAGTCGACATGGCTTTGAGAGCATACATGGAGGTTTTGATTTTGGGGAGAGGAATGAAGCAGGAAATAGTATCTTGGACTTTGCGTTGGCATATGACTTGAGTATAATGAACACTTGGTTCAAGAAGAGAGAATCTCACTTAGTGTCCTATAGGAGTGGAGGTAATGCGAATCAGATTGACTTCTTCTTAGTAAGAAATGCTTGTAGAAAGAGTTATACAGATTGCAAGGTTATTCCGGGTGAGCGCACAGCAACTCAACATAGACTGGTGGTACTTGATTTTCGAAGTAAGAGAATTTCGAGGAAGAGAAAACCACAGGTAGACCCTAGAATCAAGTGGTGGAGACTTCAAGGGGAGAATCAACAGAAATTTGTAGCTAAGATGGTCGATACCGGTATTTGGTCGGATAATATGGAGGATATGGATATAGATTCGACTTGGACTAAGATGGAACATACCATAAAGGAGGTGGCGAAAGAAGTCCTTGGAGAATCTAGAGGAAACGGGTCACCAAGTAAAGACACATCATGGTGGAACGAGGAAGTAAAACAAGCAATAAGGGGCAAGCGAGAATGCTACAAATTATTGGGGAAATTATTGTGGTCATGGAGAATACAGTTTTGGCTTTGGTTATTTCTGGAGATGATGAATACTAGCTAATTTTCTATAAAAATTATTAAGTATTTGGCTTTATATTACGATAAGATTTGTGTCTTTAACAATCAGATTAAAGATTTCAATGATGGGAGGAACACTAGGAAGAGAGCATTCCAGTATGATGCATATGGTTTACAAGGATGACCCCTCTTGACAAAAAGATAAAGGTTAATGCCCACTGAATACAATCTATACTATATTAAAAGCAAGAAAGTGGCCAAAATGGAAATTTGGCGCTCAAAAACGTCAACATCAAGTGATTAAATTTGAAAATCTGTCAAGGGTATTTTAGTCATTTACATTCGTGGCATAAATGTAGATATTAGACATTTAAATCGACGTGGGGGGCTCTGATTGGGGATTGATTGGATGCCTTGATTTACGAATTTTTTTTCCTCCCAAATTCTACAACCTCAATTATTTTATAATAAATTAATTTTTAAAATTTTTTTACACCAAAATTCATAATTTTTTCTCAAGAAATAGAGACTTTTTTCATTTGATTCGAACACAGGAAACTAAGTGGGTTGGAGAGAAAGCAAAAGAAATATCGCCTTGGGATTTTAAGCTTTGATACTCAGGAAAGGATAAGGGTAGCAATGGAGTGGGTATCATTATTGATAAGGAGTATATTAATGATGTGGTGAAAGTGTACAGGAAGAGTGATCGAATTATGGGCATTAAACTGGTGATACGTGATGAGATTATAACTATTATTTCCGCCTATGCACCACAAGTAGGGTTGGATGCATCTATTAAATAAGTGTTCTGGGAAGATTTGGAGGAGGTAGTGCAACGAGTACCTAGTGGTGAGAAATTAGTGATTGGTGGTGATCTGAACGGGCATGTGGGGTCTAGTCGACATGGCTTTGAGAACATACATGGAGGTTTTGATTTTGGGGAGAGGAATGAAGCAGGAAATAGTATCTTGGACTTTGCGTTGGCATATGACTTGAGTATAATGAACACTTGGTTCAAGAAGAGAGAATCTCACTTAGTGTCCTATAGGAGTGGAGGTAATGCGAATCAGATTGACTTCTTCTTAGTAAGAAATGCTTGTAGAAAGAGTTATACAGATTGCAAGGTTATTCCGGGTGAGCGCACAAAGAACTCAACATAGACTGGTGGTACTTGATTTTCGAAGTAAGAGAATTTCGAGGAAGAGAAAACCACGGTAGACCTTAGAATCAAGTGGTGGAGACTTCAAGGGAGAATCAACGAAATTTGTAGCTAAGATGGTCGATACCGGTATTTGGTCGGATAATATGGAGGATATGGATATAGATTCGACTTGGACTAAGATGGAACATACCATAAAGGAGGTGGCGAAAGAAGTCCTTGGAGAATCTAGAGGAAACGGGTCACCAAGTAAAGACACATCATGGTGGAACGAGGAAGTAAAACAAGCAATAAGGGGCAAGCGAGAATGCTACAAATTATTGGGGAAATGTAGGAGCGACGAGAACTATGAGAAGTATAAGGAAGCTAGAAGAGATGCTAAGAAAGCAGTAAGAGACGCAAGAGCAAAGGTGAATCAAAAACTTTATGATAAGTTTGATACAAAAGAAGGGGAAAAGGACATCTACAGAATCGTTCGTATGACGGATAAGAGGACACGAGATATTAGAACGGTTAAATATGTGAAAGATGTAGATCAAAGAGTTCTAGTCGGGGATAAAGAGATAAAATATAGATGGAGTTCGTACTTTGATACCTTGTTCAATGGCGGTCAAGAGCAGGATATTGGAGATTTAAATATCTCTTCGAGTATGGTTAATCGAGATTTTATGCGGAGAATTCAAAAGAGTGAAGTGGAAATGGCAATGAAAAAGATGAGATTAAAGAAAGCTGTAGGACCGGATGGTATACCAATTGAGGTTTGGAGATGTTTCGGGGAGAGGGGAATAGATTGGTTAACAACGCTATTTAACAAGATATGGAGAATTAACACAATGCCATTGGAGTGGCGGAAGAGTACTCTGATCCCTTTGTATAAGAACAAAGGTGATGTCCAAGATTGTGCCAACTATCGGGGGATCAAACTAATGAGCCATACTATGAAACTTTGGGAAAGAGTGATTGCACAAAGGCTGAGAAAAATTGTGGATATTTCGGATAACCAATTTGGGTTTATACCGGGAAGATCGACTATGGAGACAATATATCTTATGAGACAAACCATGGAGAAATATCGGGATCAAAAGAAAGATTTGCATATGATTTTCATTGATTTGAAGAAGGCGTATGATAAAGTGCCAAGAGAGATACTTTGGTGGGCATTAACAAAGAAGGGGGTTTCAAAGAAATATATTAATATTATCAAGGACATGTATAATGGAGTTAGTACTTCTGTACAGACTAGTGATGGGAAGACTGAAGAGTTCCCTATAAAGATTGGAGTGCATTAAGGTTCCGCACTTAGCCCCTTTCTTTTTGCTTTGATAATGGACGAATTGACGAGGTCAGTCCAAGATGATATACCAAGGTGTATGTTGTTCGCAGATGATATTGTGCTGATTGATGAGACAAGAGAGGGTGTTGAAAGTAAATTGGAGTTGTGGAGACACTTTGGAATCTCGAGGTTTTCGACTAAGCAGAAGCAAGACTGAATATTTGGAGTGTAAGTTTAGCAGAGTTGGAAGTAGGGAGGCAGGGGCGGTCACATTTGATGGAAAAATTGTCCAATCTTCTGAGTTTTTTCGCTATCTTGTATCCATTATCCAAAAGGATGGAGAATTAGATGGTGATGTGGCTCATAGGATTAAACAGGTTGGTTGAAGTGGAAGAGTGCCACAGGGTTTCTATGTGATCGTGGCATTCCCAATAGCTTAAAGGGAAAATTTTACCGCACGGCAATTAGGCCGGCATTGCTTTACGGCACCGAATGTTGGGCTGTGAAACAGTGTCACGTGCATAAGATGAATGTGGCGGAGATGCGTATGCTTCGATGGATGTGCGGTCATACAAGAAAGGATCGATTGGGGAATGAGGTGATCAGCGAGCGGTAAAGTAGGAGTTGCGCCCATTGAGGATAAAATGAGGGAAAATCGTCTGAGGTGGTTTGGACATGTGAGAAGGAGACCGAGTGATGCGCCGGTTAGGAGGCCGAAACAGTGGAGAAATGATAAAATGGCGAGGGGTAGGGGAAGACCCAAACAAACTTGGATTAGAGTGATTGAGAATGATATGAGTTTACTTGGAGTGGATGAAAGTATGGTGTTGAAGAGGCCGAAGTGGAGGACAAAAATCCATGTGGGGGGCTGATTTATTTATTTTTTTTATTTTGTGATTTTTTTTATATATTTTTTTAAATTTATTATTATTTATTTTTTTATTTTTTTAATTTATTTTTTTCCAACAACCTTTTCTCATGATGACATATGAGGATTCATGTTAGCCGACCCAAATTATTTTGGGACTAAGGCTTTGTTGTTGTTGTTGTTGTTTAAGATAAAATTACTTAAGTGTGAAGTATTTTTTTTTAATTATAAATGATATTGATAATAATAATAATAATAATAATAATAATAGAAATAAAGAATATAAAATAAAATACAAGTGGTGGGGTCTAGGGTGATTAATATAAAATAAAGATAGTATGAATTGGTATTTCGAAAGAGGGAGAGGAAGAAGTGGGTTGGGTTTGATGAGGAAGTGGAGTGTTTGGGGGAAAAAATTCATTTAACACAATTGTTAGTTTTTTAAGGATTTTGATTTTTCTTCTCAAAATTAAATAAGTTAAATTGAAAATGAATATCATATTTATGTTCATGATGAGTTAATATAAATAAATATGATATTTATTTATTATTACTATTGTTCGTATACTAATAAATGATATTTATTTTTTTTTATTACAAAATTAATTATTTGGTTGTTACATTGATGGAAGGATGTTTTTCTGAATTGTGACATATATATCTAGAGTTGAAATTAAATATCTCTACATTTAAAGTTTCAATCATTCGAAATAAAAAATATTTACTTATTTATTTATTTAAGTCACTATTAGATTTATACATAATATATTTTTCTTTTCAAATGATTAAGATAATTATGTATGTATAATTGATTAAGTGGGAAATAGATATGAAATATTTTAGGGGTGAAATGAGATTACTCTGTACATATATTAAGAAGATGAAGTCTATTAGGTGATGTTTTTTTCCTTTAATTGATTGTAATAATCTTTGTTGTAAGTTAAAAGATAGAACTACTATTGATGTTTGAGTTGTGCTTTCGACGTTTGTGTAGTGTCGTCTATTATTTTATTGTGAATGCAGTTGCAAATTTTAAGAAGATAGATGAATTTGTGATAGGTGGATGGGGGTGGTGGTATGGAAGGGGAGAGATGTGAAGTTAACAATTTAATATTTTCACCTTCTTTTTATTAACATATCTCCATATATAGAGTTGCAATCATTTAAAAGAAAACTTTATTTATTTAATTATTTAAGTCATTATTAGATTTAGCCATAATTTATTTTTCAACATAAGGATAAAGTTGAAATATTTTGAATATGTTACAAAGAAATTAAAACTTCTAATTTACAAAATAAAAATTGGTGTTTACTTGGGATGGAAAAATTGGGATTTTCGGTTGTCTAAAAAAATGGGTTCCCTTTTCCGTTTATTATTTCTAAACTAATACGGATTGGTTTAATATATATGTATTTAATGTCTTTAAGTATTTTCGATTCAAGTGCGGATGAATATGTATGTCAATGGATGCATATAATATTTGACATGATGTAGTAACGAAATATCAGATAAATCGTTTTATGTAAATGATTCGTCATTTGTTAAATGGAGTTAGTTGTAGGAAGTGTGTATGTTACGTAGTACGTTAGTGACATTCAGTTGAATAATCTCATCTTACAGTGTTAAAGATGTTATTTGGTTAAGGGAAATTGTTTACATAATCGTATTCTTTGTTGTTCTCCGTATTATTTCTCCTCTATTTACGTTAAATATCACTATCTCATATTACATTATTTAACTTTAATCGGTATTTAATTAGATATATTGTTGTACTAATTTTGGTTAGGGAAATTGTTTATATTATTGTATTTACTGTTGTTTTCTTTGTTATTTACTTTCCTATATTTACGTTAAATATCACTATTTCATATTATATTTTCTAATTTTAATTGGTATTTGATTATATATATTGTTGTACTAATTTTGGTTTAAGGTAAATTATGTTATTTTCGTGCATCGCATGGGTGTACTGCTAGTAAATATTAAACAGAGATTAAGATGAAGATAATCTAAGGTACTCGGACTGTTTGGTTTACCCTGCCGGACTCGTGTCGACAAGACTAAAATACGTGTGTCTGACACGGGTACGGCGAGGAAAATCAAAGAGTCCGAGCATCAGAGAATATAATCGACTCATTTGGCATTAAGATTGAGCTTTTTGATTTCTCGATTGACAAATTTCTTTGATATATTCTCTGGCAAGAACCTTATATTGTAAGTGAACTTAATAATAGCAAACAGGTTACTGAAAAAATGCAACCCCATGGATGGAACCAAAAATTAACTAGCACTGACCAGTGAGCAACTTTCTTCAGCAGATGACTAAAAGTTACAAGGACAAAAAGTACTTGTGCCAACTATAAGATCTTATTAAATGGAACCACTCATCAAGTCTTCGTAATTTCAACCTTGTTGTTTCTGGAAAGATACAAGAGCTCTTCGACAGGGGGGGTGTTGGGCTTATCTTCTTCCACTATTACATGCTTTGATTTACACAAGCTTAACTATAAAGGGGGTATAGTTTATATTTAACTGGTGACTAAGATTCTTAAAGGAAAGTAAACTCTTTATATGCACCACATAAATAAATGCTAAAATAGTCAGTCAGAAATAGAAGAGATAATGAGTGGGCAAGCAACATAAACTTCTTACAATTTGCAGAAGATAATTTCTAGTTTCAGCTGTCAAAGCTGGGTGAATGAATTTAAAACACATATGACCTTCTGTGCAATGCCATGAAGTAAGGAACAAGCACAAAAAGGACCTGATAGAACTCAATAGTAGTTGTAACAAATGCATTGCCACTTGAGAGGCCACAATAACACCTTTCCAAAAGGGTGGTTTATTTAGTAGAGAAATATAAGACTTGACGCCAAATAAAGCAGGCATGGAATTTCCACTTACCTGTAAGAGTCGGTTCAATATAAGTGGTCCCACGAACTGTGAAAGATCATTACCAATCTACAAGAAGGTCAGCCAATAGCAAACATGTCAATAATTTAGTTCAAGATATAGTAGGGAAGCTTAAGCTTGCAAAAACCAATGCAACTCCAATTCTCTGTTAGATTTGCGTCAGGAAATGAGGGGGGGGATAGGAAAGAAATTTCACCGCATAACATTGCTAAAATATAAGCAGACCTAAATTCATATATAGATGGAAATAGGACTTCCAAAGCAGCTTGACCAAGAACCCACTTAAACACTGTCAAGATGCGTCTTCACTAACACTTAATGGCCATATTGAAGCATGAACGAATGTACCTCTAGGTGACCGCAGTCAGTGACAGATGAAGCTGTCATAAAATTTAGTTATCGAAATGCCATAAAAGTTTGGTTTAGAACCTAGCAGAATTGTAGACACTATATGTGCTTCACTACCATTCAGTAAAGAGGTTCATTATACCCTGTGCAATCGTATATTTACCAAGCATTAGAGGAAATCATAGAGAAGGCATGTTGTTTGGATCAATCTCTGTGAGCATAAGCTAGATTAGTTAGTGACTCAATGTGGTTCTTAAATGTGAATTCCTAATACTACCTCCGTCCCAAAGCGAATGTCCAAAAAAATAATCAAATTCGCTCTTGATCAAGAGAATTTCTTTATAAGAAATAAAATTCTATTGGCAAAGCTGGATAATTGAGCGATTAACCAATAAAAACACATGCATAGTATCATCATGACTACTCACTGAGATGAATGTTCTCAAGAGTAAAGGACATCCTACAGTGCAGCATTTGAAAGAAATAATACCTTCCAGAAGCCTCCCCACCAAAATCTTCAGGATCCGGAAAAAAAAAATGAAGGGACTTAGTAAGACAAGTCAAAATATATGCTTCTTAAGCCAACTGGATACAAACAACAAAATGCCTCGTTATATTTAACTATATATACCTGCCTCCTAAACTACGATGCAAGGCTCTTAATAACCATGGCCTTGGCTTACGGCACTCCTCAATCCAGCATTTCTGGAACCTAAAGAGGCAATTGGAAGAGTCAGCAAACATTGCTCAGTGAAATCACAAGAAAGGTGTTGATGAATAAGTAACACACTTGCTGTGTAGTGTCTCAGTCTGATCCCAGGTGTCCAATTTCCAAATATCCTTCTCAGTTAAAGGTCTTTTATATCCTAGAAGCAAAAGGGGATCCATCCAGGAAAAAAATATATCTGTATAAATGGTGAAGAATGAAAACATTAGTGTTAGTGAAGCAGTTCAATTTGATATTTATAGACCTGGCACGTCTAGAAACTAGGCTATTTGCCTTTTCCAACAAAAATTAACCACTATAGAAAAGCGACCATTGGAATTATTATCAGCTACAGCACAACCTTTCTGTGGAAACGTTACAAAAGGCTAGAGAGAAATAGTAAAATGCAAAACAAATTCATGGATGTAGTTCATTCATAACTGCACATGGGAGCCAAACCACAACACAAGCATAAAATATAACCAAAATTCAACAGTAGACAATTAATAGCAATGCTAACATAATGTCCATATGTTTCTAGTCGAAGACAACAAAGGTCATCAATAAGTCAAGTCAAGCCAAGCATAAATTATGAAATTTCAGATTTCTGTTCACAGAAACTATGTTTACTTACTGGAAAGTATGTTGACATGCCTCTCTGGACAAACTTGCTCTCCACCAGGAAGCTCTTCATACTCAGCATAATCCACAGACTCGGTGTCGAGTGGGGTGTAGCCAGGATAAGGATTCAAACTGGGCAGGTATACGACCAATAGTACTCCAAATACAACCTACATTAAAAAAAAACATTTTCAAACCTACTTTATGTGGTAAATTGTGAGCACACAAAAACCTATGTGTCGGTTCTCCAATGTTTTATGCCTTTCTATGAATGGAAATCTAAAATAGATTTTCCGATTCTGGCACCCAATTCAAGAAGGGGAATGATTTTAGTGGAGTCTATGATCACAAACATGATTGAGTATACTAGTAAAACAATAAAGGAAAGTAAGAGATAATTCGCAACATCAACAAGACAAAAAAATGAACACGGCATCAAACCTGGACCAAAATCTCACTGAAATATAGATACAAGACAGATCTGCAAAGTAAAACACAGAAACAAATTAGCAGATATGAAAACAGATATTAAATTTATTACTCCTCAGCTCAAACACCTGAAACGTTTTATACTCTTAAACCAAAATACTCAACTTAGGTTTCTTTAGAGGGACAAGGTATGAAATGAAAAAGAAAACTGATCAAGTGCATTATAGCAACATTAAAGCATAGTTGTATGATCTCAACTAGAACTATGCACATTACAAGAATTTGAAGCATCCATTTGCTTTATTGAAGCGACTAGACTTCCCTCTAACACGGTTTGCAGCAACTAACTTTTCGGACTGGTTGCCAAGATTCCCAGCCTTAGAATATGCTTCTTCATTCCAGGAAGGCTCTCCCTTTGAAGAAGAGTATAGGCTGCGAACATCTGTAGATTTCTTACCCACTTCGAGCAAGTTTATCTTCCACCTCGAGACCAATTGATAGGCATCATCAACCTTCCATAGCATATGCATTTCCACTTCATCACGAATGGATTATCGCAAAAAAAAAAAAAAACCAAAAAACCAATGTACCTTGAGATCTTCGTCCTTTTGCACATCATTATGTGCATCAACTTGTAAAACCCCTTAGTATACTCCACCACACCCTTTGATTCTTGGTGAAGGTTGTTGAATTGTGAAAATGTAGCTTGAGCAAACCCATTGGCAGGAAATACTCCTTGAGCCTAGATTTTTATCTTCTCCACGACGTAATCTTAGCCTTTCCTTTTTTTAATCTAATCTCCTGAACCTTATCCCATCAAGTCGAGCATAGATATACAGCCTTGTTGCCATTAGATTCACAGGTCGATACTTGGCAGTTTCCTAGAAAATACCTTCACACTTCAAAACTAGAGCCGCATCTCCTCGTGTCCCAAAACCTCTAACATGCATTTGTAAGACCTAACACCATGTTTGGCTGCAGCTTATCATTTATGTCAAATTTATTAAAAACTGAAGTCCACACAAAATCCTTATCTTTGAAGTGAACGCTTGACTCTTCCAAATAAATGAAGGCAGGGGGAAAGGAGAAGAATCTGGGCTACGTATCAAGAGCGATAAGAGAACAGCACGAATAGACCCTAGACCCTAGACCCTTATAAATCCCAAACCTTAAAATCCTGATCATTGGATAAACTAACATCTGTCAGGCATTTGAGAAGAGCAATAACAGTAGTCGACTCTCCATCATTGAACTCAAGGGAAAATGAAAATTCCAAGGCAGGATATGACCCTCTCCCTTATCATAATTAAGTCAGCAATAGGAGGCAAATGAACCAAGGAAGAACTTTATTAAAAAGCCCATCAATAACTAGTTGGAAGAAAAAAAAAACAAAGAGAATTAAAGGAGAGCAAAGATATATCCAAAAGTAAAATGATAAATCACATCCATTTCACGCATTGAAGAGTACTAAAATGGTTAATGCATTATGATTTTTATTTAAGTGACGTTAATCCATCCAAATAGGAACATACCAAACTCACCCCTTCCACCAGTAAGACAAAAACAAAGGTCCCACAGCCAAAACAAAAAGATGCCACATATACAATTTTTCAAGTCCGCAAACTTTCTCCCTCATTATCTGCAAAGCATATCATCTTCTTGTTTTTTTACTTTAAACATATATATCTGATAAGTAAGCATTACGTCTTGAATATCATCTAGTCTTGCATTATGTCTCATCTGTGCAATTAAAGTATCATTGTAAACAAAACCCAAAATAACCTCCTACCATGCAAAGTGGAGTTCATCATTAGTGGAGTTTCCTACACAGGCGTTGGGTGTGGGTGTGTGTGCGGAAGAGATGATAACAAACTAACCGGTTGTAAAAGTTGCTCACGGTGAAAACAAGATTGACCAAAGCAGCATCGGCAACTAAAGTATAAATGACTCCAAATCTGACAAACCATCGAAATTCATTGACATAAACCTTTGTTTCTATACCTGTCATGACTAGTACAGAGCACCATGCAAGAGCCTTTACAACCAGGGAAACTATCTGCAAGAAAAAGATTCAAAAATGTTAACTGTTAAGTTGAAACCAAATAATTAATGTATGACAAAAATTGCACTATATTATGCACAACAACATCAACTTTCTGTATGTGCCTATAGATAAAAGGCAGAAGGAGCAAAGAATACAAAATAATGAGATTGACAAGCATAGGTGAATATTTTTTTTGCCAACGTCCATACAATTTCCCAAAATTGAATGATCCTAGTTGGAAACGTAAATAGGTAAAAATACTCCTTCAAATACATCATATATATATATATAGTAAGTACTAGAGTGCAGTAAAAGTATTGGCTACACTTTACTTTTAAAAGCATACAGACTATATTAATTACTAGAAATATTAAATATTAGAGTGCCAACAATATACATAATACTCTTGTCTTATCTTATCTATCCCTTGATATGTGTGTGATTGTGTGTTTGTGTATACATGTAGGCATGCAGCATGATTATCTTATCTAATGTCAAGTCTGACTTCCTTTTGCCACTTCCATGTAATTATACAGCTTAGTTTCGTATACGCCCTAAATCCTAATTCAAAAGCTTGAAAATAAGCAAGAAGTATAAAACAATATTTTTTTCACTTTCAGCAAATATCTTAACAAATAAAATGCCACAATTTGCACCTTACTCTAAGAAAAAAATAACTAAATAATAAATTTCAAATATAGGAAATCCAAATGGTCATTTATGACAGTCAATATGTAGCACAATGTGCATTCCTGGTTTCTTAATCTAAATTCAATAGGACATCGTCCAACTATCAGCCATTGCACTACTATAGAAGCAGGATTGCACCAATGTGACAAGAAAATCGTGAGTACGAACAAGTAAAACAGTGCCATGGCTTAAAATCCGCATAAATGACACCCTTTCAAATACACTAGAGATTGCAGCAGCTCTGCTTTCCCCCTTATACAAAACATTCAAATAACCTCATGTTACTATATTTACCATGTTGATGCTAGACTATGATTTAACCAAGGGAAAATAAAATTGACATGGAACTAATAGAAAACTCACCTCAAACGGGGCAAGCCCAACCTGCCCATCAAGATTAAAAGCTGAAATTCCCATCACCAATCGGTACAATGGCTCAGCAGTGCAGTAAGCAGCCAACAACCCCGACATGTAATTATAGTAATTGGATTTCAATTGAAACCTTTGAGCTTTCAGATCTTTCTTAGTCAACCATATGCGATATAAGCACAGACCGAATAGAGCCAAATGAGATATGACAGTGACCATAGTATCGGTTCCACAAGGAGTGTAAGCTCCAAATGCATTATCCACAACTTTTCCCCACACTCCATCCGGCACCGGTCGACAGTACCAATCCAGTGGCTTCAAAACCATTTTTTAGTAGTTCAAGTTGCTACTACTACTATTACTGTCTACTGGTGCTAACACAGTATAATATCACTCATAAAATCATTCCTGCAAATAAATGAAGAGAATTGTTATTCACCCCCGCAATTTTACTCAATACCCCCGCATTACTAAGTTTAACTCTAAAACTTAAAACTACACCCCTATTATTACTATTATACCTTTTTTAAACCCTCAATAAACACCCCCTAAACTATCAAAAATATACCCATATCCACCCCCACCCCACCTCACCCACCCACTTACACGTACAAACGCACAAGGCAAAAAAAAAAAATCAAAGAAATCAAAATCAGTTTGGGAGAGCACCTTGAACCCTATTAATATTTGCCCTCTTTTTCTCTTCAATTTTATTGAGTGAATCCTTGTCATTTGGGTAATATTAAGGGAGGAGTCAACTTCTTAGATCTCCAAGAGCAAGAAACAACTGCTACTAAGTCAATGTCCATCGGTAAGTTTCTCTTTTAAAATTAAAATTCAAAATTGAAGTTATATGTTTAACTTGTTTTAAGTTTTAAGAAGTTTCAAGAATAAAGATTTGGGTTCAAAATCATGGTTTGATTTGGCTAGTGTCGGCTCTGGTTGGCCGTGCAACATTCTCCATTGGCGGCAGACAGAGGCCGAAACATCATCCTTAGTTCGGCAACTATGAACCGAACAAAATGCCTTGGTTCGGCTGAGACAAGCCGAACAAATATTCAATTGGCGGCCAATTGTGGCCGAACAGTGGCTTACCTTGCGGCAAATTTGAGCCGAACATTGGTTGATCTAGCGGTCAGGTTTGGTCGGACAGTCTGTTGATTGGCGGCCAATACCTGCCGAACAGAACCAAACTTAGTTTTTTCAATTTTTTCAATGTTTTTTTTTAATTTGCTCAATATTTTTCCTATTAATGTTATTCTTTTTTTTTCTCATTTGCTTTTGTAGTTTTATCATACATGAGGAGGGGAAAACGACCAACTGTGTCCGCCAGAAAAGAAAGGGAAGAATCGCGTATCCAAGTACACCGTGAAGAGGAAGCTGATCGTGGGAATGAGCAGGGTATTGAGGAAGCGGGAGGAGAAAGAGAAGACCAAGTAGAAGTTGCTACATTCCCTTTTCCTGGGGGTCCAATGGTAGATACTTTGCTTCATTCATATGAGAATCATGTCGCATCCAGAATATGGATTGGTAATGAGCGTGTGGTATTGAAATGCATCAATCACAAAACAAAAATGAAAGAATGGATTTTGGGACCGGAAACATCTCGCGAGGTTCGCCGTATCATCAAGAAGTGTCGATTTCACCGTGTAAAAAAATTATCATATTCTGACGTAGACAAGGTGTTAGTGAGTGCCTTTGTGGAACGGTGGCATCCAGAAACCAATAGCTTCTATTTGCCCTTTGGGGAGATGACCATCACATTAGATGATGTGATGTGTCTTATCGGGCTTCCTACTGAGGGCCGTCCATTTATCTCCAATGTAAAAAAATCTGAGTTGTTACCGGTGTCACTTATTTCTGAAGTCTTGGGAGTGACAAAGGACGAGGCTTAACCTTACTTAATAGGAAAGCCTGCTACTAAGTCATCATCAATGGAAAGCAATTGGTCTTCGGGGAAGATGATTTCCAAGAAGCAAACCCCCCTTCCAAAGATTCCTTCGAAGACGAATAAAATATCAGTAGCCGGTGGAACTGTGGACTGAAAGCCCACTTCATCAGTACGAGTTTTGGGCTAGCGCCAAATCGCAGCGAGCACCGGGAAATAGACTACTTTTACAGATTGATTTTGTTTAGTAATACTCTTTAGAATCAATGGCAGGTTCTAGGGGTACGTCCATTAAAATTGAGTGGTTGCGGAGTAAATTTGACGATGACTTAACATCAAACGACCCTGCCACTTATGCGTATGCAGCAAAGGGATACATGTTATACATATTAGGTTGCACATTGAATGGACATCCGCATTTCTTTGTTGCACTATCTCTTTTTTTCTTAGATATCTTTCCCTCTACGATTCCAACATGATTTTGAACCGCTACTTTAGACATTTGGGAGACTTTCTTTGACTCACGATAAATGCCGCTACGTTCACAAGTTAAAGCCATTCGAGGTTTCGTATTACGACACCCATTGTCAGACTTACCAATCACAATAACAAAATCATTCTCCATTTCTTTAACACGCACCCATTCACATAATTTTTCCCGAGAAATAAAGTACAATGGCATTGTGAACACATGCGTGAAGTTTAGAATCGCATCTTCAAATTCAACAATTTCATGATCGTCTGAATATACGTTTGTATATTGCAAATAGATTTTCAAATAAAAAGTTACCTTACATGTATATTTAATAAAGTTTAAAATGTTCGGCCAACACTGTCTGAACATTGTTCAACTGTTCGGCCAATTCTGTCTTAACATTGTTCACTTGTTCGGCCACAGATGTCTGAACATTGTTCAATTGTTCAGCCAAAGTTGTCTTAACATTGATAAATTGTTCGGCCAAAGTTGTCTGAACATTGGAAGATTGTTCGGCTAGTAGTAACCGAACAATTCAAATAAGTTCGGCAACGGGCAACTACTGGCCGAACTGTATTTTTTTTTATTTTTTTTAAACAAACCAAAAACATAGCAAAAACAATACGTAAGAAGTGTAAAAATACTTACATTTAAGTATTGATCATCGTCACGGGTTGTTCCATCCATAATTGAACTTTAACGATACAGTAAAATATAGTAAAAGGAACGAGGGAGATAGATTTTGTTGGGTTTTTTTTTTGCTTACCGTAGAAGTGTAGAAGAGAAGAAGTCTATGGAATATTAGGAGCCGTTTAAAGAATGGTAAGTTTTTAGTTTTGCCGTGGAGTGAAATTTAATAAATTTTGCGGGTGCGTTTAGTAGAAAGTAAGTAATATTGAACAAACTCAACTGCGGGGTACAACATATTAATGAGGGTAATAAAGTAATTTCAATTAATGGCATTTTTTTGTAAATACTAATGCGGGGTATTAAGTAATCTTGCGGGGGTGAATAACAATTCTCATAAATGAACCCCAGATTCAACATCACAGTTAAAAAACTCATAGTCAACCAATATAAGAAAAATAAAATAAACAAATCTGCATCTCAACCCACAAATTCATATTAAAGTCTAAGCTTTTACAAAAATCAAGAAAATGCTAAAATCAAATAACTGAGCAAAATACAAGAATTCCCGAGCAAAAATCCAAGAAAAAGAGACCCAATAAACAAATGACAATGGAATTCAAAACAAAACCCAAAACCCACAAAAAGAAGCTAAAATTAGCACATAACATTATTCAAGATCACAAGAAAATACGCACATAATCAAAAAAAAAACCTTACTTTTGAGTTGCAGATGGGGAATAAGCCAACTGTCCCTCGAAGTGAGGAGATTAATAGAGAGATAAAGAGGAAAGGGCAGAGAAGAATGGGGAAATTGTGGGAACCGTCGACCGAATCTCATCGACTTTATTGAATTGGGAAAGTAAAAAAAAAAGGCATACATCAAAAAAAAAATTGTTTTTCATTAATTTTAGAAAAAACGTGTTTTGATTCTCCTGATTTTAGTGTTATAGTAATAAAGTGTTAATGTAATAAGTGTCAGTGTATATATAATAAAGTGTCAATGTAAAAAAGTGTCATTGTTAGTGTAATAAAGTGTCATGCCTGTACTATTAAGCGTCAGTATTAGTATAAAAAATGTCAGTGTTAATGTAATAAAGTGTCGGTGTAAAGAGTGTCAGCCAGTGTAAAGAGTGACAGTGCATGTATTATTAATTGACAGTGTAAAAAATGACGGTGTTAGTATTAAAAAGTGTCAATGTTAGTGTAAACAAATGTCAGTTTGAAAAGTGTCAGTACTTATATTATTAAGTGTCATTATAAAAGAGTGTCAGTGTAGGATAAAAAAGTATAAGTGTTAGTATAAAAAGTGTCAGTGTGAATAGTGTCAATACATGTTATTAAATGACAGTGTTAGTATTAAAAAGTGTCAATGTTAGTGTAAACCATATTAGGCTGATTGGATTGAAAGACCGGATGAGGTTTCATGTAAAGCTCTTCCTGAAGATCACCATGCAGGAAAGCGTTATGCACATCCATTTGATGCAGTTCCCAATTCTTTGAGGCAGCAATGGCAAGAAAGGCTCAAACGGTGACCATTTTGGCCACAGGAGCAAAATTTTCCGTGTAATAAATTCCTTCTTTCTCTGATGATTACCAAGAACCACCAATCGAGATTTAAGTCGTTTAATGGTACCATCAGACTTGTACTTAATCCGATAAACCCACTGGCTATCCAGAGCACGCTTACCATGCGGGAGAGGAACCATAGTCCATGTGCCATTATCTTCCAAGGTACGTATTTCAGCCTGCATAGATTCCTTCCACCCATCTTGTGTCATAGCTTCACGAAAAGTCCTAGGCTCTTTAGCCAAGGTAATGATGCAAGAAAGTTACGATATTTCACAGAAAAAAATTCACAATTTATATAGTGGGCTATAGGATAAGGAGTACCTGAGGAGCCAACTGGAGTGGAGTGCTCGGGGAATGGACTAGTAGTAGAGACAGTAGCAGCAATGTAGTCCCGAAGAAGAACGGAGGGTACTTTCGTACGCATGCCCCTCCCTAAAACATCTTGCTCAGATGGAGAGGTGTCTATCGTAAAAGCAGGTGAGACCTTTGTAGAAAGATAATATATGTAGAAACTGCAGGAACAGGGTCAAGTACGTCTGCAGGAGCCTCTGTCAAAGGTTCAGAAACAATATCTGCCATATCCGGATAATCAAGAAAGGCAAAATCAGCCTCTTGGTTAAGAGTCTCCACAGAATCCGGGGAATGAGGCACTGACGATGAATCACTGTAAGGAAAATTGGTCTCAAAGAACTTCACATCCCGGGAGACAAAAAATTTCTTTGTCTCTAGATCGAACAGCTTCCACCCCTTTTTGCCTAGAGGGTAGCCCACAAATATACATTTTCGGCTACGACTGGCAAACTTATCTCCCTTCGCCTTCTGATTATGGGCATAACACAAGGAACCAAAAATTCGAAGAGAGTCAAAGAAAGGTAATTTTTCGAATAAAACCTCATAGGGAGTCTTATTGCCTAAGAGGGGAGTGGGGGTCCGGTTAATCAAATGAGCAGCAGTAAGAACTGCTTCTCCCCAAAAGAAAATCGGTAAATGAGCCTGAAATCTAAGCGCTCTAGCAACATTCAGGATGTGACGATGCTTCCGCTCGACTCGACCATTTTATTGAGGGGTACCAACACAAGATGTTTGGAAAGTAATGCCAGTGGAAAAGAAATAATCAAACATGCAATTAAATTCAGTACCATTATTAGATTGGACAACCTTAATTTTCTGAGAAAACTGACGTTCAACCATTGCAATAAAAGCCATAAACATACGAAAAATTTCGGTTTTATCGACCAACAAATAAACCCAAAGAGCTCGGGAAAAATATCTACCAAAGTTAAAAAATACCGTGCACCACAAGAAGAAGAATGAGTGTATGCACCCCACAAATCACAATGAACCTTCTAAATAATTCTAGTGGACTTATGGTCACTAGCCGGAAAACTATCTCTAGATTGTTTAGCCCTAAAACAAGTATCACAAGGTTTAGGTAAACTGCCAGAAGTACTACGAACGGAGGGAAGAAGCTTTACTACATTCTCGGAAGGGTGCCCCAAGCGATTATGCCACAGCTCCAACACAGAAGGAGATCCGGTAACAGAAACATTATATGCTGAAGATGTGCCGCGAAAGTAGTAGAGTCCATCCCGCCTAACACCCATTCCAATCAGGTTCCTCGACAGGTCCTGTATAGCACACACAGATGAGTTAAATTGGACAGTGCAGTGAATATCGTCAGATAGTTGAGAAACTGAAATTAAATTGCAGCTTAAATTTGGAATAAAAAGAACATGAGAGAGAGTAATGGTGTCCGTCAGACGAACAGATCCCTCTGTATGAGCCAAAACCGATGACCCATTAGGCAAACCGGCAGGACAAGCCGGTATAGTCCGAGAATTAAGAAGACAAGAGGCATTTTCGGTTACATGATTCGAAGCACCTGTATCAATTATCCATGAAGTTGAATCAAACTTACCACGGAGACGATCATTTAAGATTTGAGAATTACCGACAAGGCTCTTGCCAAGCTCGCCATTATCAAGCCACCGTAAATGATGAAGAAGAAGCCACAGAGAGAGATCCTACAGCAGCTGCACCAACAGTAACAGGGCCACGATCCGGTGTCGTAGTAATTCCGCTGCTTTCGCGAGGAGAACCCCTACCTCGCCCATTTTGCGGACGACCACCGCCGCGAGCATTGGATTTGTTGCGTTGCTCAAGCCACCAATCCGGATATCCATGCAATTCAAAACATGTGGTACTATCATGACCCGTCTTCTTACAATGAGTACATGTGAGATGGGATTTATCAGGGTTATCGTGACCACGAGCTCCACCAGTACGAACAGCAAAACTTACCACATCTTCAAGAACAGGTTTGGCAAGACGAACCTGCTCATCCTGAGTCACCAATTTATATGCCCTATCAAGACCAGGAAGAGGATCCATAGATAAAATATTGGTGCGAGTATTGGCATGATACTCGGAATTTAAACCCCTAAGGAATTGATGAAGCTTGCCTATCTCTCTGCGATCCGCATGTTGTTGAGCAGCCGTGCAGTTGTCACAACAAGTGCAATTAATCAAAGGTTCATGGCTATGGAGTTCTTCCCACAACCCAGTCAATTTGCCAAAATATGTGCCCACCGACATGCCCTTAGTTTGCTCACAACGAGCAATAGATGCCTTCAATTGTTGAATACGTGGATCGTCAACCACAGCATACTGATTTTTTAGAGAGTCCCATAAATGTTTAGCATCTCTAAATTTCGAGAGAGTGCTTTTGACATTAGATTCAATAGTATTCATGATCCAAGAAATCAACATGGCATGAATAGTATTCCAATCGGAGGTGGTGCAGGAAAGAACAGGTTGAGTAATCGTACCATCTAGAAAACCAAATTTCCGGCGAGCTTCAAGAGCTGTTTGCATATCACTGGCCCAATCATCGTAATTTTCACCATTGAAACGAGTAGGAGTAATAAAATCTCCTGGCCTATCCTGAGGACCAAGGTAAAAAGGAGAATTATATTCAATTTTAGGGGGATTATTGACAATAGCATCGTTTTCCGCCATGAATTTAGACATGTGTATGATGTCGCTCTAATACCATGTAGGAAAACAATTTAGAATTTTCCCAAAACTTGAATTCTTATTGATCAACTTGTGAATATATATAGTTACAATGAAATTTGATAAAAGAGAGTTTTATTCTAAAGAGGAGAATAAAACCTAGGCTGAAAGGAATTAGGAAACTACTGAAAATAAGGAAAAAGATCCGCCAGATTTACGGGTCTGGGCGGTCGCCCAGTTGTACAGATGTTTTGGCGTTGCATGGTTTTGATCTTGGGCGGTCGCCCACTTGTACAGAGGATTCAGCGTCTTTGGGTTTTGGAGATGGGCGATCGCCCACAGGGCCTGGACTGTCGCCCACTTGCACAGGAACAGTAACCGATTCTTCACAACATATGAATCAATCAAAGAACCACAAATCTGAGTCCATTATTTTTATCCATATTAAAAAAAGTTTATTCATTTTCATTATTCAAATTTAAATATAAAACTTCCCTTAAGGGACATGCAAAAATAAAATGTGAGAATATTTTTTAATGGGATGTTAGAATTTGAAATATGTGAAGAGGAAATTGTTATTTCACTTCTTGAAGAAATATGAATAATACAATCCTATATATACACAATAATCCTTCTTTGACTAGGATTCTATTCTAGCTATATATTCTACTTTCCTATTTAACAAAGAAGTCTTCCTAAAATACAATGCTAGAATAAGGAAACAATATTTACAAGGAAAGGAAAAGATGTTAACATAAACTAGGAAAGAAAATAAACTAAGGAAAAGATATTGACAATCCGTCAAAATCTCAACATGGGACATAGATAATATAAATGCGTTCAAAATAAGAGTCTCATTTGAACAATAAAACTTGGGTTAAACTTCGGTTTTAATCATTTTGGTAATTTTTTTAGTAATTTCAAACATTGTAATTTAGATATACACTTATTATTCCTAAATTATAAATATTTAATGCATATTTTTTTAGCAATTTTAATCATTTTTTTAAATAATGAATATTTATCTAAAGTATCAGTATCCTCTCTTTAAAAGAATATATAATTAGTTGAAACTGAATTTTAAACAAAATACACTAATCAAAATGTTGATAGGCCAATAACATAAAAGGTGACTGATCAAAACACATTAAAATTTTTGAGATATTTATAATTTGAATTTTAAACACGCTAAAAAATAATCGAGATATTGTTTTTGCACTTATTGGTTTAAATAAGGGTTTTGCTTCATAACATTTACTTTGATTTGCAATGTTTTTGAAGAGTTCAATTTAGTTAATTGGTTGCAAATATTTATATTTTCTTGCAATTTTATTATAAAGTAACATATTGTTATATTTTTTGGAGGAATGAATGTCATGTTCAAATAATAGATTCAACTTAAAAAAAATAAAAATCATGTCACTCGGATATGTGTAGCTTCAAAAACACTTTAAAACGTTTCTTATTGTCATGTGCAAGTCACGCAACGTTAATTTCGTTAAGAATTTAACAACATGTTACTTTTATGGCCAATTCCAAGAAAATATAAATGTAGCAATCAACAGACTAAATTATACTTTCTGAAGCAACATTACAAATCTTAATAAATGTTAGAAATCAAATTGCAGATAACTCTTTAAATAATACTCCCTCTATCTCATTTACATTATCCACCAAGCAAAAGCTAATTATATGATTTATAATTAATACTTTCTTGTATCATTTAGATTTATCGATATTCAAAATGTATAAAATAATAAAGTCAATATTTTTTGCCAAAAACTTGTAAAAAACGCGTTTTTTCTAAACAATTGAAAAAACGGGTTTTTCCACCACAGAAGGGAAATTGGAGAGATGGACGCCGCCGTCCAACAAAACCTCAGAAGGGAAATTGGAGAGACTGGCATTTGAATTCAAATTCCCAATTTTCCAAGCAAACACCAAAATCAAAACAAGGGTTTCGCAAATTAACCTGTAAGATTCCGACCCTTCTCTCCAAATTGCGGAAGCAAAATCAAAGGCAACACCTCCTCCTGAGAGAACCAACAATTTCAAAACACAAGAAGAAAACAGAGCAGAGATTAAAGAAACAAAGAGCAAAGAGCAAAGAGAGGGAGAAAGGTAGACCTCGAGAATTGATGACATGGGGGATTATAAAATCGAAAAAAAGTGGGGGTTTGATGTGATAATCTTAAGAAAAGTGCGATTTTCTATACACCAGCAGTGCGTGTGAGTTTGGGGAACTGCTCAAAAAGAGCTCGATCAATTCACAATGGCTGTGATGATGACATCCAAAGATCTTAGTGTGTGAGAGAGAAAGTGTAAAAATGGCCGAGACTTTTTGTAAAACAGTTTGTAAAACAGTTTGAGGGGGAGAAGGGGTTTATGGCAGGAGGGGAGTGTTTTCAAAAGCCAGTCCATCCATGTATTTTCAAATGTCAGTTCATGTGTTTTTGAATGTTAGTGTTTGTATTTTTGAGAGCCAACAAAAATGATTACTAGTATTTTTGAATGCTAGTTTATGTATTTTTGAGTGCTAGTGCATGTGTTTTTGAATGTCAGTGCATGTGTTTTTGAATGCCAGTGCTTGTGTTTTTTAGAGCCAACAAAAATGTTTGTGTAACAAAGTGACACTGTTAGTGTAACAGAGTGCCAGTGTGAAGAGTGTCAGTTCATGTATATAAAAGTGCCCGTGTAAAAAGCGTCAGTGCCAGTTTAACAAAGTGTCAGTGCCAGTTTACACTGGCACTTTGTTAAACTGGTACTGTCACTTTTTTTACTGGCACTTTGTTATACATGCACTGACACTTTGTTACACTAGCACTTTATTTAACTGATACTGGCACAAATGGGGAAACACAAAACACGTTTTTTCTAAGTGCCAGAAAAAATGCGTTTTTTATAAGATCAACTCATATTATTTAAAGGTATAACGAAACACTAAATATAGTTAATGACTTGGAATCTTAAACAAAAGAAAAACATGCCAAAATATTACAATAACTAAGTTTTTACATCCTTTGGATTTTTTTAATAAGAAAAAAATAAGTTTTTAAAAATGCAATAGAAATATTGTTAATAACTAAAAATTATTAAAAACATGAGGTGTCATTAGCATAAATAATTGAAATTTATTAACACACGAAAGTTTTGAGAACACTAGCACTTTTCATTTGCACACACTCACACTTCTAAACACTAACATCAAGAACACTAATACTAGCACTTCTAAACACAACATTTACACTTCTAAAAGGCAAAAATTCTCCTTTCATCACTAAATTTTAGAATAATTTACAATGTTCTCATTAAACTTTTATTTTTACAATATTCTCATTTTGTCTATAATTTCGCTAAAAAGTTAACAAAAGTCAGTTAAGTGACGTAATGTGAAAAACTTTCATGAGGTTACGTGCGAGGTTAATGGCGGGTGATTTATTGTCCACAATCTAGTTAACTTACATATCAGTAAATTGATTAAAAACTTAATCAAAGTTAGTCATTTGAGGTCATGTGACTGATTTTCGTTATATTTAGCAAAATTATGAACGGAGTTAGAACATTGTAAAAATATGAAAAATTCAATGAGAATTTTGAAAAAAGTAAAAATTCAATGAGAACATTGAACATTGGCCTCATTTGTTTTTTATTTTCAGCTCGTATTCAGATCTGAATTGATGGGTGCATCAGACATAATACAATTCAGATTGTTTTTTTTTTTCATTCAAATCTGAATGCCTCTTATTTTTCTCTTAATTTTCAAATGCAAAATTATCACTTATTTGCCTCTTAATTGATTTTTTTCATATATATCTCTTCCATAAACTCGTAATTTCAAAAATACCCAACCCAAACACTAGATCAATAACCATTCATTTCATCTTCTAATCCATTAAATGTCGTATCATTAATTTCAGATGTGAATTCAGATGAATATTCAAACAGTTTGAGTAATTTAGAAATCAATCTTCAGACGCTACCTCTTATCAATTCAGCCAAATTCAGACGTGAATTCATATTTCAACATTTAACACTTAAAAAAATCAAATGCTACCTAATTCTATACACTAATATTCACATTTATTAGCACGACACTTCTAACTAGCACTTATTTACTCACACGGACAATTCTAAACACTATCCCTAACACTTACAACCTCATACATTAACACTTATTAACACAAACACCTTTCTAAATACTAATACCGACATTTATTACTAATGTTAAAAGGATTCGTTTGAATGTTTATAAGTGTTAACTTGAATGTGTAAAAGTGTCAGTTTGAAGTTTGAACAACTGACATTTTTAACCTTCAACGACCATTTTTTAACAAATGTTAAAAGTGTTGATTTGAATATTTATAAGTGTAAGTATAAATGACCATTACTTTATAGAATTAATATTGATACTTATGAGGGGTGACACAAATTTTTAATAATTTCATTTTTTTCAAGTATTAATTTTTATTTAAAAAAAAAATTAAGTTGAGCTCAAAAAATATTGATAAAATAAAAACAAGATAATAATAAGCTGGAAGGAGAATAAAAACAGATGTGGATTCTCATCCATCAAACACATTTAGTTGGATAACAAGGAGGTAATATTACCAAAATATTCATATAATGACTCTAATTTAAAAAATAGTAAATTACAAACTTGCAAAGTAGAATTATATTTCTCCTAAAAATGAATTAATACAAAACATATTACACAACAGCTCAAAATTCTTTTGTTTTTGCACTTTTTCACTTTCTATTTTTAATTCAAAAATACTGTCTAGTCCATGACCCACCCAGGTTGGTTTAGTACTTTAATTCATTCCGATGCAGTCAAGTATTTAATCATGTAATAATTGACTTTTTGAGACAAAAATATTCTAAATTATTAATAAATTTTGGTTCTGTAGTACATACACAATCAAATAATTTAGCTATCCAGTTGAATATTTTTCTTAAAAGTAATGTGTGGGCATAGCTTTAATTTAGAGTCTTTAGACAAAAGAATTATCTCTTCTTTTTTTTTCAGGGGTGGATGTATGCTTTATGATGGGCGCAAGTGCACCCCCTTACTCTCCTCATTTGCCAGAAAAATCTATATCTATATCTATATAATAACAAGGTTTTGGTAATTAAAGGAGGTTTGAGGGGCATTTTCGTCATTACACATGGTGGCAAATTGGAAAAAAACTCGGCTGAAATGGCAGGTGGCGAGCTGTGATTGGGTTTCATTTAATTTTTTATTTTTTTTTTGGAAAATTGGCCACGTGTCGCAATTTGGGTGAAGGGCGTTTCGGACATTTCAACGGCGCGTGGGTACCACGCGCCGACTAGGGCGCTTGAAGCGACTTGGTTTTTTCTTTTCTTTTTTTTTTTTTTTTTTGATTTGGACACGTGTTGTCCTGTGGTTGGTTTTCGTTTTTTTTTTTAACCCATTTCTTTTATCTAAATTATTTTATAATAAATTAATTTTATTTTAAAAAAAAATTATACCAAAATTCATAAAATTTTTTCCTCTTTAAATAGAGACTATTTTCATTTGATTTGGACACAGAAAAAAATTCATTTTTTTTAAGTATAAATTTCTTATTTATTTTTTGTTAATTTTCCTTTTTAATTTTTCAATATGTTTTTAGTCAAAATTAATTAAGTCTCAAGTTTATTTTAATTATAAATGATAATGATAATAGTAATAATTTTACTAATTCTAAAAATAAAGAATATAAAATAAAATAAAAGTGATGGGGTATAGGATAATGAGTTGGAAGGGATAAAAGATGGGCCAAATATGTAAGCTACCCTATGTTATTTTCATTTTTTTTTTTTTGGTAATAGTTGATTTTCATAATATTGTTATGATTGATCTTGCATTTGTGTTTATGTGAAGATGATTAATGAAAAAAATGAACATCGTTTTTTACTTTCGTTTGAACCATATATTGATATAGGTATAAACAATTTTGGTATATTTAATATTATTTCGTTTGGAAATTAGGTTTTTGTTGTGTTGGTCCCAAAGGTGGCAACAAGGGTAAAAATACAGCTAGAGGGGGGGGGGTGAATAGCTGTTTAAAATTTTTCGCCCTCGATTTCAAACTAAACCTCTACGCTTACAAAACCTCTTGCAGTGTATAAGAAACTGCAAGTAGAGTTGTAAAATGCACAGCGGAATATACTTAGTAAAATGCGGTTTTGAGGAGGCGGTTTTGCAAGGCGGTTTTAGTGCAGTTTTCTGAGCAGTTGTAAAACAGAAAATGTAGTTTGACAATGTTAACTCCAAACACAATCTCACAATAAAGGATAACTATATAAAGATCAAACAGAGAAAAAAGGAAGATAATCAGTAAGCACAAGAAATATAAATGCAGAAAGTAAGAACACAATATTTGGAGTGGTTCAATCGATAAACGATCTACGTCCACTACCAAGATGGTTAGTCTTGGATTTCTAAGAGAGATTTTATATTGAGTATTTGAGAGATTACAAAGTACAATAAAATCTTTTCTATGAAGAACAAATCCTAGACTATAACCAGTGTATCTCAAATGAATAAACTATGTGTTTAAACAAGAGAGGTGTGTGTGTGAGAACAAGATCAAGGCTCTTTAAATCTGTGAGATGTAGAGCACAATGATTCTTGATGTGTTAAGGCTTGATTTAAGCCGGGGAATATTTCTTGAAGTATGAAGATGAAGATTCAAAGGACTAAGAATTTCCGGCGTAGCTTCAACTTCTCATGAACACAAAGAATTTCTCAAGATTCAAGCAATCTTCAAATGGTGAAGATTAGAGGTATTTATACCCAAGCATCGGGAATATAGCCGTTGGACACAAACCGTTGAAAGGACAAATTCTTGATGCAATCCCATTGGTCCACAAAGCAACTACTTTTGTCCTTTGGAACCGGCTGATGCAGTAAAGCCGATCGACCTCACCGCAATCAAGGTGGTTAGGACATCTCGCCACCTTTTCAAGATCCTTGCAGATCTTGTCTCGAAAAGTAGTCACATGACAAGATATGGTAGTTGACTTTTGATATTGCCGACGTGGATTCCAACGGCCAAAAGTGGTTCACTTCAAGTAGCCAATCATTGGAGCGGTCGGATAAAGGCGGTTTGACATGAAAGCGGTTCCACCAGAATAGGATTTCCAAGAGTGCGGTTTGCACTTTTGGGATACAAGCGGTTTCAAAATAAGGGATAACAGGCGCTTAGGCTACAAGCGGTTACGCAAGCGGTTCCTTGATAGGCGGTTTTGAAACCTCAGAACTGCAATCCTTAGGTCCAATGATTCTTGTGCCAGTCTTCAAGCCTAAATTTAACCTATTCTATAAAATGGACTTAGCTAAAAAATTGAAGTCTAAGCTTCATTACATAGGGTCCTAAAGTCCTTAAAATAAATAGGAGGTTATGGTATCAATCAAATCTAATACAAAATAGGAGGGTTAAATTATGCATACCCAACAATCTCCCCCTATTTGATTGATGCCATTACCCACTACAGCAAAAGCAATCATTGTACTTGGTAAAAACATGTCCATAAGAATTAACATGGTAAGTCATGTCCCAAGTCAATGCACACACTAGCTTAAGCTATAGATTTCTATACTTTTGAAAGATTAAAAACTTACAAATTGAAGAGTATAGAAATGCATTCAGTGCACTTAAAAAGTATGAGTTTAAGTTCAAAGTGCAGTTTAAACTGAATGTTTAAACATCAATTCAAAAGAGTGAGTTTTAAGTTGAAAAATATTTGAATGAGGTTTAAGACCTTAAGCGGTTTCAATGTTCTACAAACAAGCAGTTTGAATGAACAAAGTTTTTGGAACCATGATGCAATTTCCATTAATTCCTAAGATGATTACAAGTACAGGAATGAAAGGAAATTACAAGATTACAAAAACAAAAATGAAGTAAGTTGGACAAAGGAAGATACAAAGAAAGTGCGGTCCAAACTTACCAAAAAAAATTACAAGGAAAAAGCGGTTTACTGCTGAGGCGGCTTGTTCACTTCATGATCAGCTCCACTAGGCCCAGCTCTAGATTGGTCAGGTGCAAACGCTTTCCTTAGTCTTCTTACTTCCTCTGCGGTTCTGGTGAGAGTAGCTTCAAGCTTCTTCAAGGCATTAACAGAATGAGCAGAGGTGGAATTTGTGGCACCAACCGCTTTGGTGTTTTCCACAAGGTTGTCTCTGATAGTGTCAAGCTGCACATGGAGGGATGAATAAAGGGAATTGAAAATAGTATGGATCTCCTCCTGCACAGCAGCGGTTTGTTCTTGGATAGCTTCCTTCATTGGATCAAGATCAATGGTAACTCTCAGAGATTTTTTCAGATCAAGAATTTCAGCTTCAATCTTGGCAATGAATCCTGTCTTCAAGTTGTCCAGGCGGCTGTTTAATTCATCTTGAATCTCCGTCAGCTTAGCCATGGAAGCATCTCCAACACAGTCCAGATTTACCTTGGAGTCCACCTTGAATATATCAATTTGCTCCAGTACATCTTCTCTAAGGGTATTCAAGGCGGTTTGGACAATCTGTGCCATTTGCGGTCTGGAGTTTAAGGTGGAAACAAGTTTTGAGGTCAGATCCCCAAGGTCCTTATCAATTGAATTGCAAATCTTTTCTTGAATTTCACTCAAGGCTTTAACCAATCCTTCTTCAACAGCGGTCTTAATAAGAGATGCGGTTTGATCATCAGGAGCGGTTGAGGAGGATGGAGGGTTTGCTGTAGATCTCTCCACCTTAATGGCATCAAGCAATGTTGATTTAAGGGTTGCCATCTCTAGGGATTGAGATTCTACCTTGGCCTGAAGGATAAGGTTTGATTCAGATAGATTTGTGAAGGCGGTTTGAAGGGAAGCATTGGAAGCGGTTAGGATTTCATTGGAAGCAGTCAGCTTAATGACATGACCCTGGTTTATTAGGAGTTGGCTTTGGATGAGGGTAAGGGTTTGAAGGATTTGGGAGTAGTCAGAAGGAGGTGCGGTTGAGGTGGAAGCGGTTGGAAATATGGGAGGCGGTTGTGTTTGATTGGTTTGAGGTGCGGTTTGGGTTTGGTTGGTTTCAGGCGCGGTTTGGGTTTGGGGAGGTATATTTGGAGGAGGTGAGTTTTGTCTAATTGGAGAGTTATGAGGAGTTGGGGATTTTGAAGGGGTGTTTGATTTAGAGCGGTTAGGTGTAGGGGAGCGGTTTTTGTTAGGGGAATTGACAGGGGTTGGATCATCCCTAACTGATTTGGATGTGGCATGTCCAGCAGAGGGCTTGGACTGCCATTGTTGATAGGCAGAATGAGTAGGGGTTTGGTTTGAATGTTGTGAGTTTATGGAATGGGAATGTTGGGGTGAGTTATATTGGGACTGAGAAGATAGGGGTGATAGTGATTTTCTGGGGGAAGGTGAAGGGGAATCTTGAGGAGGTGATTGAGGAGGGGAATTTGAAGGAGTGGGTGAGGGTTGGACAGGCTTGGTTTTCTTGAAGGGTTTCTTCTTAGCAGCCATTTTCTTCCTCTTAGGTTTCTCCCCCTGAGATTGTGTGGTTTTATTGGGGGAAGGGGTTATGGATTTGGCTTTGGATGGTGATTTGGATTGAGAGTTGGCAGGGGATTGGACTGGTGATAGGTTTGGAGATTGGATAGGAGAGGTCTGAGGAGTTGGGGGCGGTTGAGTTTCTGGAGGCGGTTCTTCGGGTGAGGCGGTTCCGGGCCTTCAGGAGTTTTGCCCTTGGCACGATATTTTTCACCGCTCCTTTGCCAATCTAGCAATCCTATCTTCCAAAATCTTCATCTGTTCCTCAACAAACCCACCCATCTCATCTCTGGCTTTCTTGGCCCTAGCCACCAAGTTGGGAATACTTGGGTCTTCTTCCTCTTCATCATCATCATCTTCATCCACCAAATTCAAGGTTTCAGGTTCAGGTTCCTTGGAGGATTTCTTATTTCTCTTGCTTGTACCTGCTCCATCATCAACAGTAGGCGGTTTGGATCTTTGGAGCGGTCTTGGTCCTTTTGGGAAGCGGTTCAACTCTTGCTTGGGGCTTCCTGGACCGCTTTGTCGCTTTAGTCTTTGGAGCGGTTGAGGGGTCTCTCAACACATAGGGTTCCTTCTTAGGGTAGGTATCTGCATCATACAAAGATTTGTACAATGCATCTCCATTGGCATATCTGAAGGAGTGGCAAGCAAGTAGACCTAGGCAATCATCCGAGCGATCCACCATAAGGTCCGGATTCTTGGTGACCATTTCATCCAAGTGCTCATAGTCCATCAACAGAGCGGTTAGGATCCCGCAGAAAGGTCTCCACCTTCGATCTTCACCTTTGATCTTGACCGATAGGTCTCAATGCGTCCTTAATCTCAAAGAAAAAGAATTCTTGGCCGGTGAAGCTTGATTTCCATGAAGATAGCGACCGTACATCCATTGTTGGGATGTAAAGTTGTTGTGGTTCCAGTCTTTCCACAAATGGTTCTCCCACTAGATGACCAATGAAGTTCATCACTCACCAAAGTTCTTTAGGGGATCTTCTTGTATTTCTTGGATAAGGTATCTACTTTGGCGGTTTTGAGAGCAAAGAAAGCATCTTGGATAACTTGATCAACCTCTAAGGGGGCACCACCAACTGCAAATCTGAAAAGTCTTCTTATATCAATGTAGTCAATGGAGAGCTTCATCCCTTCAACTACAGCGGTCAGGCAGGAAACTTTCTGGCCTTGCTCAAGAACTCTGGAATCCTTCTTAGCGGTTGCAAAGAATTGATCCAGAAAAGATGGTACAATAAAATTCTGCTTCTTGGTGAAGAGCGGTAGGATGCCTGAAACTCTGAGCTTCCTCAGCAACTCCCTTCCTAGAGCATCAGTTTTGAGCTCTTCCTCATTCACTTCCCACCCAGGTAGGAAAGTAGTTGGATCCTATAAAATAAAATTTCAAGTGTTAGATCCATTTGTGTATTCATAGTCCACATGCGGTTTGAGCACCAAGCGGTTGAGCAATGGTGCGGTTTGAGAATTTCAAACCCCAAGTGAAACCATGAATACTCAACAAATAATGAGGACTTTGAGAACAAAATTACTTAGGTACGTGGCATTGTAATCCAAACTTATCCCACACTGCAAGCAGTGATTAGAGAGGAATTTCTTGGTTTCCAGCCTATATACTTAGTAAAATCTCAAACACATTGGAAAGGAAATAAACAGCATGCGGTTTCTAAAGATTTGAAAATGCGGTTTTAGAACATGCGGTTTAGGTTGAAAAGGAGAGGAGCGGTTTGAAACAATAAATTTCTAAGCGGTTGCAAACAAGCGGTTTCAAACCAAAATAAAATCCAAAATTTCTAAAAAAGATGAAAATTTTCTAAGTGTTAGAAAACACTTTCTCAGAATCAAGGCAACCAAAACATGTGATTTTTCAAGAACAGTTCATGGGTTTTGTGAAGAACACCAAGAACATTCAAGAACACCAAGAACAGAGATACATGAAACTTAACCAAAATGAGCAAATAACATATCAAAATGATCACATTAGGAAGGGGATTAACAATATATCAATAAAATTTCAACCTTTACCCAGAATCATTTATAAACACCAAGAACAAGAAAGTGGGTTTTCGAAGTGTATAAACTGAAAATCATAAAATCAGTACTCAAATCATGCATTGATCATGAAATAAACTACAGAATGTAAATCTAGGCATGATTACGAGCAAAACCCAACAAATTTTATCAAAAATGGTGAAGAAACAAGTTCAAAATCATCAAAAACCATTAACAGGCATACGAACAGTTTCTATGGTTAACAATGGCAGATTTTAAAGAGATAGAAAGAATTAGGGTTAGAAATTGATTACCATTTCCAGGATAGGTTTCTTTGCTCTAGCAGTGGTAGAGGCTCTTTGCCTTTTTGAAGTTGAAGGTTTTGAAGTTGTTGCCATTGATGATTAAATAAGAAAAATGAGGGTTTTTGTAAAGGGTTTTAGAGAGAGAGAGAGAGTTTGGTAGAGAGAGTACGGTGTGCAGAGAGTTGGCAGAAGAAAGGAAGAATTTCACCAACTTAGGTTTATATAGGGTGAAGGGGTGGAGGCAGTTGGTCAGAGAGAATGATTGAATTAAACCAACTGTTGCACCCTTTCACCTTCTGCATTTCTCAAAATGACGGCTGACATGAGGGTTTTTAATGCTCATGTCCCCTTAGCATTAAATGCTCTTAATTTTGAAATAAACGAGGGAAAACATTTGCAAAAATACCCTTATGTCAAAAATAAGGACTAAAAAATAAATAAAGGAATTTGAACAATTTTTTTTTTTAAAATTAAGATAAGCAAAGAAAATAGACAGATTTACTTCTTGTTGAAACGCGGTTTTGATCCAAGCGGTCAGACTGCATCAAGCGGTTTGGAAGTAGCGGTTGGATGCAGGCGGTTGGATATCTTGCGGTTTTGACACAGGCGGTTCAACAGAAGCGGTTTGATTCCAAAAGGAATTTCAACCTAGACTCAACAAACAAGTTAGCTTGATAAAAAGTATGGAATTTATTTAAGTTCAAGCATACCCATTTCTCCTCTGAGAAAAGAAAATCTCTTGGAGTCAAGAGCCTTTGTGAGGATATCAGCAATCTGGTTGTCTGTCCCCACGTACTCTAAGTGGATATTCCTCTTCTCCACATGATCTTTGAGGAAATGATACTTGATATCTATGTGCTTGGTCTTGGAATGCATGACAGGGTTGTTGGAGACTGAAATTGTTGAAGTGTTGTCACACATGATGGGGCAATTCCCTTCATGGATTCCATAGTCCACCAACTGCTGCTTCATCCAAAGGATTTGACAAAGAACAACTACCAAGAAGAATATACTCAGCCTCTGTGGTTGACACTGAAACTGATGCTTGCTTCTTGCTGGCCCAAGCAACTAGTCTGTTCCCGAGGAAATGACAAGTACCACTAGTGCTTTTCCTGTCAATAGTACAAGCTGCATAATCTGCATCTGAATAACCTACAAGATCGAAGTTCGAATCTTTGGAATACCAAAGTCCAAGGTTAGTGGTTCCAGATAAATAGCGGATTATACGCTGACCGCAATAAGATGTGCTTCTCTAGGATCCGCTTGATAGCGAGCACATACACGTACACTAAACATGATATCGGGTCTACTAGCGCTAAGTAAAGTAATGAGCCGATCATACCTCGATATAAAGTCCGATCAACTTTCTTACCTTTGAGATCTTTATCTAGCTTATCACGGTGGCCATAGGAGTATCATATGCTTTAGCATTTTCTAATCCAAACTTCTTTATTAGCTCCTTGGTGTACTTGGCTTGGCTGATGAAGATACCTTCTTCACATTGCTTGATTTGAAGCCCGAGGAAGAATGTTAATTCTCCCATCATGCTCATCTCAAACTTGCTTTTCATTAGCTTCTCGAAACGCTTGCAAAGTAATTCATTAGTAGAACCAAAAATAATATCATCGACATAAATTTGAACAAGTAAAGTATGCTCATTATATTTGGCAATAAAAAGAGTTGTATCGATTTTACCACGTTTAAATCCTTTTTCTAGTAAAAATTTAGAAAGAGTCTCATACCATGCCCTTGGAGCTTGCTTAAGTCCATACAAAGCTTTTTGGAGTTTGTAGACATGATTGGGAAATTTGGAGTCTTCAAATCCAGGTGGTTGGGCAACATACACGGTCTCTTGCGGTTCGCGTTGAGGAATGCACTCTTTACGTCCATTTGATATAACTTGAAATGCTTGAAAGAGGCGTAGGCTAAGAAGATTACGATAGCTTCCAATCTTGCAACTGGAGCAAAGGTTTCGTCATAATCAATTCCTTCTTCTTGCCTATATCCTTGTGCAACCAACCTTGCTTTATTCCTAGTGATGCTTCCATTCTCATCCATCTTATTCCTAAATACCCATTTAGTTCCTATCACTCCTTGATCCTGAGGTCTAGGCACCAAAGTCCAGACCTTGCATCTTTCAAACTGGTTGAGTTCTTCTTGCATAGCAACAACCCAACTGGAATCTTGGAGTGCTTCATCAATCTTCTTGGGTTCAACTTGAGATAAAAGTGAAGTATGCTCGTCATAGTTCGATCTCCTTGTTTGAACACGGAAAACACATCACCAATCACATTTGTGAGGGGTGACCGCCGACTTCACGAACCTCCGGTGGTAAGTCTGGTTGGATCGAGGTTTGCCAAGATCTTCAATCGGAACGTCGTTAGATCCTTCAAATAAGTCATGGAATGTAAGTTGACGAAGAGGTTCTATAAGCCGGATAGGGAATTCTCAACTTCTTCTTCCCTTGCAGTTGCATCTGGAGTAGGAACTTCAGGTGCGGTTTGAGAATTGCGGTTTGAAGGAATGTCAGTTGAGGGTGCTGGATTTTGCGGTTGAGGTTCAGGTGCGGTTTGAGATGGTTCACTTGGTTCATTATGCTCAACAAAATCATCAGCAACATTTGGAGCCAAATGTGGCTCAAGGAGAGAATGCTCATCAAAAGTAACATGGACAGACTCAACTATTTTTAAACTAGTTTTATTGAAAACACGAAAAGCTTTAGAATGTTTAGCATACCCAACAAAAATACCTTCGTCGGCCTTGGCTCCGAATTTACCTCTATTTTCTCTTCCGTTGTAGAGGACAAAGCATTTGCAGCCAAAGATCTTGAAGAATGCAATGTTGGGGGTTCTTCCTTGCCAAAGCTCATAGGGAGTCTTATTATAGGTTTTGTTGATGAGGGAGCGGTTCTGAGTGAAGCATGCGGTATTGATTGCTTCAGCCCAAAATACCGAGGTAGCTTCGCTTCGATATCATTGTCTTTCCAAATTTCAATCAACGTCCTATTCTTCCTTTCCACAACCCCATTTTGTTGTGGAACACCAGCTGTGGAAAAATTGTGATCAATCCCATGGTCATCACAATACTGAGCAACACCGTTGTTCTTGAATTCTGTTCCATTATCTGATCGAACACTAACGATGTCGTCTTCTTTTTGAGTTTGGAGTCGTCTAAAAAGTGCGGTGAGAATCTCATAGCAATCATCTTTGGAGATCATCATCTCAACCCACGTATATCTTGAGTAATCATCCACTACCACTAAAGTATATCTATTTCCTCCAATGCTGGCAGTGGTTACGGGTCCAAACAAATCTATGTGAAGCAGTTGTAAGCATCTTGAAGTTGATGGAGCGGTCTTGCTGGTGAAAGATGCGCGGACTGCTTACCAAGCCGGGTAGCACCGCATTTCTACGATGGTGGTCAGCCACTTTGGGTAAACCACGAACGAGGTTTTCCCTTCCAATCTTTGCAAGATACTTGAAGTTCAAGTGGCTCAACCTCTTGTGCCATAGCCAACTATTTTCGCTCACATTCTTAGCTACAAAACAGAGATTAGTAATACTACATGCAGAATTTAGATCAATAATGTAAATATTACTCTTACGAATCCCTGTGAGTAGGGTGACGCCGGAAATGCTATCTTTGATAAGGCAGTTTGATGACGTGAAGTTGCAAAGCATTCCTTTGTCGCAAAATTGAGAAATTGAAAGGAGGTTGTGCTTGAGTCCTTCAACAAGAGAAACCTTCTCAATAGTTAGGTTTCCTCTCCTTATAACACCATATCCAATGGTCTTGCCTTTGTTGTTGTCACCAAAGGTTACAGAAGGACCACTTGCTTCAACGACATCTTCAAGTAATGATCTATCTCCAGTCATATGTCTTGAGCAGCCACTGTCAAGATACCATTCATTATCCTTGGAGTGACCAGCCATGAAGCAGAGGACCTGAAATGTAAACATTAAGAATGAGGTCCCCCTTTATTCCTTGGGTCCTGAAGTTAGCAACCCTTCACGACCCACACCTGTTTGACAGAAGGAGGTTTACTCTTCCTGGCATTGGATGTGAACCGCAAAAGGCATTCTGCAGCCTTGTGACCTAAACCATCACACACAGAACATTTATAATAGCTACAAGCTTCATGAGGTTTTACTAACTCCTTACTCATCTTAGGAGTTGCATGCGGTTTGGGACAAGGAAGCGGTTTGGGAGGTGCAGTTCCAGCTAAGAGTCCGGCTGAGATAAAGGGAACAGGCTTTGGTTTGACCACGTATTTTCTGGGAACGCTATTCTTGCTTTTGAAGGCAGGAGGAGCGGTAAAAGAAGAGACGCGGTCAGACCTAGAGTTAGCAGAACCGCCTTTTCCACCAGAAGCGGTTGGAGCAGGGATTCTACCAATTCCGTAAGCCATTTCCTCTTCAGGTGCTTCCACAGAATTCTTAGGTTTTAACACAGAATTCTTCCCATATTGCTTTCCTTTAGGGTAGACATAATTTACTTGTCTTGCTTTACCCTTACCCTTAGCATGCTTCTCCTTGGGAATTTCTTTAGTGGGCTTCGGAAATTCCTCATCCTTTTCACTTGAGGATGCACACTTCTCCTCTTCCTCAGATCCAAACCCTAGACCATCCTTAGTTCCAGGAGGAACTTGGAAGTCCATGATTTTATCCTTGGTGGATTGAGACTTGAGCCACGAATCAATAATCTTTTGGCGATCGTCGATTTGGGTTACCAAGTCATCATTCCTGAGTTGAAGTGCAGCAACCTTAGTTTCAAGGATGCGGTTTTGATCAGCAAGAGGAGTCATCTGTTTGATTTGGTCCTTAAGATTAGAAATTTCAGACCTCATCACAGTTTTCTCCGTCTTGTACAGATTAAGTTCATCATGAGCTAAGCTTAAGGCTTTCTTAAGATTTGAGAACTGATGGATCACCATTTCAGCTTCCTTGAACATCCTTTCATGTTCCATGGGAGAAACCTCTTCCACCACCTTTTTTAAAATTTTCTTCTTTGGAATAGTTTTTGAAGGTGGAGCATTTGTAGGAGGAAAAATGGGACGTGAATACGAGCAATTTCCCATCTTAATGCTAGGAGTAAGTTTGATATCATCATCCAATTTAAAATTTGGAAGTTTTGTAGAAACCTCCTTTTCTTCCATATCTTGCAACTCGACTCGACTCGAATCCGATTCATCGGAAGCATCCGCAACTAAGCGAGATATTAACCTCTTCGGTTTCATCATCACTTCCATCATCGAATCTGTTTCAATCCAAGTTGCTAATTCCTTGGAATTCTCTTCCTCCTCAGGCAACCATTCCCTTGCGACGAAAATTTCGCAGGAGAGGTTTTCTTTTCATGTATTCATATTTAGGTTGTGGACACTCGGATGCAAAGTGGCCAGGTTTTCTACAATTGTAGCAAACTAGATCACTCTTTTTCTTTGTATCTCCAAATTTTTAGAAAACATTGCAGGAGGTTTGCCTTTTGAAAATGATTTTGTGAAAGGTTTTGAGGATTTTCTAAATTTTTGGAATCTTTTCACAAACATGGCAAAATCATCATCATCCATCTCGATGAGTGATGAGGTTGATATGGAAGGATCAGCGGTTTGGTTGGATGTAGATGGTTTCTCCTCTTGTTCCACTACGGACATGGAAAGCGATTTGGTTTTTCCTTCAATCTCTTCAATATGATTTAATTTTAATTCATAGACTCTAAGATTGGCGTACAAGTTACTTAACGACCAAGTACCCAAAACTTTGGAGTCTTCTAAAGAGGTAGCCTTATTTACCCATTTAGAACCTAAAGCAGATAGGAAAGTCATATTGATTTCCTTATCGGTTAAAGTTTTGCCAAGAGATCTACAAGCATTAACTACCTCAACATATCGGTCGTAGGTTTGACGCAAGGTTTCGTTGGATTTTCTGTTAAAGTTGTTGTATGATCTTTCAACAGCATATAATTTGGTTTCCTTGCATTCATCATCACCTTCGAGGTAGCTCTCAATGGCATCCCACATACGCTGCGGTTTTGAGGTACATCACTTTACGAAGAGTTGATACGGGGAGGGTTCCAGAAATGATGTGCCTAGCCTTGCTTGTCCAAGGCAACCAATCTCTTCTCTTCATCCGACCACTCTTCTTTTGGCTTTTTGACCTCTGGAATTGTTGCACTGGTGGTTGCATCTGTGTTGGCCTTCATTGGAACTAACGGGCCATTGATCACACATTCCACCAGCATTTCATCTATGGTTTCCAAATGAATGAGCATTCGGCACTTCCAGATGTCAAAGTGGTCTTCGTCCAAGATTGGAATGTGTGAATAGTTAACAGTAGTCATTGTCTTTGTATTTGCCATATTGAATCGGCACACAAGCTGTTAAGCTTGAAAAACAGTGGTTTTAAAATGTGTTGGCTCTGATACCACTTGTTGGTCCCAAAGGTGGCAACAAGGGTGAAAATACAGCTAGAGGGGGGGGGGGTGAATAGCTGTTTAAAATTTTTCGCCCTCGATTTCAAACTAAACCTCTACGCTTACAAAACCTCTTGCAGTGTATAAGAAACTGCAAGTAGAGTTGTAAAATGCACAGCGGAATATACTTAGTAAAATGCGGTTTTGAGGAGGCGGTTTTGCAAGGCGGTTTTAGTGCGGTTTTACGAGCGGTTGTAAAGCGAGAAAATGTAGTTTGACAATGTTAACTCCAAACACAATCTCACAATAAAGGATAACTATATAAAGATCAAACAGAGAAAAAAGGAAGATAATCAGTAAGCACAAGAAATATAAATGCAGAAAGTAAAAACACAATGTTTGGAGTGGTTCAATCGATAAACGATCTACGTCCACTACCAAGATGGTTAGTCTTGGATTTTTAAGAGAGATTTTATATTGAGTATTTGAGAGATTACAAAGAACAATAAAATCTTTTCTATGAAGAACAAATCCTAGACTATAACCAGTGTATCTCAAATGAATAAACTATGTGTTTAAACAAGAGAGGTGTGTGTGTGAGAACAAGATCAAGGCTCTTTAAATCTTTGAGATGTAGAGCACAATGATTCTTGATGTGTTAAGGCTTGATTTCTGGGCTGGGGAATATTTCTTGAAGTATGAAGATGAAGATTCAAAGGACTAAGAATTTCTGGGCAGAGCTTCAACTTCTCATGAACACAGCAATTTCTCAAGATTCAAGCAATCTTCAAATGGTGAAGATTAGGGATATTTATACCCAAGCATCAGGAATATAGCCGTTGGACACAGCTGTTGAAAGGACAGTCCTTGATGCAATCCCATTGGTCCACAGCAACTACTTTTGTCCTTTGGAACTGTTGATGCAGTAAAGCCGATCGGACCTCACCGCAATCAAGGTGGTTAGGACATCTGTCACCTTTTCAAGATCCTTGCAGATCTTGTCTGAAAAGTAGTCACATGACAAGATATGGTAGTTGACTTTTGATATTGCTGACGTGGATTCCAACGATCAAAAGAGGTTCACTTCAAGTAGCCAATCATTGGAGCGGTTCTGGATAAAGGCGGTTTGACATGAAAGCGGTTCCACCAGAATAGGATTTCCAAGAGTGCGGTTTGCACTTTTGGGATACAAGCGGTTTCAAAATAAGGGATAACAGGGCAGTTAGGCTACAAGCGGTTCTGCCAAGCGGTTCCTTGATAGGCGGTTTTGAAACCTCAGAACTGCAATCCTTAGGTCCAATGATTCTTGTGCCAGTCTTCAAGCCTAAATTTAACCTATTCTATGAAATGGACTTAGCTAAAAAATTGAAGTCTAAGCTTCATTACATAGGGTCCTAAAATCCTTAAAATAAATAGGAGGTTATGGTATTAATCAAATCTAATACAAAATAGGAGGGTTAAATTATGCATACCCAACATGTTGAATAATTTTTTGGACTTTTATTTGAGAAATGAGATAATTAGTATAATAAAGTTTTAGTCCAAAATTAGATTAGTTTCTTGATTTAATTTTTTCTTTAATTTAAAACTCATATTAGAAGTGAATATAATATATTTTTAGAAATGAGCATAATATAATTAGTTATAAATCGCTATCTCTCTCTCTATAAAACGACTTGCATAATTTTTAAAATATACAAGGGCACATTTGTAGTTACTTGGTTAGGGTTTAAAATCTATGGAGGGCAAAAAGATTACTAAAAATGAGTAGCTTATTTAAGAAGCTTTGTACATCATGTTAAACATACATATGTGCACACACACTAAAACACATTAGAACAAAATATCAAGTAACTAAATGAGTTATAATATCATTTATTATGAAATAAAATAAATTATTTTTATTAACAATTACCCAAATAAAGTGGATAGTAAATGATTTATTTTGTTTCTTAATTTTTTATTGGTTAAAATTATGATAGCCGTAAATTACACGGGCCTAAAGAGGCGCGTTAATGCTATAGTTTTTTTTTTATATAGTTTTTTATTTTTCATGGTCTTTTTAGTAAAAAAGTAAATAAGTGTGAAGTATTTATTTTTAATTATAAATGATAATAATAATATTTTTACTAATAATAAAAATAAAGAATATTAAATAAAATAAAAGTGGTGGGATATAGGATGATGAGTTGAAATGGTGTTGAATATATATTTTATATTTAAAATTATATATGTATATTTAATATTAATAATTAATAATTATATATGTATATAAATATAATTACACCTACCTTGAACTTGAAGGCTCATTATATATCAAGGCGAAGACCATTTTTGATTCGTTTTCTTTCGATGTGGGAAATCTGCCTTGCCCTTAGCCTTGCCTCGGCTGGCCTTTGTCTTGGCATTGCCTTGGCTCGGCCCTTGGCCTTCCCTTGGCCGGCCTTGGCCTTGGCCTTTATCCCACATGGGAAAAAAATCAAAGTAAGCTGACTTGCCTTGGTTATATAATGAGGATGAAGCCTAGCCAAGCATGCATGATTCGTCCGTGGCATTATCAATGGTCGGCTTGGCCTTGGCCGGCCGTGACCTTGGCACTGACTTTTATATTATTTCAAAAAATAGGTCAAATCGAATACTCGAATCGAATAATTCGAATATCAATTTCGAATCGTATACAGATCAATTTTTATATTCAAATAAGAATCTAATACGAATAAAAATTAAATTTTATATTCGAATACAAATCGAATACTAATCGAATATGATGATATTCGATCCGATTCGATTCGATTACGCCCCAATTGTGATGAATGTGGGTTTTGATATATTTAATAAGTGAGATTGGGTAATATGGTTATTGTGTTTATTTTATTTCGAAATATCAAACTATTTATTTAATTTTTTTATAAAAAACTATTTGAAGCATAGTAAATAAAGTATTATTAAATTTGTCGATTTTTCTATTCGTCTCAAAATATTGTTTATTTATAAAGACTAATATCGGGAAAAATGGCCATCATTTTTAAAATTTTGATTGAACTGTATGTCAATATTATAAGAAATAAAAATAGTATACATTGGTATTTTAAAAGAGGGAGATGAAGAAGTGGGTTGGATTTGATGAGGAAGTGGGGGGTTTGGGGAATTTTTTTTTTCATTTAACGAAATTGTTAGTATTTTTATTTTTTCTTCTAAAAATTAAATAAGTTAAATTGAAAATAAATATCATCATTATGTTTATAATGAGTTAATGTAAATAATTATGAAATAATTTTTTAGATGTACGAGCATGAGTTAATTGAAAGTTTCCATTTGAAAAAGAATGATATTAATTTTTATTAGATAACTGTACTATCATTTTGGTATGACCAAAGCTTTTGTTTTTATTTAAAAAATTCTCTTTATCAAAAAGAAATAAAATATCATCTTTCTTCTAACTAGATTTCCAATCTTCACCTTTTTTTAACTGATTTCAATAACTTATTTCGTATTTGATAAGCACGTTCGTGTGTTTTATTTAATTTTTTAAAATGATAAAATACTACAGAATTGTATATAGAGAAATGTATATTCCTTATATTTTTTTTATTTCTATTTTATTATTTTCTAATTTTTATGTACTGACAATGTAGTCATTAAGAAAGTATTTCATAATGTATAAACGAATTGAGTTTTTGGTTTATTTTAGTTCAATTTTTGTCTTTTGAATATATAGTAACGCCCCGTCCATCGCACGGGAGTCAATCTAGTATATTTTAAAAAACATTGTGTGCATATATTGAGCATCAAACTTCGTAGCTCAATGGGTAAAATGCAATATTTTTTACTTTGTGATCTTGGTTTCGAGTCCTACTATTGTCAATGTCATTAATATTTTATAAATTTTTGATAATATAATTTGTGCATTGCCTTAGTTTTACAAACTCGCTACTAAGAAAAATGACGCTAATAGAAATAATGAGTTTAAGTAGAAAAAAGGGTCAATTGCAATTTGGTGACCTAAGTTTTACACATACTTGTAATACGGCAGTCAAGAGTGCAATTTAGTTAATCAATACCCTAAGTTTGTAATTTTTAGCAAATTGGTATAAAAACTAACGAAATCATTAATTTTTTGACGGGATAAATTCCTAAGTCTTTCACGTGAGTATGTGAGGGGTAATTTAACAATAATAATAATAATAATAATAATAATAATAATAATAATAATAATAATAATAATAATAATAATAATAATAATAATAATAATAATAATAATTTTTTGAAGAGAACCAAATGCATTTTTTATCAGTTACATAATCTCCCCACAACCCCCCCTTGAATCATCAGCAAAGGGTTTCTATTTCCCAGTTCTTTCTTTTCAGTAGGGGTGTGCAACAAAACCAAAAAACCGAAAAAATCGGACCGAAACCGAGAAAACCGAACCCAAAAAACCGAAACCGACAAAACTGAAATGTTAATGGTTTTAACCATTTAAAATAGGGGTGTGCAACAAAACCAAAAAACCGAAAAAATCGGACCGAAACCGAGAAAACCGGACCGAAAAAACCGAAACCGACAAAACTGAAATGTTAATGGTTTTAACCATTTAAAAACCGAAACTTTCGATTTCGGTTTTGGTTTCAAATGAAAAACCGAGCAAATAAAACCGAACCGAACCGATATTATTAAAACAACGTGTCATTTTAATATATATATAGATAAATTTCATCTTCTCATCTTGCTTTGGAGTTAAAATTATGCTTACGGTAGTTTAACTGTTATTTGTAGTGGCAGGTGGAACACTTAAATTTGTCATGAAAGTCTTAAGTACTTTCGTATTGCATCTTCTCATCTTGCTTTGTTAATGACGGATTAATAAATTTCATCTTGCTGAATGTAACTATCATAATCCAACCATCAATATATGCATGTTCTTCTCATCTTCTTGAAACCGAACGACACCGAACCAAACCGACACCAAACCGAAACCGAATAAAACTGAAACCGAATAAAACCGAAGCTTAATGGTTTTAAAATACTAAAAACCGATATCTTTCGGTTCGGTTTCGGTTTTAGCCTAAAACCGAACCAAACCGGACCGAGCACACCCCTAATTTAAAAATCGAAACTTTCGGTTTCGGTTTTGGTTTCAAATGAAAAACCGAGCAAATAAAACCGAACCGAACCGAACCGATATTATTAAAACGACGTGTCATTTTAATATATATATAGATAAATTTCATCTTCTCATCTTGCTTTGGAGTTAAAATTATGCTTACGGTAGTTTAACTGTTATTTGTAGTGACAGGTGGAACACTTAAATTTGTCATGAAAGTCTTAAGTACTTTCGTATTGCATCTTCTCATCTTGCTTTGTTAATGACGGATTAATAAATTTCATCTTGCTGAATGTAACTATCATAATCCAACCATCAATATATGCATGTTCTTCTCATCTTCTTGAAACCGAACGACACCGAACCAAACTGACACCAAACCGAAACCGAATAAAACCGAAACCAAATAAAACCGAAGCTTAATGGTTTTAAAATACAAAAACCGATATCTTTCGGTTCGGTTTCGGTTTTAGCCTAAAACCGAACCAAACCGGACCGAGCACACCCCTACTTTTCAGTTCCCAAATTCCATCTCTCTCTTTCCACCTTTCTCTCTCCAAATCCCCCAATTTCTATCACTGATTTTCCATTTTTTCTGGCAAAACCCAGAAATGGGTTCATCATTAAGCTCCAACAGAAGAAGACAACACAATTACTACCGCCAAAATCTCCACCCACCTTCACGATTACTCTCCTCTTCTTCAGCTCCACACCCTCACGACCTTTACCCTGCTGCCGTCTCACCACCGCCGCCGCCACCTGGTTACAACCCCTACTACTATGCCGGTGGCTACGGTGCCAACAATTATGGTAATTTAATGGGAGGGCCCAATTATGGTCCTTACTACCACAATACTGGGTAGATCCACTCGCGAAGCTAAGTAAAGCTCATGGTGTCAAAGGTGTGCTGGGGCGGAAGAAGAAGGCGGCTGAGTGATGGGGAAGATGGCATAGGCGGAGGTGTGGTGGGGAAAATGGAGTAGGCTGGGTGACATTTTGATTTTGATTATTATTATTTTTGATTATTATTATTATTATTATTATTATTATTATTATTATTATTATTTTAATATTTTATTATTATTATTATAATTATTATTATTATTTATTATTTTATTATTGATGTCGCAAGAAAAGTGCTTATCAATCTTCCTCCACGTGGCAGGACTGATCACCTGGCTCCTTGACCTGAAATCAGAACCCACGACTAGCCGGATGTGTCTCCGGCTTAGACCCTCGGGCGTGAGAGTAAGTATTTGATGATGGGAGAGCAAAATGTATTGAACAAAGTATATTCAAATAGCAAAATTGCAGTTACCTTTGCACCGTTGGTAGTGATGATGTATTTATAGGTGTTGACCGTTGTATTTTTGGTGGTGCTACATGAGCTCCGAGATTTTAGCGTTATGATTAATGGAACGTGCCTATAACCCCCCGATTTGTAGGAATGCAGTTATGGAAAGATTTAACCCACGTGCGCCCACATTAGTTAGGTCGACGCTTGTTGATTAGGTCGAGGTCGCCATTTGAGGAATGGTCGACCTGACTGACGGGTAGAGCATGGATCGTACCCGTATTAGAACTCGGATCTTCAGGTCGGACTAAGTTAGGTCGGGACCTGATAGGTCGGACGATGAACTTAGTCGACTGATACATGAGATGGGCCTTGGGCCATGTATTGATTGGGCCTAGCCCACAGGACATGTTAAGGTAATAAATCCTTGAAGATTGGGCCTTACTCGCTTGGACCAACTCGCTACTTTTGGTATGTTCAGTGGCCCCCAACTTTCGAGTTGACTTTGTCGACTAGGAAGTTAAGGAAATTTTTTGATGGCAATTGCTGTTACTCGAAGGTCTCTACTCGTTCTGAGGGTTAGTCGACCCAAGGTGACGTGGCACAATCCTGGACGTCGGCGATGCACGGCCAGAGATGAAGGGGCGCCGTATTTCGTAATGATTACAATTAGACGTTTGATAATCCGTCTTGGAAACTGTTTTCCCAATTAATTAGGAAATTAATTTTGAATTTCCCTTTGTCCTTTCCAATTCAGGAAGATATAAATTCAAAAATCCTTCTCCATTTACAACTTTTGCTGTCTCTGGTTCCTTGAATTCCGGCGAAAATAGCGAAGAAGGCAATCGGATAAATCAAAGCTTTCATCTCCGTCTGTAATCCTTCTTCACTCGAGCTACTTTTAAGGTATCTTTCTTGCCTCTCAGTATTAGGGTTTTATTTCCGTAATTTTCCAATTCCACCATGGCTAGGACCTTTAGCACCGAACCTGGGGCTTGGTATGGGTACTGTAATGTCAATCGTAGGGTTTATAAACATTTGAACGGAGAGTGGAGGGAGATAACCATTGAGGAATGCACTTCGATTTTGACCCGTTGGGGCTTGCACTTTACTGAATTGACCTTGCCTGTGGGAGAGAGCTTAGGTATCTTAGGAACGAATGACCCAAGGGTTGAGCCCTTTCACCTCTTTCATGAGCTTCTCGACCATATTGCCGTATTCTATGTTCAGGGCCCCCATAAACCTTCCTTCCTTAGAAACAGAATTGGATTCCCAGGGGAATCTAGGTCGCCCCTTAGTGTGTCTATTAGGACTCCTGAGACTTCATGTAGAACTGATTCCCCTGTTTCCCCTTCTTCTTGTACAGATATGGAGACTCAAGGAGAAGCCCATGCATCGACCTCATCAAGCCCACGTATTGTTGATGCCTTTGAGACCGCTGTGGTGCCGGGCAGGAATGAAAGGGGTTACGTTCCCCCAAGGCCAGTTAGGGGGAAGCAGAATTTTTCATCTCGCTTGAGCATGATACATGACTTTTGTGAGGTTGATAGGAAGGAATTTAGTGTCACTTTGTATAGCAGGGGGGATTTCTTTAACCAATTTGGGGACACCTACGAGGAAGATTCTACCAAGGTGGCCTTCTACTATGGCCAATTTGAAGCTGGTTTGAGATTACCCCTAGACCCTTTCATAAATGAGTTTTTAGAATGCACCGACGCACTGCCACTTCAGCTAGGAGCCAACACACCTTGAGTAAGTCTTGGTTTGCTTCATTATGGTTTGTAGATTCTTAGGGTATGAGCCTTGTATGAAAGTGTTCAAGGAGTTCTTTAGTATTAATTTTGATAAAGACAATGGGATAAGTACCCCCTCCAAGCCAAAGTCTCCCAAACTATTTATCAATCTCCCTGGTAAGGCTAGTGGTTGGAACTCCTACGTAGTGGTGGTGGAAAGTAGAAGAGGATGGGAATTTCCCTTGCCCAGTGCTGATACAACTGGTGTAGATGAGGATAACTACTGGGCTCCATATTGGCATAATGATTTGCGCAAGAAGTTGGTGGAGTTTACCAAAAAGGGAGCTATCAGTTGGGATGCCTTGGGATCCAACAAGAATAACTACATCCGAGCTGGATTGATGGTCAGTGAGGGAGATGTCGTGCCCATGGTTCCAGTAGTCAGATGTCAAAGATATCCAGATTGGGTCACCCATGAGGGAGCTCGATTCAGATTTAAGAAAGAGTGCCACTTTTGTAAGAAGACTGCCAACCATTGTAAGGAGCGGGTAGAGCACTGTGGGGGTAAGAATCTTGACCATTCACTGTCCTTTAATCCGTCCAATAGTTGCTGACATGCTAGTATTGTGCTCGTACACAGAAATGTCTGTTCGTGTGTAGAACTCATTAACTTGCATATGTTCTTGCGTGTAGATTGATTATTCATAAGTTTGCCTCTTAGCTCTTATGTACCTGGCCTGTTCATCGATTTAGTTACTCGTGTATGCTCAATTCGTACATAGAACATTTTGCTCGTATGTAGACTTTTCACATGTCGACCTGACTCTTAACTCACTTTTATTTTGGGGCAGTGTTGACTCCAGAACAAGAGGCGAACATGGGCCGAGCCGTTGACGTCAGGAAAAGCAAGAGGAGCTGTGGTGCAGCCAATGCCAGGGAACACCGAGAGAGGGAGGGTGTCCAGCGCCAAGAGATTTTGAAGACAGTGGACGTGGACCCTGTCAATTCTATTCCAGTGGAGGACAATTTGGAGGAGCTGGATGTGGCCCCAGAGGGAGAGCATGTTGAGGGAGGAGATGCCCAAGGTTCTGAAGAGGCCAACGTTGCTGGTGCGGAGCCAGAGAGGGAGGTCGTCCGTACCAGAACTCGGGCTCAGGCTAGAACCAAAACCAAAAGCAAAACCAAAGTCGCTTCTAAGGCCAAGTCGCCTGTAATTGATGTGGATGAGGAGGAAGAAGATCCTGATGATGATTCCCCTCTCAGTAAGAGGATAAGGATATGGAAAACCACTGTGAGCTCGACTGTTGGTCAGGTCGATGCTGGTGTACTGCAGGAGGCTGAAGTCGGAGTCCAGCCTCTCTCCCGTCCATGTTTCATACGACGAGTTGATCTCAGCTCGTGTTGCCGAGCTAAGCGATGTGACTCCTTTGACCAGATCAACACCGCTGCTAGGGAGTATCCAGACTGGAGTATGGGCAGGTAATTGTCAGGAGGGAGGCTGACCAGGACCTGATCAGAGAGTTTACCAACAAACCATTGACCCCAGAAGCCTGTCGTGCGCGAGTCGGGCTGGCTTCCTCCGAGGTAACTCTTATGCTTTTAACGTACTTGTTCTTCTTACTTGTGTCTTTTCCTTTCTTCATTTTTGTTCGATCTAACCCCTTGTATTTACTCGTTATTTCAGTCTCTTGCAATGATAGATCTAGCCACCACTTATTGGAAGGCCGCAGAGGAGCAGAGAAACCGGCCAAGTCCATGTTGGCTCGCAAAACGAGGAGCAGGGAAACCGGAGGATGATCACGCTAAGTTGAAGGAGGACCACACCAAATTGAGGGAGAGTTTGACAACCCGAAGGAGATGCATTCATATTTGGACAACTCCTATGAAGCTTTGAAACTTGTCAAGGATAATGAGATTAAGCTCAAGGAGGAGGCTTGGAAGAGCTTGGGAAAAGCCAACAATGAGCTCGCCCTTCTCAAGGAAGAGAAGAAGAAGATGGCAGCTGATCTTGAGTTGGCCAAGCAACAGTTGGAGGAAGTGCCAGTCACCTTGGCAAAGAAACAAGAAGGAACCGGATACCGCTCGTCATCAGTGGGAGGTGGATCGACTAATGCCGTGAAATTTGCCAAGGACGAGGCGGTGAAGGCTTACAAAGCAAGCGATGAGCTCCACAATCAGATTACCAAGCAAGCGAGTTCATTTTGGGATGTGGGTCGAGCTCACATGGCTCGACGCATTGTAGTGGATCCTGCTTTTAACATCTCTGTTGAACAACTTGCACAATGGGCTGCAGAAGATCCTTACAATATGGCAGCTCATCCGGGCCATAGCTTGGTGCCCTATAATGACAACGACTTGGAGCTCATAGCTAAGGATGACGCGGCCGCCGAGGCAGAAATTTGGACTCCACCTCCTGATAATCCAGTGAACTACATTACCATCTTATCCGAGCTTGAGGAACCTGATTCACCTGCCCCTGACAGTGAAACTTCGAAGCAAAGGTTTTCGTAGCCTGCAAACCCATAGGCCCTCAGAACAAGAAGGAGATGGAGAAGGTCGAAGCCACATCGGCGATCAAACCGATGCTGATCTGGCTTCATGAATTATTTGAATGGATTGTAATGAACAAGTCCCAAACACTTTTTTGCTTTTTGTCTTGAAATTATATGCATGCCTTGGCCCAATTTTTGGGAGGCATAGAAACATGTAATCTTATTTTGTGCAAGTCTTGGCCCACTTTTGGGAGACTAGTAATCGTAGTCGACTTTAGATCTCTGAATGTTGTATGCTTTCAATTTCAGCATGTGTATGTCGAGCTAGCCGTAATAGGGCGAATAAGTTAACATAGACCTAGGGTTGACTTAATCTTCAAGGATTTAGTCGACCTCAGACTTGCAGGGATGTTTGTAAACGAGATTGACTCAGAGTCGAAACTGTTTTAAGAGTCCAAAGCTGACCATGAGTCGAGCTTATAAATGAAGTCGACCTAAGATCGAACTTGTTAAAGGAACTAAACTGATTAAGAATCGAGTTTATTTAATCTAAGCCGACTAAGAGTCGAGCTTGTTAAAGCAAAGTTGACTAAGAGTCGAACTCATTAGAGGAACAAAGCTGATTAAGAATCGAGCTTTATTGAAGTGAAGCTGACTAAGAGTCGAGCTTGTTAAAGAAAAGTTGACTAAGAGTCGAACTCATTAGAGGAACAAAGCTGATTAAGAATCGAGCTTTATTGAAGCGAAGCTGACTAAGAGTCGAGCTTGTTAAAACGAAGCTGACTAAGAGTCGAGCTTGTTAGAACGAAGTCGACTAAGAGTCGGACTTGTTTAAGTGAACAAAGCTGATTAAGAATCGAGCTTGTTAAAACGAAGCTGACTATGAGTCGAGCTTGTTGAAGTTAGTGTAATACAATGTTGAGTCGAACAAAGGTGCAATTTTTATTGAAGTAGGGAAACGTTTACATCAAAATGAAGAACTAGAACTACGACGAACTCAAATGTTGCGAACTGAACTAATCTTTGGAACTTTAATCAAGAAAACTGAACTAGAAGTAGTATTTGATCAAGTGAGTAGCGTGCCATGGATGCTTCAATTCCTCGCCCTCTGGGTAAGCGATCATGTAAGTACCTTCTTTGACAACTCGAGTAACCACATAGGGACCTTCCCAGTTAGGAGATAGCTTATTCTGTTGGGTTCTTCTTCCTGTTGCCTCGATCTTCCTTAGTACGTAGTCGCCCACTTGGAATGATCTTGTTTTCACTTTCTTGTCGTGGTAACTCTTGGTTCTTTGCTTGTAGTTGACCATTCGCAGGTAAGCTGTATCTCGCTTCTCGTCGACTAAATCCAGGTCGATCAATCTATTGATGTTGTTCTGCTCCTGGTCGAAGAATGTTACTCTAGCAGTAGGAAATCTGAGCTCAGCAGGTGCCATGGCCTCTGATCCATATGTGAGAGCGAATGGGGTTTCCCCCATAGGCCCCCGAGTGGTTGTGCGAACTGCCCAAAGAGCAAGGGGGAGTTCGTCCAACCAGTTATTGCGTCGACCTACGAGACCTGTCTTCCTGAGTGCAGATAGAACCAGCTTATTCGTCGGCCCGCCTTGCCCATTTCCTTGAGGATAGGCGACGAAGATTGCCAATGTTTGATTCCTACTCGATTCATCTCTCGTTTCGAAGGCTGCAGAAGCTCCGGGCCGTTGTCGACACTATAGCTATAGGAAATCCAAATCGACACCAGATGAAGTCGTGGATGAAGTTAATGGCATTTTCCTCCGTGATGCGAGCTAGTGGCTTTGCTTCAACCCACTTGGTGAAATAATCTATGGCGACGATCACATACTTGCAATTTCCCCGGGCGGGAGGGAAGGGTCCAATTAAGTCAACGCCCCACATGTCAAATGGCCAAGCTGCAATTACGGGGTTTGCTCGCCGTAGGCGAGATGGGGTAGGTTGGCAAACCTTTGGGATTGGTCACACCGCCGCACAAAGTCACGGGTGTCCGCTCTCATGTGTGGCCAGTAGTACCCCAAAGTGATCAACTTGTCGGCCAGAGTCCGGCCCCCGGTGTCCACCACAAATCCCACTGTACTTCATGCATCGGCGATAGTGATCTCTTGAGGGTGGATACACTTCAATAGTGGTCGAGTGTAGGATCTCCCGAATAGCTCACTTCCTTGAATGACGACCTGGAGCTTTCTTTTGACAAGCTCGAGCTTTCTTCTCGTCATTAGGCGGCTCGCCACTTTCTAGGTATGCCTTCATTTCTTCAATCCAAAGACTTCTCATAAATCCAATTTCTCGAGGGATCTTCTATGCATTGAATTTTAACCCTTTCATGCATTTGGGCTTTCAAGGTAAGAGATGGGCTCTTCATGTGGCTCGTCTGATGTAGCTAACTTTGAGAGTAAGTCAGCTAACTCATTGTCCTCTCGACCAATCCTTTGGATCTCCCAGAATTCTAAGTCTTTTGTCAACTCTTTCACCAGGTCGCAGTATTTGATCAGAATGGAACTAAGTACCTCGTACTCGCCTCTAACCTGGTTGACTATCAGTTGAGAATCACAGTATGCCATGATTTTAGTCGCACCAAAGCACTTAGCATACTCTATGGCAGCTACCAGAGCTTCATACTCCGCCTGATTGTTGGATGCATCGAACTTAAACCTTAGTGATTCTTCATACACTGTCCCAGACTCAGGCTCGATTAAAACAATTCCAGCTCCACTGACTGTGAGTACCCCGACCCGAACTCATGTTTTGGGTCCATTTTAATTAATTGTTGGGCTCATATAATTGCTAAAGAAGCAAATAGAGACCAATTGCCCATGCAGCCCAGCCAACCCATTGGGCCTGCCAAGCATTCGGCCCAATATGGCCAAAAGGAGTACGCTGTCGTCCGACATGGGACACCAAGGCGGTTTAACTGCCCATGTCGTGCGACATAGGACTCCCCATCAGCCTGCCTATAAATACAAGGCATGGCTGATCATTTTAAAGGACTTGGAGTGGAATAGAGGGAGGATACTAGTAATATAGGGAAAACTCTGTCCAAATAGAGTCTCCCTCTCTCTCTCATACACACACACTCACATCCCTCCTCACACACACACACACTTCAAGGTCAAGATCCAAAGAAGCTCCCTTTGTTGGTGTGTAGAAGGGGTGGACACCATACTATTGGTGATCTCACCTTGTGGACTACAATAGGTAGCCACTAAACCTCTCTCTCTCTTTAAATAAAGTCTTTAATACATTTATAATACATTGCATGCTTACTTGCTTTAATATTATGTAGAAATTGGGATTTTTACATGATAAAGGTGGTGGAGAAGTGAATCTTCAATATTCACTTCTCCCCACCTCAGATCTGGACATTTGGTCATCTTAGGATCAATAAAGATTCAATCTTTACGCATTTGCATCGAGTTAGGAGGAGATGGCTACTTCAAAGTGGCCAAAAATATGTGATTCATCACATTTGGTCACTAAAGCCATGTGATCCTCCCATAATACTCCTATATTACTATTTTAATACTGCTTACAGTTAATAAAGGCGCTTAGTTTGACTTGAGAAGCAAAAGGGAATCAAACAGACTGAAGGGCACAGAAATGGCCTATCCCTGTCGGACGACACAGGACTCCATGGAGATCCTGTGTCATACGACATGGAGATTCCAGAAGGCTGTGAAGCCATTCTTGGACTTCAGATCTGTCCAGATTACCCTTTTTGTGACTCAAAGCTTACCTAAGCATTTCTGTGGCTCATAAGCCACTATTTGGGTGCCTATGATCTGTTTGGGTGCGATTTATTGGAGGCGGTTTGCCACATGACATGAATAACCTCGGATGTTCCATGTTATGTGACATCCGTATCATACAAAGTCTATCGTGACTTTGTCCACTCCCGTCAATCCCAAACTGGGCTTAGACCTTCAAATAGTGTCTTGAATGAGTCAAATAAATGTCGTTCCAGTTCCAGAAATAGCTTGGTCATTGTAAAAGACAATCTGACCAAGAGGTATCATGTCGTGCGACACCCTCTTTCTAGGAGGTCCTGTGTCGGACGACACCCAAACTCTCTGGGAAGATTGTCCTACCTTCTGCCTTGTTATGACAACCATAATATGTAAAAGGGTGTGGCCCCCTGTCATGGCTCACAAGTTGTACTCAGTCTTGATATTATCAATAAAATGTCAAATTTGCATGCTTTACACATTGACACATATTGCACACACACTTTGAATGTCCAAAATTGTCCAAATGTTGATTGAAAGTCTCGAAAGAGGCGTGTTGGGTGAACTCTCTAGTTCTTTCCAAACACGTAACCAGACTCCCGAACCCAAAATACTCTTAAAATAGGTTTTTCAATGTTTTCCTTTAAAAACGGCGTGGCGACTCCCAAAACCGAAGTTTTCAAAAGCTTATCATTACAATATACCCCTTTCTTTTCTAAAAAAAAAGGAAAAATCAAGAAAAAAGATAAAAATTTCGGGCGAGCGTTCATTCAGTGGCGACTCTGCTGGGGACTTACATTGAAAAACTTTTTTTTAAAAAAAAAAAATGAAGACGGTACTCGGTATATAGGTGGAAACCACTAACCTTCCTGTATCGCTCTCTAACCCGGGGCTTGGGATAAATGGTGGTCTAACAATCCCACGTACCAGTATCATTCTTCTATTTTCGAAAAAAAAAGTTTTTCTTAAAGAGGGTCTAACTTTCTTTAAATCAACTTGGACAATTTCGACATTCACCTTGTGTGCGCATTTGTGTCATTTTGTGTGTTCAAATGCACCTTTCCATGCTTTTATGCTTCTATGCTTTGGTATGTGGCACTATTGGGAGCCGGGGCTTCCCCCTTTGCAATTTGCTCTTCCGCTGATCGTAACGGGCGGGATGACGTGGACTACGGCATCTTGGTAAATTCCCGACATTTGGGGCGAGTCCCCTTTTGTCATGCTTTGACTCATTCTCTTGTTTTTTCTTTGCAATTTGCATAAAAAAAAAAGAAAAAAAATCTCTTTTACAAAAAAAGCAAAAAAATATTTTCCTAGAAAATACCTTCACACTACTCGCACTCTACCCGCACATAGAGTTAGAACCCGGGAGTGTACGGACGGCATCGCGGAAAGTGACATGTTTCGCTGACGTTTGAGCGCCTAAAGTCCTCCTAGCCAGTGAGTCAGCCAACACTTGTCCGTGACACACTTTCTACCGTGACCGGTTGGTTTTTGGCCAATGCTTTTCAAAACATTTTAAACTCGGTTTTCAAAATTTTCTCACAAAGTCCGAGTCATGCATCGTCTCCAAAAATCTTGGCATACTTTCCCTCTTCGTGTCGGAATCACGACATAATTCAAGCGTAAGTACACGTTAAGATCTCTACATATCTCGACGTAGGTACATATTGATTTCTCGGCTTGGCTTCATAAGAAGCCATGACGCGTTTTCGACATGTGTCAACGCGGGACCATGTCGACTTCTTAACGCATACTAACAAGAGTTATGCCGAAATTTCGCCACCAAGTGACGAGAGGCCATGCCAGATTTCCAACTCGAAAAGAGGAGAGGTCATGCCCAATTCGTCCAGGGTTTTACCTGCAAATTGCGGTCTCGTACAGTCAAACGTACTTTTGACCCTCTCTCCTCCCGAGTTTAGACGTTGACTTGGACTTGGTTTTGAAAACCCCGAGTTTGACTTGTTTTGGCTCGTATGCCCATAGGTTCATTCTCCCTTTCGATTGGTGGGTTCCACGTGCCCTATAGGACCTCTGCCGGGATTGTCCGTCCCGGAGGTGCAATACAGGTGGAATACAGGGGGTCTATAGACGTAGTGATGGAACCCACTGATCCAGGAATAGCGTAGAATGCGAAAAAGAAGGTTTCCCCCTTTTCCAACCATTCCTAGGATTAATAAAAATCATTTTTATAAAAAAAAATGTAAAAATATAAAAAAAGAGCATATGCATGAGTCCGTCCTCAGCCTATCCTCTCCCCTACCTAAAGCCGTTCTCTCCCCTTTCAGCGAGCAAGTATTGGGTCAGAGTTCCGGGTGGTCGGTTAATCAGTTTCTCTCCAATCAGGGAATCGTTTCCAGCAGTCTCAGAAATGGCAGATTCGCAAGTCTCAGCGGGTTTGGGTCCGAATGCGGGTATTGATCCAGCTCAGAATCAGAATGTCAGTCAGGGTGTAGGGCCAGATCAAGGTCAGAATGCGGGGCCGAACACAGCTCTGAATGCCTCTCCTAGCAGTGGTTATGGCATGGGTCCTCACATGACACCCCCGGGAAGTCCGTTTGTTAACCCTCACCCAGGTTTCAACTTCTCTCAAGAAGCTTCCCTCCGTGCTGCTCTCGAAGCCTCTCGTGCCCGTGAGGAAGCCGGTTGGGCTCGCTATGTCGAAGTAATGCGCATGCAGGGCGTTGCCGTAATCCGTCACCCCGATGGATCGTACGAAGAAATCAGGGAAGAACCCGATGTTACTATCACCGGCACTGGCTTTGTCCCCCCATCCTCACCTAGGCAAGGCCTTCACAACGTGCCCCCACCAGTCTCCTATGGTGTGCCTAGCTCCCTGCCGACTCATGGGGGTATGTCAAGACCTCCCCCCATCCCAGTATCTACTTATGGTACGCAATACGGGCTGAGGGGCGAATCAAGCTCCTTCCCAAAGGTCAGTGCTCAGGACCAGTTTATGTTTTATCCCCAGAACCAGCTTGGGCAGGGTCAGCTACCCAGTGGTGTCAATCCAGAGCCGTTTGGGTATATTCAGAATCAGTTTGGGACTCGGAGTCAAAGTCCGTATAACAGCACGGGTCAGCCGTCCAACCCAACCTTCGGTGCTCAGTTTATTACTCCTCATGATCAGTCCAATCAGCAGCAGAGCGGGTATCGCATGTCAGGAAGCCAGATTTGCCAGGATCAGATCCCGCAATATCCACAACCCCAATTCCAAGGCAACATCCCTCGGCTTTGTGGTTTGTTCTCCTCTCGCCCGGCATACATGCGGTTCCACCGTATTCAGCTCCGTGTACCGGTATCGGGTCCCTGCCACGATCAAGTCGGCGGCCAACCGGTCTGATTCGGGCCCCAGAATCCCGGTGTCCAATTCAATGGTTACGACATGTACGGGAACAAGATCCCCAACCCAGTGGACAGCAATGGTAGCATACCCAGCACTCTTGGTCTCCCTCCGGCTGCCTTGCCAATCAGGCCCACGCCGGAATTCCCAGTGCCATCCTCAACAGTAGCTCCAACTATGGGACGACCCCATCCTCCAAGGTTTTAAGTTTGAAAGAAGAACTGAAGTATGTGAAAGAACAGTTGTACAGAATGACTTTCGGATCCAACATGGTCAGCTCCGTAGAACTCAAAGACTCCAAGGCTCTCCCGAAGAACTTCAAGATGCCCCCCATAACCAAGTTTGAAGGCTCCACATGCCCTAAAACTCACATGAACAGCTACATCATGTCAATGGGTGCCAAAGGGGCCACCGAAGAGATGTTAGCCCTTTACTTTCACTTGTCCCTCGATGACTCTCCTTTGAGGTGGTTCCTAGGCCTTAAGCCAGAAGCAAGGGCTACGTGGTCCCAGATCAGTGATGCTTTTTTGGACAAATACAAATGAAGTGTCGAGTGGTACACCACTCGTAGTGACTTGATCGGCACCATTCAGAGGCACGATGAGTCCGTGACAGACTTTTATAAAAGGTAGAACAAGAAACTTAACGAGTTGGTTCACCCGATCCCCCTCTCTGACAAAAAGTCCATCTTCCTTTCATGTGTCAAACCATCTGTCAGGGAAGCCATTGGCCGGGGATACTACCCAAATCTGCGAGAAATGGTGAGCGCAGGGGCCGAAAGTGAGAATGCTACCTACTCCATCGTTCCAACTCCTGCTCCCAGTAACACTCCAGCTCCCCGCTATCGAGTTCCAAGCTCTACCCCTGTTGCTTCAAAAGGCAAAGAAACTGCGGTCTCTAATACTGTCAATTATATCCAAGGAGAAAACAATCAGCCACCTGGCCGTGGTGGAGGACGGCCTCAGAAATCAAAGTATGATGATTTGGGGATGCCGCTCGAAGAGGTATTCGATGGTTTGATGAGGACAGGAATGATCAAACCTTTGGAGAACTACCCTACTCCTAATACCCCGGGACTGGATCGTAGCTTAAAGTGCCGTTACCATCAGAATTCGGGCCACACTACCCAGCAGTGCCTTCCTGAGAAGGATTGTTCGAGCACGATCGACCAGCGCAAGATTGAGAAGCCGAACATCGTCACCAATCCTCTCCCCAACAACAACAACAACAGGGTCAACATGATCGAGTTTGTCAATGTCATAGAGTTTGGTGAGGCTAGTCCCAACAAGGGTGTGAGTAAATTTGAGGCTATCGTGCCCGCAAATAACGATGTAATCAATGTTGATAATGAATTAAATGCTCATTTCTGCTATATGTTGTCTTGGGATGATATTCGAACTGCAGCAAAATCAACAAATGATGTCCATCATAATGACATTTCCCCCAATTCTCAATCTACTCCCCTCACTAGGGAAGAAATTAAGCGCGCCGCAAGTTCAAGCTCGGCCATCACCATTAATCAATTACGGCAAACAGCCTGGCCATATGCTACACAAGGGCCTCCGATGAGTTGGTCAGAATTAGAAGCAACCGACACAGATCATGACAAGGACCAGGAAGCTGAAATAAATTTGCTCACCAGGTCAGGAAAAATGTTGGGAACCGATGTTGCCGGATCATTAGGAAAAGACAAAGAAGCAGTTATTCCGGGAGACGGGTCTGGTAAAAACCCATACGCCAAAGGAGTAGCCGAAGAGGATTCGACGGAGAAAGACCCAATCCTCGCACAGTTGAAGCGAACCCAGGCCAACATTTCTCTTTGGTCCCTTTTGACTTCTTCTTATCCTCACAAGTTGAAGTTGGAGGAAGCCTTATCTAAGACAATGGTGTCCGTAAACTCCACTCCTGATGAAGCATGCCAGTTAATAGGCACCGCCCAGTACGGGAATATCATCACTTTTACGGAATTGGATCTGCCAAAGTATGGAGCCAGCCACAACGAATCCCTGCACATCACTGTTCGATTGGATGGGCCTTAGGCTTCCCCACGTAATGGTGGATAACGGCTCGGCTATGAACGTTTTGCCTGCCAGAATGATGAGCCTGTTGAACATTAAGGCCACTGATTTGAAGCCATCCGATCAAACCATAAAGGCGTATGACTCCACGTCTAGGAAGGTTTTGGGTGTAATACCATTAACCATGTGGTTCGGCAAGAAACCTCTGGTAGTTGAATTTCAGGTGATAGACATTCCTGTCAGTTTCTCCGCCTTGCTAGGATGGCCGTGGCTACACCAAATCAATGGGGTCGCTTCCACCCTGCATCAATGCGTCAAGTTCATCCAAGATGGCGAGCTAACCATCATCTATGGAGATAGTGTTACCATCGAGGGCACCGATGATGAGGGAAGGCCAGTAATGGAAATCAAGCATGATGAAGCCAACTTGATGTTGAGCGGTTTAAGGGTCGAGAGCCCAAAAGCCCAGATCTGCACAATTGACCTGACAACTTCATTTGATAAAATTCCTCCAGTTATGTTGATGATGAGACGTATGAACTACATTCCGGGGCTTGGCCTAGGAAGACGTCAGCAGGGCACTCACAAGCTTGAGGAATTAAAGGCGAAAAGGGACAAGGAAGGTGCAGGATATGTTGGGAGGACCCCCAAGGACAAAGAAGTAGACGGAATTGAAGCGCGAGAAAGAGAAAGGCTAATGGCTGGAAAGCCCTATATCAAACCTAATCTCCGTCCTTATCACCCTTCCTTGGAAAATTACTTCGTCAAAGAAAGAGGCGATGATCTTGTGTGCAACCCTATCAAGGAGTTTACCATTGGCAAATCCAATATTCCAGGGGCTGTGACTACTTTTGATAGCCAATACCATTTCTGGGGAAGCCCTCATTTCACTGATCAGTTTAGAAGATTGTCCATGGTCGAGCCTATGATTGGGGAAGTCGGCAAATCCACCGAGCTCGATATGGGTGAAGATGTTGCAGATTTGTTCGAAGAAGCAGACTTATCAGAAGTAGCCGGGGCTGAGCCACTGATGGAAGTGCCGTTGATTGATCTATGTGAAGAGACACCGCCAATGGCCGGGGCTGTTACTAAAGACCCCTTCAGCATGGTTGACCTTCTGACCGGGGATGATTATGTACATGTGGTTGATCTTCCGACGGGGAAAGATTACGTATAAGTGATCGAGTTTGAGGGGGACAAAGAGATTGATCCACGCACCTTCGTCAGCACCTCAGAGATGCCACTCCGGAATTGGGCTTCCTTCAAGGGACCGATCGCCAGCCGGGAGATTATGATGAAAAAGCTCGGGGTGACCCCTCGTCCTGGTGTGTCTGAGTCTAAGTCTGCCCCTGTAATCTTGAGTCAGTCCTTAGAGTCCTTTGCTATCGAGTTTGAGTCTCTAGATAGGTCTGATACTCTCACGGCTGATGATCATCACCGTGACATTAACTCTGTCTTCCCTTTTGCATTGAATGAAATGGTTGACCTTTCTGCTTATCCCTTAATTGCCACCTTAACAAATGATAAGTTAACTAAGACAAATCTTAATGACTTAAAAGTGGTTAATAATGATTCATTTGAAGAGGACACAGACCTTTTAGATGAAAACTTTTTAAATGATAATATAAAGCAGGTTTTTGACCGAGACGACAATCGGGCCCAAGCTGCCGATGCGGTATTAACTACAGTGAATTTGGGAACTGTTTTGAAGAGCCCAAAGAGACACAGATTAGCGGTTTCTTCAGGGAAAGAACGGGAAGCCCTCATTGATGCTGCTCAAGGAATATGTGGACGTATTTGCCTGGTCCTACAAAGACATGCCGGGTTGGATACTTCAAGCTGTTGAGCACCGAATCCCTGGACACGAAGCCGAGCCGAGTCAAGCGAATCTTCGTCGGATCAAGCCGAGAATGGTCCCTCCAAGTCAAAGAAGAGATAGAAGGCACCGAGTGGGTTTCATCAAAGTGGTTCGAATACCCCAGTGGTTGACGACATAATGACGGTTACCAAGTCAAATGGCAAAGTCGGGGTTTGCGTGGACTTGAAGACCTAAACAAGGCTGGCAGGACGACTTTCCCTTGCCCGATATCGATGCGTTGGTAGACACTACCGCGGCTACGAAGTCAAATCATTCGTGGATGGTTTTGCGGGTTCAATGTCCAGATTAAAGTTGCCGAAGAAGACCAGGAAAAGACTTCCTTCACCAACCCTCAGGAACCACGCTATACGGTTATGCCCTTCGGTCTGAAGAATGCCGGTGCCACTTACCCATTGGCAGTCAGCACTATTCCATGACATGATACAAGGAGATCGAAGTCTATGTTGATGACATGATTATTCATTCCAAGGGATCAGATGGTCAACACTTGATCGACTTGAGGAAGTTCTTCAACCGGCTACGGGAGCATGAGATGAGGTTGAACCCAGCAAAATGCACTTTCGGCGTAGTCAGGAAAGGTTAAGGGATACGTAGTTTACTGAGCGAGGATTGGCCAATCCAAGAAAGATCAAACCCATCATAGAGATGAAGCCGCCGACGACAGTCACGGAGGTAAAGGCTTTCATGGGCCGTCTCCAATATATTAGCCGATTCATCCATCAGCTAACCTCTATCTGTGAGCCGATTTTCAAGCTGCTCAGAAAGAATCAGGAGGTTGAGTGGAACGAACAGTGTCAAACTGCCTTCGAGATGATCAAGGCCTACTTGGTCCATCCCCCAATCTTGTGTCCTCCGCATAAGGACAAGCCCCTATTGCTATACTTAACAGTTACAGATACGGCTGTCGGAGCCATGCTCGCACAAGAAAAGCTGGATTCAAAGGTGGAAAATGCCATATACTTCGTCAGTCGGAAGCTTCAGGGCAGCGAATTGAACTACTCTTCTTTAGAGAAAACCTGTGCAGCTTTGGTATGGGTGGTCAGCAAATTGAGACACTACCTCCTGGCGTATACCGTACACCTAGTGTCAAAGATGGATCCCATCAAGTGCCTGTTCGGAAAGTCTTCTCTATCATCAAGGCTTGCGAAATGGTCATTCTTCCTAGCCGAATTTGATATCAAGTTCGTAACCCGCAAGGCAATCAAAGGCCAAGCTCTGTCGGATCATTTGGCAGATTTCCCAAGCTCAGAAGCGCCCGAGTTCGAATCCCAGTTTCCAGACGATGGAATCTTCGTGATAGAGGGTACAGACCGTTGGCAGTTGTTCTTCGACGGTGCCGCCAACAAAAGGGGCAATGGTATCGGCATGGTGTTGGTTGATCCAAAGGATGTGCACACCCCCATCGCTATCAAGTTGAATTTCTCGGCAACTAACAACGTCGCGGAATATGAAGCTTGTATAGCCGGCCTCGAGGCAGCCTTGGAACGAAACGTCGAAAAGCTGGAGGTGTACGGAGACTCTCAGCTAATCATCAATCAGGTATCCAATAAGTGGAGAACCGTGGACCAGTACTTGCAAATGTACTATGCCTACATGGAGGACCTGGTCGACCAATTCAAGGAGGTCACGTTTCACTACCTACCCCGGGACAAGAACAGGTTCGTGGATGCCCTGGCCACTTTGGCCTCTTTGGTGGAAATCCCAGAGGGAAAATTAGTAAAACCATTCAGGGTTGGGAGGCGCGAGAACCCCGCCTACTGTTGCCAGATCGAGCTAGAAAAGGTCGATGATGGTACAGCCAGATATTTCAGTACCTTAAGCATGGTGAAGCCTCGTTCCCGACGGAAAAGGATGGTAGACTAAAAGAAGGTCTCCACGCCAAAAGTTTACAAGCTTTGAAAAGGTTGTCTGCACAGTACGTTATTCTGGGAAATGACCTATGGAAGAAAAGGCACCAAGGCCCTTCTACTCTGCATCGGCAAGTCTAAAGCCAGAAAGGTCATGGAAGACGTCCATGGTGGCGCATGTGGACCACATATGAACGCCCGAGCCTTGATGTTCAGCATACTCAGGATGGGTTATTATTGGATCTCCATGGAAACTGACTGCATTCAGTTTGTGCGAACCTGCGATAAGTGTCAGCGGTTCTCCAATCTCAACCATATACCTCCCCATGATCTCTCTTTTGCATGAGCACTCCTTGGCCATTTGCAACTTGGGGGATCGGCGTTATTGGGAAGATAACTCCTGTCGGCGATACGGGCACGAGTTCGTGTTGGTCGCTGTGGATTACTTCACCCAGTGGGTTGGCGGCGTCTACAAAGTCCTCAACTCCAAAAAGGTGGCCCGTTTCATAAAAGAAAACATTATGTGCCGATATGGAGTCCCAAATGAGATTATCTCAGACAACGGGTCACACTTCGAGGGACACACCGATAAACTGCTCGCAGAATTCAGAATCAAGCGACATAAGTCTTCCCCTTATCGCCCTCAAACCAATGGTGCTGTCGAGGCCGCAAACAAAAATCTAGAAAGGATCATCCGGAAGATGGCTGAAAGGAGCCGGGACTGGCCTGAGAAGCTTCACTTAGCACTTTGGGGCTACCGTACGTCAGTAAGAACTGCCACCGGTGAAACCCCGTTCGCTTTGACATATGGGATGGATGTCGTTCTACCCATTGAGTTAGAGGTACCCTCTCTTCGGGTTCTCCTTGAAAATGAGGTCAACGAGATAGAATGGCTTCAGAGTCGACATGACGAGTTAGCTCTCCTGGACGAGCGAAGGCTTAAGGCAATGGAGCACATCCGGGCTTATCAGAAGCGCATGGCTAGGGCCTTTGACAAGAAGGTGCATCCCCGCGACATAAAAGTGGGTGATTTGGTCCTAAAAGAAAAGCCGCCGAATCAGTTCAGTCCTTTGGGCAAGTGGGCTCCAATCTGGGTAGGCCCGTATCTGGTAAAAGAGATCTTCTCTGGCGGAGCAATGAAGTTGACAAATTTGGATGGTAATCCCTTCATGCACCCGGTGAACGGCGACAAACTGCGCCGCTATTACGTCTGAATCCGAGTCTTCCCCTCTATAAAAAAAAAGAAAAAGAAATAAATATAAAAAACAACAAAACAAAAGCGCGAAAATAATGTACCGAGGACGAGGACCGAAAGCCTCTCAAAAGGCGGTCGTGCAAAACAAAGGGCGCTCGGTGCTAAAAGAATATACCCAACTAGGTACTGAAAACCTAAAAACGGGCGGTCTAGGTAAAAAACAGGGTTGCACCCATTTGTCCCCTTCTATCTATCCCTTTCTTAAACACAAAGTTAATTGGGTCGAACTACGGAGACTGAGCCCCTTAGTCCAATGCGTAAAAGGGGAACGTAGGCGATCGTTCGCGGTTCGGTCTAAAAATCATAAAAATCACCAAATCTGTCAACAAGTTGTATTTGTGATTACCAAAATGTGTCTTGATTAAGTTCAAGTAATTTCAACTTTCATCACATTAATACATTCATTGATGAGTTCAAGCACGGTTTACTCTCGACTCATTAACATTAGCAAAATAATATCTTTTAAAAGGTACATCTAAATTATGCAGTAATGGGCAAATAAGGGATACAAGGATAGGTCACCTAATCCTAGTTGCTCGTTCCCAATCTAGAACCGGCGCCCTTCTTCTTCCTCTTCCTCGGTCCTCGGGAGGTCTTTGGCTTAGCTATCCCAAATATTTACCTCCCGTCAGTCCATTTCAGCTCAGAATAATGCGAGTCGATGAGTCAACCAATCCGGCGGCTCTCGGCGCCTGGGGCACTCTCTCCTCTCTCTCGTAGCTATCCTTCGAGCCATAACTTCGTGGTCAAATCCCTCATCTTGGCTCTCCTCTCTACGAGTCTCCTCAAAATCCAGCTGCGGATCATCGGTCACGTTGTCGTGAGGTCGGCTGTGCCAAGACGGCTCATCGCGCCCAGCTCCCGTGGCTAGATTGGTCTCCTCCTCCTCAGATCCCTCGGCATATACTCTCAATGGTGTCTTCAGAATCGTGGTCCCATCTCGCTCCCCATACCAAATAGAGATACAAGGTGGACGAGATATGTGATTCCCCGGGTCTTCCGTATCGGCGTGTGGGTAGGTAAGAAGCCGCTCTGAAAAAGCCCTGGAGAAAAAGAACACGAGAGTCTGACGGACGTCGGTCGCCATCAAGAGGGAACAGAACGTATCCCGGGCCATCTCGCTCTACGAACTCCATCAACAGCCTGTTTGTGGGTATCCCATACCTTTAGGCCTACTGAACAAGCAAGGAAATCTTTGAATGAGTGAGAAATGTAGATCAGGTAATCCTCACTATAACGAGAGTCATCCTCCGCTTGGCGCCTGCAGTGGATCTCAAAGCCTCCATCCAGAACCCAAGATCGCACGGATATCGGTGGAAGTTATACCTGGCCAATCACCTCGCGCGGCTAGCTCTTGTGAAGCCTCCGGAGCCGACTACCTCGCCTCTGTTGTGACCTGGTCTTTGTGATGCACTTGCCGCCTAACACTGGTGTAATGGGGAGATGAGTCTCAATCACGTCAACAGAAGCCACAATGACAAGAGACTGTGGGAGTGCCGCCACGGCCCCATACGCACCGACCCTCAGGCTAGTCGTGGTCCATCCTACGATGATATGTCTCTGCACCCCGGCGGGAAACGGGGAACTATCAAGTCTCTCTCTCCTGCCCGAGTCGGATCTCGGCCTGCCAGGGTACCTCGAGAGCCCCCGCATCTCTGCCTAACAACTCCCAGCCAGCAAACCAAGCTATGCCCCGTCATACTCATAAAAGCGCAGGAAATCATAATCGCATAAAATATCCATGGTTGTGGGTGGGTCAAATGACCCAGGATGCGTCTGACCAATCGGGCTATATCAGGCCGGTTCCGTCAACAAAGGATCGGGTCAAGAATCGGATCGATCCACCTGCTCGGGGCGAAATCCCAATCGAAATCGGCCAACCGACAAAGGTGGCGGATCTCGGGAAGGACCGCATTCTAAGCTCGAGGCTCCCCCAATCGGTGCGGGAACTCCTCAATGGTGCGTAAGATCATTATACGAAAGGGTAAAGACATGCCTCTACGCAATCCCAAAAAAGCACGGATGCGGCCCGGAGAAGGTTCCAATCAACCGCCCACTCCTTTAATGCCGATGCATCTCACCATATCGTTGGTCGATGATCCTTCTATTGTCGTCTTTGCGATGATGGCGGGTCGATTTATGAGATCGGAATGAAATTGACGCTCTTTGGTCTTAGATGCATCGTCATAATGTTCCATTTTGGGCCAAAGATCAAATCTTGGGGCTAATTTTGAGGTGGAAGGCAAGTTTATCGGGCCTGAACCATTCGCTGAATGAGTAGTTTACGAGTCTCCCCTTTTATAAATGGTGGGCTTCTTCGGCCGACCAAGAAACTCATCTCCAGACTCTCTTTGTCGGGTCACGACATGAAGGCTCCATGAAGTCCTGGCGTGTCGGACGACATGGAGAAAGTTCCATCGTGAACACCACACTCTGCCTCAGCTTGCAATCCTCTGAAGCAGCCCCAATGCTTGCTCGAAAACCACCCAAACTTTGTCCAAAACACCATAAAATCATGCCTAAACACTTCCCCCAGCTCATCAAGCCCACGGGAAAGTTCGGCACATCCGACACACCCACGGACACATAAATGTCACCCAATGCGTACAAAAATCGCAAAACACCCAATCACACCAAAAGCCACCATTTTGTGCCTTTCTTGGGACTCGAACTCATATGAGCTCACAAAATACATAAATAAACAAACATTGTATTTTTCAAAGTACAAAAACAATAAAATACTTGTTTATACAATCCAAAAGAACAAAAGTGCATGCATTTCTCCTCTCTCCCTAAAAGAGTCAGCATGGCAAAAGGGGACCGTCGTGATCACTCCGATAAAATCCGGGGTCACACGAATCATCCTCCTCACCCTCCCTCAGTCAAAGCCGTCGTCATCCCGGGATACTACCCACCTCCTCCATGAGCCACTCGCTCCGGCCATCATTGCCACCCTCCGGCGCCTCATGGATCTCGCCAAAGTCCCGAATCATCATCCTCAATCGTGCCCGCGTCAGGGGCTCGGCATAATACCCATGCCACTCGGGCACGGTACCGAAAGGGGCCAGTAGGATCATCCTACGCCATCATCACCACGGCCAAAGGCCGCTGACTAGACCCGCCCGCCTCAGGCGAAGGAGCCAAAGCCGGCTCACGGGCCTCTTCTTCGGAGGCACAACGTCACCCAGGTGAAAGCTACACCTCCTTCCCAAAGCTCCAGCTCCTCTAAAACCGGCGTTAAAGATCTTCACAAGACCGGTGGCGCCTTCGCCACCGTCTGGGAACGTCTTGGCACGGAACTGTTCAATGAAAACAAAAGAGCCAAGCCATAAGCAATCAATGCATACGATAAAGCAGTTAAAAGCTTGAACGAATCGAAAAGAAAAGATTGCTCACGTAGTAGTCCCGCGGGAAGCCGCAGAATGAGGATGTGTCTCGGACGAGTCAAAAGAAGAACGGCTAATGACACCCCCTAGCCTCATACTCAAAAAGCGGGAGGTGCCTAGAGCATCCCCGCCCTCTCTGGCGCCTATAACCCGAGGAGTCACCAATCGGGTGAAGACGAACCAGGCATAGTCCCCACCATCGAAAGCTCGCAAAGACAATGATCCAGCCGCTCCTGGGCCAGGCAAGGCTCCGGATATGCCATCCCCCCGTAGGAGGATCATGAGGGACGCGGGAGACGGCCGCCATAACCATGTCGGCCTACAAACTCTCTCCCCAAATATAGGGCATCTCCTCCGAGGCCAATCAATAGCATCCTCCCTCATCCTCGTCACAGTGGGCATTTTTTTAAAGACCGCCAATCAAATCCTCACCGTACCTACCGTGCCGGAATGTCTCAAACCGACAGGGGGTACCCTCAAAGCGAGCATCGTGTCATGGTAGCAAGTCGTCTTACGGGGCTTTGCCCCGTCCACCTTCCTTTGGTGCTCTCCCTCTCCCCAAAAGTCCAACGGCGAATAGCGAGGGAACAAAGATCTTCCCGCAATCCTCTCGTGTGCACGATCCAGCGTAAGGCCCGAACACCTCATAAGCCCACACAAGATCAAAAAGACGTAAAGCTTTCGCCCGTGTGCGGCAAATAGTAAAGAATGAAGACGGAAAAGTCAAATGCGGTAGTCAAGTTGCGAAAAAGCAAAGGGCATACCTCCAGCCACGCCCGATAAAAGTCCAAATTTAAGGAGGTCAAAGCTCGCTCTCTCACCTCATCTGAGGCCTCTATACACTGGGCCAAACCAGCCTCTCCCCATGAAAAGTGGACACTCGGCTCCAATATCTAAGAGGCCTGGAAGAAAAGGGTCAATGCCGTCGTGGAGGCATTACAGAATAGGAGTATCGAAACCCGCCCATACGAGTTAAAGGCTCTAGCCAACCGCTATCTGGCCAGCAACCATAATGGCACCCTCGTAAAAGAGACTCGCAGCGATGCATCAAAGCAGAGTGCAAGTCCGCGCCGGAACCCCACGCTCTTCGGGCGAAAAGGGTCATGCCAGCCAAAGCTCTAATGGCATGCCTGGCTCAAGCACGCCAGGGTCCTCGAGAAAGATGGGCCTATCCGTAACCGCAGACCGGTAATGGCAAGTAAGTCATGGGTGGCGAATGGTCAACTCCCCCCAGATGATGGAAAGTGTGGGTAGAGTCCCACCGTGAACCGGTCTAAAAGCTTGCACTAGCTCCACGCTCCCGGCCGTGTCTCCAAAGTCTCCAACAAATGTGAAAAATGGTCCAAGACCGGCCGAATACCGCTCCCTTGGGACCGGTCCGGCAAAAATCGAGGAACCGGCGAAGAAGACCCCGCATGGTCACAATCGCCTCGGGGAGACCCCTTGGTCCGCAAAGTCTGCGAGTAAGCACAACAGTATCAAAAACCATACTCGTCACAATATGTGCATTCATTCGTATGCATTTTTCAAAAAAAAAAAAAAAGTCAAATCTTCTCAGGTGACTCCCCACCAAAAACAAATTAAAGTCACCCGCGGTGACTTCCCCAAAGAAAAACAACTTCAAATTCGCGGGTGACTCTTACTTAAAGAAAAAAATTCACATCTTCTAGGTGACTTCACCAAAATAAATTCGCGGGTGACTTCCCAAAGAAAAACAATGGGGGGCCAATTCGCAGGTGACTCCCAAAGAAAAAAGTCACATCTTCTAGGGTGACTCCCCACCAAAAACAATAAATTCGCGGTGACTTCCCCCAAAGAAAAATGCAATCAAATTCTGCGGTGACTTCCAAAGAAAGTCAGTCAAACTTCTGGTGACTCCCATCAAAACAACCAAATTCGCGTGTGACCCCCTCAAAGAAGAATTGCCAAAATCCTTAAAGAAAAGTCACATCTTTCGGGGTGACTCCCTCGGAATAGTCAAATCTCGGTATAAACGCCCATCTTCTGGGTGAGACTCCCCGTCGGCCAATCGGGTATAAATACCCATACTAACACCCATCTTTGACGAACTACGATTCGGCTTGATTCCCCCACGGGATACGTAGGAATCCTCTTCATAAGAGGTCCAACCACTTGACCATCTTGGTCATCTCTTTCCCCGCCGTTCGTGTCTGGCTCGGGATTCTCATTGTGTCGACGACCCCACTTCCCGTGGAAGTGACGTCGTCGAGGGGCTCTGTGAGTACCCCGACCCAAACTCATGTTTTGGGTCCATTTTAATTAATTGTTGGGCTCATATAATTGCTGAAAAAGCAAATGGAGACCAATTGCCTATGCAGCCCAGCCAACCCATTGGGCCTGTCAAGCATTCGGCCCAATATGGCCAAAAGGAGTACGCTGTCGTCCGACATGGGACACCAAGGCGGTTTAACTGCCCCTGTCGTGCGACATAGGACTCCCCAGCAGCCTGCCTATAAATACAAGGCATGGCTGATCATTTTAAAGGACTTGGAGTGGAATAGAGGGAGGATACCAGTAATATAGGGAAAACTCTGTCCAAATAGAGTCTCCCTCTCTCTCTCATACACACACACTCACCTCCCTCCTCACACACACACACACTTCAAGGTCAAGATCCAAAGAAGCTCCCTTTGTTGGTGTGTAGAAGGGGTGAACACCATACTATTGGTGATCTCACCTTGTGGACTACAATAGGTAGCCACTAAACCTCTCTCTCTCTCTCTCTTTAAATAAAGTCTTTAATACATTTATAATACATTGCATGCTTACTTTCTTTAATATTATGTAAAAATTGGGATTTTTGCATGATAAAGGTGGTGGAGAAGTGAATCTTCAATATTCACTTCTCCCCACCTCAGATCTGGACATTTGGTCATCTTAGGATCAATAAAGATTCAATCTTTACGCATTTGCATCGAGTTAGGAGGAGATGGCTACTTCAAAGTGGCCAAAAATATGTGATTCATCACATTTGGTCACTAAAGCCATGTGATCCTCCCATAATACTCCTATATTACTATTTTAATACCGGCAATTAATAAAGGCGCTTAGTTTCGTCTTCTTGAGAAGCAAAGGGAATCAAACAGAAGCTCGAAGGGCACAGAAATGGCCTATCCTCAGCTGGGACGACACAGGACTCCATGGAGATCCTGTGTCATACGACATGGAGATCCCAGAAGGCTGTGAAGCCATTCTTGGACTTCAGATCTGTCCAGATTATCCTTTTTGTGACTCAAAGCTTACCTAAGCATTTCTGTGGCTCATAAGCCACTATTTGGGTGCCTATGATCTATTTGGGTGCGATTTATTGGAGGCGGTTTGCCACATGACATGAATAACCTCGGATGTTCCATGTCATGTGACATCCGTATCATACAAAGTCTATCGTGACTTTGTCCACTCCCGTCAATCCCAAACTGGGCTTAGACCTTCAAATAGTGTCTTGAATGAGTCAAATAAATGTCGTTCCAGTTCCAGAAATAGCTTGGTCATTGTAAAAGACAATCTGACCAAGAGGTATCATGTCGTGCGACACCCTCTTTCTAGGAGGTCCTGTGTCGGATGACACCCAAACTCTCTGGGCAGATTGTCTTACCTTCTGCCTTGTTATGACAACCATAATATGTAAAAGGGTGTGGCCCCCTGTCATGGCTCACAAGTTGTACTCAGTCTTGATATTATCAATAAAATGTCAAATTTGCATGCTTTACACATCGACACATATTTCACACACACTTTGAATGTCCAAAATTGTCCAAATGTTGATTGAAAGTATCGAAAGAGGCGTGTTAGGTGAACTCTCTAGTTCTTCCCAAACACGTAACCAGACTCCCAAACCCAAAATACTCTTAAAATAGGTTTTTCAATGTTTTCCTTTAAAAACGGCGTGGCGACTCCCAAAACCGAAGTTTTCAAAAGCTTATCATTACAATATACCCCTTTCTTTTCTAAAAAAAAAGGAAAAATCAAGAAAAATGATAAAAATTTCGGGCGAGCGTTCATTCACTGACATTTTTTGTAGCTGACCCATCCGAGTAGACCTTCCAGCAATCGTCGGGTAGAGTAATGGCGGGCTGGGACTCTGGCTCTTTCCCTTTGGTTTTCTCCTTTTGAGTTCGCTGCTCGCTGTCCTCCTTGGTGAACGTAAGCTCGACCAAGAAATCTGCTAGAGCTTGAGCCTTCAATGCCTTTCGAGGTCGATACTCGATGTCAAATTCCGTGAGGGCAATTGACCAGTTGAGTAGACGACCTGAACTTTCTGGCTTGTGTAATATTTTTCTCAAGGGTGCATTCGTGAGCACCACGATAGGATGAGCCAAGAAATAAGCTCGCAGCTTCCTTGAAGCTACGACTAAGGCATATGCGACCTTCTCAGCATTGTAGTATCTGCCCTCTACGTCTGATAGGGCCTTGCTGACATAGTAAACTGGCTTTTGATGTCCCTCTTCTTCTCTAACCAAGACTGCTGCAACTGACTTGTCTCCCACAGATAGGTATACGAACAAAGTTTCACCAGTAGTCGGGCTGCTCAATAGTGGAGGAGTGGCAAGGTATTCTTTGAGTTGTTGGAACGACGAATGACATTCGGCCGTCCACTCAAAGTTTTTCGTCCCCCTCAATGATTTAAAGAAGGGGAGAGACCTTTCAGCCGACTTGGCTATAAAGCGACCTAGGGCTGCCACCCTGCCATTAAGTCGCTGCATCTCCTTTACACTGGTTGGCTCCTTCATCTCGACTAGAGCCTTGATCTTCTCTGGGTTAGCTTCTATACCCCTCTGGGACACCATGAATCCAAGGAATTTGCCAGCTGCTACCCCAAAGACACACTTGCTAGGGTTGAGCTTCATGTCGTTTGCTCTCAAGTTGGCGAATGTTTCTTTTAGGTCGACCACGTGACGTCCGGTCTTAGTTTTGATGACCATATCGTCGACATAGGCCTCCATGTTTTGGCTAATTTGAGAGGCAAAGACCTTGTTTACCATGCGTTGATAAGTTGCTCCCGCATTCTTCAATCCAAATGGCATCATGTTGTAACAGTAGATGCCTCCAGTTGCTTGGAAAGCTGTTTTCACAATGTCATCCTCGTGCATCTTTATCTGGTGGTACCCCGAGTAAGCATCTAGGAAACTGAGAGTAGAGTGACCTGTAATGGAATCAACAAGTTTGTCGATTCTGGGAAGAGGATAGCTGTCCTTCGAGCAGGCAAGGTTTAGAGTGGTGAAGTCGACGCACATCCTCCATTTGCCATTTGATTTCTTCACCATGACCACGTTGGCCAACCAGGTCATATGAGTAACCTCTTTAATTATTCCTGCACTCAAAAGTTTTTGTACCTCAGCTTTTATGGCCTCTTCCTTATCACGAGCAAAGCTTCTCAATTTCTGGGGTCTAGGCTTTATGGTCGGGTTGACCTCAAGCCTATGAACAGCGACCTCCTCCTTAATGCCCTTCATGTCCTCTACTCGCCATGCAAAGACATCATTACTTTCTTTCAACAGCTCGATGATCTCTGCTCGCTCCTTATCTGATAGCTGCTTTCCAATTTGAATTTTTTGGTCGGGGTAGAAAGGGTTGGTGACTACTGATTCTAGCTCATCCATAGCCTCCAGCTCTGGACCCTCTCTGAACTGCAGGATCTCAATGATGATCTCCCTGACCCTTTGTCTCTCCTCGGCCCCCAGGTGTGGAGCTTCTTCAGCTATCATATCATCTAGTTTATCTGCGACCTCATCAGTGGTGGCCCCCGAGTTATTGTTGACCTGGAGGCATAGGTCGCCTATGAGGACTTGGTCGACCATAACTACATCTGGATCGACCGCTGTGTTTTCAGAGTGACGTGTCGACTCAACCATGACATCGTCATTTGAGCGATAGGTCAACTCCTCTACATTGGTGATTGTTGACATTCGAGTAGTTTTGGTGACTGATTGGGACAGCTTTAAGTATCCATCTGCCGGCTCTCACCCTAGCTCTCTTCTTTCTTTCCCGAAGAACATGATCCAGGTAGGCTCGAGTTGTGCCTTGTACGCAGCCTACTCCAGCAGGTGTAGGAAACTTGACTCGTTGGTGGGGGATTGATGCTACCATTCCAAGCGCGACCTGACCAGGAATACCAAGGATAGCAGCATAGTCACTGTTCACATCTATCACAATAAATTGTACCTTGGATACGACCCTGTAAGGGTGCTGGCCTAGGTCAACGTCTAGCTCTATCTGCCCCTTAGCGTCGACTCGATAATTTGTGAAGCCCTCTAACCTTCCATCATACCTTTCAAGCTGCTCGTTGGAAAGACCCATCTCCTGGAAGGTCTTGTAGAACAAAATATCTTTACAGGCCCCCGTGTCGACCAGGAGTCTGCTCGTCGTACATCCGTCTATGAGACCTGGGATGACAAGAACTTTCTCCCTAGCCGCCATATTAGTTGCCAACTCATGGGGGTAGAAGCTGATCACATCATCTCTGACATCTCTCCTTGGAGGCACATGTGGGGCCTTGTTGAGCTGAAAATTTTTATGTTTGACGGGCCGTGATGCCGGCTTGCTCTGTGGATGACTCCCAAGTTTAATCTAGGTTGCCTTGGTCCCTCGCCGTCCAGCCTCCGCCGGTTGCTCGCCCCCACCAGCTTGAGGCCTTTTAAAATATACATCGAGCCTTCCCTGGTCGACCATTCTCTGGATGATACGCTTCAATCCCAAGCAATCCTCTGTGAGATGACCTGTGTCTTTGTGGTAATCGCAGTACTTGCTATTGTCTCTCCTGAACTTGTTGCATGGGTTCATGGGGGCAGGTGGGGCCATCTCGACCGCATTCATGATTTCAGTTCGACTCACCGTTAGGGGAGTGAAAGCCTCGGGCACCTTCTCTGTCGCCCTGGTCCTGTTCTTTCCATTTTTATTGTTTCCTCCATTTTTGTTGGAGTCTTTCTTGTCATCGGCGACCTCAACCTTGGGACCTTTCCCATTCTGCTTTTCCTTTCTCTCCTCGGCTGCTCACGTTATAAACCTTCTCGAACAACTCCCGTCGAGTAGTAACGTACGCACCGCCGCCTGGTAATCCATGCCTGCGAGGAAATACCATTCCGGAAGCAATTGATCACCTCCCTGTCAGTGAGATCTTCCTCGATCTTATCCACCATCTCCTTGAACTTGGTGAAGTAGCTCATTGAGCTTTCATTTTTAGCTTGCACCAAGTTATTTAGATCGGTAACTGTCATCTTTCGAGCTCCAGCAGTTGAGAAGCGATCTAGGAACTTTGTCCTGAAACACGTCCAGGTGGAGATGCTACCAGCTGCCAAACCATTGAACCAGGTTAAGGCTGCCCCAGTAAGTGTGCTTATAAGAGCTTTACACATATTGTCGTCCTCATTGGCGACAAAGCACATTGTGGCTTCCAGATGTGCTATATGACTCTTTGCATTGGTTGTTCCTGAGTATTTCTCTAGAAGGGGCAATCTAAACCCAGCAGGAGGTCGACTATCTCTCAGTTCCTTGGACAAAGGTTGAAGAGCAAAGTCGATTTGTTCAACCTTTCCAGTGTCATTTTTCTTCTCCTCCTCCCATTGTTCGAACTTCTTTTTCATCAACAACCATTCCCTAGCGTCGGGTCTGTCATCTCCTGCAGGGGGAACGGCATTCGACCTTTGTCCTTCGCTTCCCGGGGGAGTTACTGCCTACTCCTCCCGTCTCGGTGAGAATGAGCCCTTCGATCGAACCTGGAGACCTATGCCTGTCATTCCTTTGGGGGCGACTCCGCCTTTCATCCCCTGGATGTCGACTCCGCGCCTATTATCTCCAAGTGGTGACCCGCGCCTTTCTTCTCTTATGGGCGACTGCGCCCATTCTCCCTACGAGACGCGTGATCTCTGTGTCCTGGCGCAGCGAACCACGTCTGGCTTCGGTTGTCTTCTAAATGCATCCTCAAATCTGGGACCGAGCCTCGCTCCCTGTTCCTGGTGAGGCTAGCCCTTAGGTTGTTGTTTGGCACATGAATGAGGGATGGAACCCGCTGCACTACATTTTGTCCCACAATTTCATTAGGCCTAGCACTCCTGGCCTGCTCCCTGTTGGAAATTTGAGAAGGAGCCACCCTCTCTGATCTTATATCTCGCCTTTCTCGGCCTCCTCTATAGCCGCAACTCGGCCGCATATCTGGGCTCGCTCCAATAGCATTTCCTTTCTACTCAATGGGTTGGATGAGGGACCTGCCCTATTTCCAACATTCACATGAGCAGTTGGACGCTTAGGAGGAGGTGGAGCTCCTTGTCCCTCCATGTGTCTTTTCCCTCTTCTTGTATCTGGCAATCCCCTGCCATCAACAACACTGGTAGAGCGTGTTGCTCTACCATGAGGGCGATTTGGTGGGGGAGGAGGTAGATTCGTATTTTCAGCATTTGTATTGGTATCTGCGTTGGTGTTGACATTCACTTCATTGAATTCTTCAGAAGCGTCTGAGACATCCCGTCTGGGGTTACCATTATTGTAGGTTGAGAAAAGTTTCGAGGTCAAGCTTTAAGCACGCTCCGCAATGGAACCAAACTGATGCCCGCAAGAAAAGTGCTTATCAATCTTCCTCCACGTGCAGGACCGATCACCGGCCTCGACCTGAAATCAGTAACCCACGACTAGCACGGATGTGTCTCCAACTTAGACCCTGGGCGTGAGAGTAAGTATTTGATGACGGGAGAGCAAAATGTATTGAACAAAGTATATTCAAATAGCAAAATTGCGGGTACCTTTGCACCGTTGGTAGTGATGATGTATTTATAAAGTGTCGACCGTTGTATTTTGGGTGGTGCTACATGAGATCCGAGATTTTAGCGACAGTTATGGAACGTGCCTATAACAGTCCCTGATTTGTAGGAATGCAGTTATGGAAAGATTTAACCCACGTGCGCCCACATTAGTTAGGTCGACGCTTGTTAATTAGGTCGAGGTCGCCATTTGAGGAATGGTCGACCTGACTGACGGGTAGAGCATGGATCGTACCCGTATTAGAACTTTGGATCTTCTGCAGTCGAACTAAGTTAGGCCGGGACCTGATAGGTCGGACGATGAACTTAGTCGACTGATACATGAGATGGGCCTTGGGCCATGTATTGATTGGGCCTAGCCCACAGGACATGTTAAGGTAATAAATCCTTGAAGATTGGGCCTTACTCGCTGGACCAACTCACTACTTTTGGTATGTTCAATTATTATTATTTATTATATGTTCAAATCTATCACATGGACATGAAATGACGAAATTATCCCTTACATACTCACGTGAAAGGAATATGAAATTCATTCCGTCAAAAAATTAATGATTTCGTTAGTTTTTATACCAATTTGCTAAAAATTGCAAACTTAGGGCATTGATTGACTAAATTGCACTCTTGGCTGCGGTATTGCAAGTATGTGTAAAATTTAGGTCACCAAAATGCAATTGACCCTAGAAAAAATGTAAATTTATCAAAGACGTCATTTAGGGAAATGATTTTTAAAAAAGAATTAAATGAGAATAAAATCGTCTTTAGACAAACATTTATTTGCATTAAATACCTGTATAAATACAAAATTCCCATGATAATGGTTAGACATGTAACAATTCCAAGAATATTTAATTAGCATTAAATATCTGTACACTTAAGTTCACATGGCCTAGCTGGAGCTGGATCACAAATACGATAGATAGCTGTTGCACTAAAAATAAAAAATACCCATTAAATAAATTGGACTAATCTTTTACAGACATTGTTTAAAGATGTGGGAACAAAGTTCTAAGGAAGCACTGAGTAGGTTTGAAGCCAAAGGAGCCCACTTGGTTTGATTTGAGAACCCGTTTCTGCTTTGCTTAAAGGTGATTAATTTTTCAGAGCTCTCCACCATTATTACACATCCTTGATGCTTCTCAGTCATTCCACGCTCTCTTTTTGATACATTTCTCATAATTACTCTCTTTTTGTGTTCCACACTTATTATCGGATACCAGTTTACACAAACACAAACACATACTCAGGCACATCTTTCTTCATTTTTCTGAATGTCCAAAACATTGAAATTTCTTTTTTTTTTTTTATATATAATTACTCCGCTCGTTTCAAAATGAATGTTTAAAAAAAAAAAATCAATTTTTTTACATGTATTTTTTTTGTTTAGCTTCAAGTGTCATCATGATGGCCAATTTGAACCCATTCCCCATAGAACTTACAGAGATGGGTTTATTGACATTTGAAATGTGAAGCTTTTAGCTATTCATGAGGTACATATGATGGTGAAAAGGAAGCAAATTATACAATTTACCCTAAATGCTTACAAAGACATGCAATCTAAAAATCAATTATTTTAAGGACAACGTATCAACTTGCAAAAACTTGCATAATCTGTGAAGAGTTGGATTATTTACGGTACATAGTTATGTAGTCAAGAATTAGGCGATTTAAGTAAACATCTTTCCAAAACTGCAGTGAAATTAACTAATGTTCCAAGTTGTCGTCGTAATAATCACTATCAAAATGTATTGTTACGTACGGTACAGCCGTATAAGTGCACAGGCCATCAGAGATGAGCTTCCTACATCTGAACATGATCCCAATCGATTGCTTTGTCTTCAAATCCATATTCAGATTGTTGAAGCCGATTTCTACCAATCTTGCTCATCATCGAAAGACCTGTGACAAGTAAAAGCTTAAGGAAATTGTGGTAAAGAAGAATTCAACATTAGCATGAATCAACAATTTTGTACTCCCTCAGTCCCAAGTCAGTGCAAGAAAATAAATGCAAACTCGTATTACAAATTCTGTTGTGTTCTAATCTTTGAACCCCATAAGTTAAATAAAGGGTTAATTCCACAGCCCACCTCTGAGGTCTGTACAAGTATCACTGCCCCCATTGAGGTTTGGTTAATCTCACTTCCCCCTTTTGACAATATTATGTAAATTAAAGGACCATTTTACCCCTGTATCTTTAATGCATAATTTGGACTTTGAATTAAGGAGAAAAATAGTCAATTAGGGATATTAAATTAATCATCTAGCTTGCATAGAATTGGGGAAAGTCAAATTAACCAGTTAAATGAGTTTTGGATATCTAGAAAACTGTCAACATAAGTTAGAACTAAAGATGTTTGGGAAAATGATTTAGTGACATTGTCACACCAAGTCATCTTGCTATGGTGGTGTGATGTTCCACTTCATTATCACAAGTGGAAAAATCTTTCAATGGAAAAAAAAAAAAAAACCGGGCGATTAAGGGACACCTCACACCCTCCAACCCAAGGGTTGGTGTGTGACACATCACTCTAGCAACATGACGTGACCATTCCACTAAATACTTCTCAAATGCTTGGCTATCAAAGAGTGAATAGTTTAGTGGCAAGGACGGAGTAATTAGCTTAGAATAAATCTAAGGTAATGTAATATAAGTTTCTAGGATCATATATCTTGCTACCGGGGAAAAAGAAAGAAAAAAGAAAAGGGGCAGACATTTGAAGTACCCTAAAAGATCTTTCCTGAACTTCGGTGACCAATGTCGTAGTAAAATGGCATGAGACGGATTTTTAGAAATGGTATGCAGTCCATACCAAATTATGCGTGCAAATAATTAATTACTTTATTATTGACAACAAGAAAAACAATGCAATGCAAGAAAAATACAACCCATACCTTCTATCATTTTATAGAGAGCGGTCCACCATCTGTCTTTAGGAACATGGTACTGCTCAAGAGTCTCTTCAATAATTTTGTCATGCTTCCCTTCCAATACTCCCTGAAGAGTTATTACTGCATCTTTAGTTTTCCTGAGGATGCTATTATCATCTTCAATTTCCAACTGCACCAAGTCATTCTGAGAAGACGTGAGACTAACTGCAAGTGCAAATTGAGCTGCAGCTGCCCAACGTGAAGAAGCAATCCATCTCCTCTCCCCATCTAATCGCTTGCTCTGTTCTCTCTTCTCCTCGTCCTCTCCATTTACTAAGCTACGCAAATACTGTGCATTTGCTGCCCCAGTGCTCTGAACCATTTTCGAGAAAGCACTTGCTTCATTTTGTAGTAGTTGTTCTGGGGTGTCGTATTCCAGAACCTGATACAAATGAACGTAACTTAAAATCGGTAGATGAATGTTAATACAGTAGCAAACCATCCATCACACGGGATTTTCAAGAATTCATGTGGATGATGGGGTTTGATTTTCAATTTTATTTCTATTTTTCTCTGTTTTTTCTTTTTTCTTTTTTTTTCGTAATTTCTTCCCACCTGTTTATTGTTTTAAATTTCTCATTTTCACATTTATTTTTTCCTTTCCTTTTCATTTATTTATTTTGTTTTTTAAAACTTTTTCTTTCCTCACCTCTTTTCTTAGGCGACTCATGTTACTAAGGCTTTGTTTTTGTTGTTCTTTTTGTGATAACCCATGTTGAATACTCTGTTGTAATTATCAGTTTTTTTTTTTTAATTTCTCCCAATTGATATACATCTAAGAAAACTGATTTAACTAATTGAACATCATACATGGATCTCTTCAAAGTCAGATATATGCTCTTTTACGAATGTGGCATACGATTATTATAACTAGTAAAAGTAAGGTAGTGAGATATACCTGACCAGCATCAAGAAGGAGAATCCTATCACAATCGATAATCGTATTGAGTCGATGAGCAATAATGAGCATTGTACATGATTTAAATTCTTCTCGAATAGTTTTCTGTATAAGAGCATCGGTCCGAACATCAACTGCAGCAGTTGCTTCATCAAGAACAAGAATCTTTGATCTCCTAAGCAATGCTCGAGAAAGACTTAATAGTTGTCTTTGTCCAACACTAAAGTTCTCCCCTGCTTCCGAGACCTTGACACAATAGAACATAATTCGGTCAAGTCAACATTTAAACTTATTTTGAAGCCAATATGAAAGACAAAAATAGGAAATTGCAAAGCAATTTGAAAATAGCAAGATCTGTCTATGGATAGCCACATATTTGGCAAACATAATCCATTGTGTTTGCCAACTTATTTTCATGCAGACATCACTCCAACTTATTTTCATGCAGACATCACTCCAACTTATTTTCATATCATATCCAAGCTAGCTCTATTCAAATCACATTTTCAAAGTTGCTAGCACAGGAACATTTCAAACAAGACCCATTTGGTTCCATCTATGAGTTTCTGCTTCTAAACAGAAAGAATGTCACTCTCTAGTTCTATTATCTCGCTATATGAATGTGAGTTTTATATCAAAATACATACAGAGTTTGAACCATGAAGAAACACTTATTTCTTAAATTCTTTGTTTTAACATGATAAACATTATTAATTGGGACCACGTCTTAAGGAAAACTAGTTTTTCTAAACACTAGGAAAACAAGGGTTTTAGGGCTTTAAAACAGACAGAACATATGTTAAAACCTCAATCCGACCGTGTCCGACTGGGGGCTTTAACAGGCGGACCGACAGTTGAAGTCATCAACTGGAACCCCCTAATTTACTTACTTGAAACAACCGGATAGTAAGCTGACGGTTTTAACTGGATCGGCAAACTAACACTTTTAAAGTCCAAAAAATCAGTTTTTCCTAACATTTAGGAAAAATTGTTTTTTATAAGATATTGTGATATTTTGGAGGTCAGTGGAAAAACAATAGACTAGCCAAATAGGAATAAAGTGTGTGCATGAGAGAGAGAGAGAGAGAGAGAGAAAGAGGGAAAGAAAAATTGATGCATAAGAGAACTGAAGCCTATTTTCTTTCCCTCAGATAGTTCCATCTTAAGGTTGTCATTTCTGCTACTATTTTTTTCTTTTTACTCACTATTACGACACAAAATAAGCCAACGTAGAACAAAAATATAAGGGGCTAAATCCAGAAAGACATAATCATGTACCTGAGCTGTCGAGCCCCAAGGAGTTTCTTCCTAATTACATCCTTTAAATGTGAGTCTCTCTAAGGCCTCCCATAAGTCAGCATCATTGTGTTCATTGAAAGGATCCAGATTAAATCTCACAGTGCCTTCGACAAAAGAGTAATAGAAGTAACTCAAAAAAAAAACTTCATTGGTAAAAGTTCTTATAAATATGCAAGAAATTATCCAACTACCAGCACACAACTACGAGTAGGATGTACCTTTGAAAAAAGAACCGGTGCTTGTGGTATGCAGATACCAAGAACTCTTGCGAAAGATCTGCCAATCCAAACTTTTGCAATATCACAGCCATCAATCAAGATTTTTCCTCTTTCCAGTTCAAGCAATACGGAATAATGCGTTGAGCATGCTTGATTTCCCTGCACCCCGTCCGTCCAACTATTCCAACCTTTGTCACTTGGAGGAATCACAAATGATAAACCATGGTAGCACTGGAGGAAGTTCGGGCCTATAGACGAAGAACAACATCCTCAAACCTGATGAGATCCAGATGTTGGCCATCCAGGAGGGGGACGATTACTTCGACTAATTAAAGGACCCTCAGAAGGCAATTCTATATACGTGCCAACCTCGCTCAATCGGGAGTTTAAGCTATTCTCTGCTAGACTAGCAATTCTAAGTACAGCAGTTAATAAGCTGGTGATATTTAATGTATAACTAAGAAGCAGACCCATTGTAGAGGCAAACGCTTTCTGGTTCCCTCTGCCCTTCCGCTTTTGCACTACTGCAAATGTTGCAGTAAGCCAAATCATGAGGCCTCCCACGATTTCCAAACGGACTTCCAAGCCAACAATTTCCACTCATGTTTACTAGTGTAAATCTGATATTATTGTCCATGGATTTCCCATTAATGTTTGCCATACGAATCATAAGCTTTATATGCAGCGAATCGCTTGAGAGACCATTTAATGCCCCTCTCCAAATTGTGCATATACGGGGATCTGGGGGTTATGGAATCTAAGCGGCTTTCACTTCACGAGCTGTGCTTACTGGAAAAGCAACATCAAGTTTTGAGCAAATATGAAGATTATACTCTTGGGAGTAAAAATAGACTAACAAGCACATAAAGGATATCAAATCAGTAAGTCAGCAAACCCAAATCTTTCAAGGTTTATTATAAGGTATGTATTTTCAAATGTTTAAGAGCTCCAAACCCAAATGCAAAATAAGTTAACAAACTTTTCATCTGGTGAATAAACTATCCATTCCATCAGTGCCTAATCACACATGCAGGAGTAAAACTCCTGCTCTTGCCATTTTTCCATGTATATATGCTCAAAATATCACACTTGACAATACAATAATAAAATATGGTATATAGCAAGAAATAGACGGGGATGAAAGACTAGTGATATGATAAGGGGAAAAAAAGAAATTCTTCATTAGTTTAGAGTATGGCCTTTGTGCCCTCAAATTGCAATTGCAAAGCAGTGACGAAAGAGAACAGTTTTGCAGAGAATCTTTCTAACTTAAGATGGTTAAGCATGCGTATCTACATTTAAGAAAATGAATCAAGATATTTACAAGTATTAGTCACAGTAAGAAAACTTATTTTCAAGCACAAAGATTGAGACAATAAATAAATATCTTTCATCATCTTTAAGTACAATCTGAACAGATCTATAACTTTTGCTAACCAGCATAGTACAAAACGTGTTACTCTATGACGATTATAAAGCTACTCTCAATATGGCAAGAAAAGCTAATAATGACGAGGCAACAAGGAGAAGAAACATAAAAACAGAAGTTGCAAGAAGATTCTGAATATCGATTTTGCACAACAAACCAAACATATCACAAGAAGTCGCTCCAATGACAAGCACAAAACTAATAAAAACAAATGCAAATCAGCGCAAAGATCAAACATAAAAGGACATATATACTTAGCATGTGAGTTACGATTTAATTCAATTACTAACAATGTGGTTTATTCGAGTCAATTTGTAACTTCTGCTTACCACCAAAACACAGCCTTTGGAACTACACCACCTTTTTTGCAATTCATTAAATATATTTTATCTGTTGCAAGAAGCTGTACTGTGGTAAAACAATTCTTAAAATAGCGAATGAGGAAAAAGTTATGAGAAAAGCTTCCCACATACCTGGTAATACAGATATGCTACATGGAACAAGAATTTGAGAAGAGGCATTATAGCCCACAGGGACATTGTAAGCTAACTATCCCTATCAATGCAAAA